>JAKOGI010000795.1:0-372500 GCA_029747015.1 Carnegiea gigantea | reverse complement strand
AAATAATAAATTACAAAATAATAAATTAAAAATTAAAAATTAAAAATTAAGAACCAAGAAATTAAAAAATAAAAAATAAGAAATAAGAAATAAGAAATAAAAATAAGAAATAAAAATTAAAAAATAAAAATAAAAACTACAAATAAAAAATAAAAAAATAAAAAATAAAAATGAAAATAAAAAAATAAAAAATGAAAAATGAAAAATGAAAAATGAAAAATAAAAAAATGAAAAATAAAAATAAAAAATAAAAAAATAAAAAAATAAAGATAAAAATAAATAATTAAAAATTAAAAATTAAAAATTAAAAATTTAAAATTAAAAATTAAAAATTAAAAATTAAAAATGAAAAATAAAAAAATAAAAAATTAAAAATTAAAAATTAAAAATTAAAAATAAAAAAGAATAAACAAAAATTTCACAAAATTTCGATAACTTCATAAATTATCACACATTAGTTACATTCTTATTATTTTAACCCACTTCAACCCACCACATAAAAAATATACCAGCTTCAACCCACTTCAACCAACATCAACCCACTTCAACCTACTTCAACCTATTTCAACCCACCTAAAAAAAAAATACTAACTTCAACCCACCTCAACCTACTTCAACCTACTTCACCCTTCTACCCACCTTATTTACCCACAAAAAGAACAGGCCTAAGTTGAAAAGAATCCTTATTGTACATCCCGGAGTACTGAGTTACATACACCTGAATTCACACGTTTTCATTTGTGTTTATATTTTGACTGATCTACAAACATGCTACTATAGATATATAATGTAGATAAGAACAGTTATTTGATTTCTCAAGGCAGACACAAAAACAGCCGAATAAGCCAAAAGCATTTCTCTAACTTAAACTCACCGGGGAGAAGAAGATCCAAATTGATGATCAAATCAAGCATTTATTTCATTCATTAGATGGGACTGATTCCCCACATTTTCTAGCTAAGCATTCAAAAGAACCCGAAGCTAAGAAGCTAAAAAGCTAACTAAACAGGAAAAGAATGAGATGGAGAAGATCAATAGACCTCAACATGCCACTGCTTGTTCTTCTTCAACTGAGCAAGCTTCTCTTCCCACTTCTCCCCTCTCTCCTCTGCAACTCTCTTGAGGGTATCTTGGATCCCGGGCATCATCCCTTTGAGCCCGCAGAAGTAGATGTGGGCCCCATTGTCGAGGAGCTTGAATATTTCATCGCTGTACTCCTCGATCTTATCCTGAACGTACATCTTCCCACCCTTCTTGTTTTTCTGCTCTCTGCTGAGAGCCTTGTCATACCGGAAGTTGTCAGGGTAGTCCTGTAAATGCTTGGTGAATTCATCGTCATATAGAAGGCTGTCAGTATTAGCTACCCCAAGGAAAAGCCAAGCAAGGCCATTGAACTTGAAGGTGGGCACATCCTCCATGAACATACGGCGAAGGTAGCCCCTAAATGGAGCCACCCCGGTTCCGGTGGCAATCATTATGTGGGTGGCATTCGGGTCTTCTTCAGGCAAAAGCATTACTTTGCCAGAGGGACCTGCAGAAGCATTATGCATGTGGTTAATGGGTTACTAGACGTAAACAGTTCCCTAGAGCATTATATTGAGCTATAATACTGCCTTTTTATGCAATGAAGACAAAATTGAAAATATGCTGGATCAATTCTAGCACGGTAGCACCTAGCATAGAATTACCCAACCTGAAACCGAAAGCTAAGCTAAGCCAATCCAAATTTGACTCAAACCTGAATTACAATGCTAAATTAAACCAGCTCTAATTTGCCCCACAAACATTGATTGCATTTTCTTACCAGCGTTGGGTATGGCTAACAACAAACTTTGATTATAAATGGAACCTAAATGACATGACATGACTCCAGCCCGGACCAAAATACTTTTTCCAATCCATTTGGACCCAGTCCAAAATTAAGCCATCCTGGACAACCTATTTGCAAACTCTTTCCTCATTTACTTTTGTAATGATTTCTCAATGACCTGAAGCATTGCAGAGACAATATCAGAGAAGAGTGGCACCAGCACAAGAAGTATGTGTCTTGTGAAGAACCCTATATACAAACTTCATTCCTTCCTGCAATCTACAGTAGATAAGGGGGGAAACATAAAAACTCCACCAGGAATATTTTCCTTGGTTCTTATTCATGTCCTTTTGTTTTTTTTTTTGGGGGGGGGGGTCACATTCTGACCTGTTACCTTTGAGAACAAAGGGCAGGACACTAACACAGGAATGTCTATTCTATCCCCTTAGCTTGATTTGCTCCTTCTTTTCTTGTTATGAAGATAAACGGCACGCAATTGTACGGAACTCAAGGAACAACGTAGCCTAAGTTCATATGTAATTGAGAGAACAAATCCTTCGACTTTCCCATGCATAGCACTCAAAGGTGCTGGTTTCCAAACATTCAGTAGGAGAGCAAATCATGTCACTTAAATATAACCCCCACTCCCAAAAACCCCCCAAAAGCAGTGGGGGGAATCTATGAACATCAAGCATCCATACAATTGCAGATCAAAAATTGTCGTCATATGTATACTATGTTGCATAGACAAATGGCTCTTTTCCCTTTCTTCAGTCATTAGCAATCATTGTGTAAAACATTTCTAAAAACTCACTGATAGGATGACAGTGTTCTTCAGTAAGGAGTAATACAATTTGCGAAGAATCCGATTGATCTCACCAGTAATCTGGACCTTGTCTCCAGGCTTTGCATCACAGAGGAAATTGCTGCAGACACCCTTCTTTTCAGGATCCTCTTTGCCGGTCGCAGGATCATAATAAACAGCTCTACGAACACATAAACTTGCAGTCTTTCCATTAAAAGTGTCTCCATATCTAGTAGATGCTATAGAGTAGAGACGAACATTGTGTGGGCTCCCAGGTTTCTTGGGGTTCTCGCCCTGTTTAATAATATGTTAGATTGGTTGCCTCCAAAACCATAAAGATTATCAAATGTGCCATCGTGTGATACTTAACAAGGTTATGCCTTCAACAAGATAGGGAAAAAAATAGAAGAAATGAAGACAAACATAACCAACAACAGCAAAGGTGCAGTTAGCCTTACCCTTGACATGAGCTACAACAATATGACTGTAACCCATCCACAAGACCCCCCCCCCCCAAAAAAAAAACACACAACAGGGGCTTAGACGAGGGATGGGATCGTACTAGAAATTGATTAGAACCGTATAATTGTTTACTTATATCACCACCGAGTTCTGACAAATCCAGCATGTCAGAAGACAGCCTAATATTATAGCTCATGCTAAATGCTGATGCTTGTACCAAAAAACATAACACTTTATGGAACAAATAGGAAGGAGAGCAGCAGCAAATAAAAAAGACCTACCGGTGGGATAATGCCATAACTCTGCCCTTCCCAATAAGGAACATTGCCTCCATGATCAATGACAATGTGGCATGTTTCTCCTGGTGATTTCAAGCCCACAAGCCTCTCAACAGAGACAATGGTTCCAATGTAGGGCTCCTTGGCCTTGTATAAATGTAAAGGAGGCTCTTTAGCATCCTCAAGCTCCAGAGGTGAAACTGCAACTTTACGTGCTGTGGCTTGTTGCACAGACATGCATACTACTGATTGCTTTCTCAGTCTCACATTCTTCGTTTTCAAGTCCAACGGGTAGAAGGATGCCCATGATTTACTGCCAAAACTTACATTACATGTCTGCAAAGAAAGATAGATGTCACATCAATTTCAAGCTTTGAGTAACATTCCAGGGATGATCTTTGGCTACTGAAACTGGCAAAAGCCACGATTCAGAAACAAAGACTATTGGAAAATGATACACAATAATTGCAAGTCACAGTTAACAAGTAGAATAGAAGAAAAAGAACATGCAGAATTCAAAAAGGGGCTAAAATTCATCAACATTATCTCACACCACTATCACACAATATAGCTAGTAAACACCCTAAGCCAGTATCAACCTCAATAGCTAGCTTGATATTAGACCTAAGCATGCTTAACTTCAAACTATATGTCTATATCAACACTGTTTTACACCATTATTCTTCCCTCGCATTACTTGAACTTGGCTAAAAGCTTCAAGCATAAGCGTATGTCAGGTAACTCACCCATTTTCTAAAAAATTTGCATATTATGGACTACCAAATATTGTTCAAGTATCTATATCCATACTAGATTCTCTAGTGTTTAATATTTTTGTTTCAGGCAAAGTGAAAATTCAAGCAGGGTATTACTCCGACTTTTCCTGCATTACTCATAAGTCATGAGCATTTTTCACAACATCACTGGCGGAAATCAAAATCTATGTGACATCTGAGGAAGAGCACCCTACAACAAAAATCTAGAAAACCAAATTCAAATTACACAACGAACAATTAGGATCAAGACTAGTGAATGAATACTGAGAAGAAACCCACGAAACAGTAAATGAACTTTCCAAATTCTTGCACCTATTAGGCCTGATTTGAGGACCCAATTCCAATAGTCACATTCAAGTATTCTTGCCTAAACGCGACAACGCTAAAGTGAAGGAATCAATCCATATAACATAGATTGAAGCAATGGCAGACAAAATTTCAGAAATACATGCTCATAAGTCATACCTAACAATCGTCCTAGGTCAGGTAGTTAAGCACAGTCAAGAGAAGTCTAGAGGATTAATGAAAATGACCAAGGTTCTAAACTCTGAGGACACCAACCCATATAAACATAAGCAGATTTGGACACAGCTGAACTAGTATTTAGTACCTTGTTGAATGTTGATCCTTTCACGGAGGAATCATTTGTAACTGGAACAGCTACAGAAATCTGAAAATACAGAAGGATGCCACATAGATCACCAAAGAGGCTAATTTGATCTAAATCAAGGTAATTAAAATGGGATTTCGTTAATTCAAAGGAGCAGAACGTTGATTCAAGGGAGTCGTCAACAAAAAAACTGAAATTTAGCTTCACCCAGAAAATTAAAGATGCAAGGATTATCTAACTACTAATTTGATCTTAAGCTGATGAAAATAATTCAAACGAATCCATGAGCAAATTTGACCCCAATAACCAACCAACCCAAGAAAGGTGCAATTTTTTCAATTACCCATCAAATAATTCGTGCATTTCTGCATGAAAAACCAAGAGAAACCGAAACAAGGAGGAATATACGAGACGGGTTTTGCAGACTTACCTTAGCGATTGCAGAATGAGCCATGATCGAACCTACCCACAACACAGGAAGAGAGATTCTGAAAAGAGAAAAGAGTAGAGCCTATTTGGTGGGACGTTTGGAGAGTTTTAAAGCGGAAAACGACTGAGCCTTTGGCCCGGGGCAAAGGACAGTTTTATGCTGCTATCACCTTGTCTTGTTCACTGTCTGTCGATATTTTGATGGCCCGGTACAAAAAGCAGCTGGGGTTTTTGCTTATGTACTGAGCCGGAAGGACCCAGTAAAGGCCAATCTGGCTCCGACTTGATTGGCAATCACCCGCCCATAATTGCTTTGCTTTTTCCTTTTAACTTATGATAATCCAAGATTATGCACCAAATTGTCTTCCTGAGAAATTATACAGTAGCCTCTAATATCTGGGCATTCAATGTCGAAAATGAAGGGTGTTCCTTCACATCCACAACAAAATGCTGTTCAAGGAATTAATTGTGATGGTGGTACTCCTTGTAAGGTTGGAGTACAGGGGAGTTTCTCGAGTATTTATATGTAATCTAATATTTTAGCGAGGTGTACATAAGATTAAATAAGAAATTCAAAACAACATCTATATATGATTTCACAAATTACAATGACAATTCGAGTACCAAATACTGTTGCTTTCAAGATGCTTGTGTCTCGTGAGGCCTGAAAGGTAGGAAAGGTTATCAATTTGAAAGTTGTTGGTAATGAGTAGGAAATAGTTAGTTGAATCAAGTGCAATTAGAGGAGCAATTGGAAAGACCCAGTATCAACAATGTTAGCAAGCTAAATGAAGTTTCCACAAATTGAGACGTGCCATCTGGTTCACATTTACAGTTTAATGCTTCATTTTGATGAAGGTTGTATTGTTTGCATCTGGTTCGATGGTTCCTATGGGGGAGACATGTCATCTGCTTGGCCGATGCTCTTACAGTTTTGAGCACCTTTGTCAAGGCCTCAAAGGTGTTCAATTTGTGTCGTGACATGAGATTGGATTTTTTTTATGCATACTGAGGGACAGTTCTTATCGGGTGGCTTGTCATATTTTATTGGAGTGTTCTTTGTTGTTTGAACCAAGAAGGATTTAATATTAATTCTATTTTTTTATTAGACCTTCTCTATTTATTTATGTAACAAGTTACTGGAATCTATTGAAAAATTCTAAGCTACTAATGACTTTTTGAAAGGATACTCAGTTGAAATCCAACAATGAATTTTTTTAACAGAAGAATTGTGTTGTGGATTGCCTTGTAAATCATGGTGTCCATTCGAATATCGACGTTGTAGTCTTTTACTCCCGTCTCTCTAAACTTAAAGGACTTAAGTGGAGTAGCACAACATAAATGATGACATAATGTTAATGTCTTAGAAGATTATCTTGTCCAAGAATACTACACCAAATAAACATATCAACTATGATCAAGAAATTGTAATAAAATTGCAGACCTATTCTTCATGTTGTACTCGCAAGAAAACAACGAAAGTGGAAAGACAAGTAATCAATTTGTTTCAAAATAACATTTTTGATTTTAAGATCTAATTTTAGCATTCAAGATTATATTTGTTTTAATCGAATGAATGTAAAACAAAAACACTAAATTTGAATCGCCAAAAATTTTAAAAAAAAATTAGATTGAAAGGATGCCTCAATTAATATTTATGCCTCCCTAGGCTACGAAAGAAAAAACAAAGAACCAAAAAAAAGAAAAGAAAACTGTACTTATAACTATCGAACTATGTGTGCTGCTAGAAAAATGGCGGGCAGAACTGCACCCGGACCCGATTTCGAGCCCCTCTCATTTCATCTCCTATTCTCCTCACTTTCTCTCTCCTCTCCTCCGCCTTCGTCCACCACTTCACCGCCATGGCAGACGACGACCTCCTCCAACTCCTGCGACACCAAACCCTCCTCCCCGGAATTCCGCACCTGCGCCACCACCTCCTCAACTCTCCCAGCACCGCGAGGCTGGGGTGGATACATGCCGGCGCGGCAGAGAGGGCAATTAGACTGAGTTTTGAGCCACTCGTCAATACAAGCGATATGAAAAGCATGCTCGCAATTCGGCATCAACCGTAGATTCTCCTCCTCCTTGAATTCGCTCAAGCAAACCGCACACTCTGTGCCGTCGATTAGCCCTTCCCCTCTCCTGTACTTGAAAACCGTGATTTCTCGGATCAAGCTCTCGTCCAATCCAGACTCGGGCGGTCGGGCCGGGTCCTCGGGCTCGTGGCGGATCTGGCGACGGCGGCGGCGGCGGAGGATTGGGGAGACGACGGCGAAGTAGAAGAGGACGAGGAATGCGGCGGATAAGGCGGCGATGATGGCGGCCAAGATAGCAGAAAGGTGGATTGAGGAAGAGGAAGAGGGATAATTGGAAGATTGTTGAAATAGAGGTGGAGGAGGAGGGAGGAAGAGATTATAGCAGAATTGAGGGCAATTGAGAGAGCAAATTGGTTGAATGTTGCAGAAATTGTAGATTTTCTTGTTAGTGTCTGATGATGAGGTTGCTGTTGGTGGTGGTGGCCATGGCTGTGGAGCTCCAATTGGTGCTAATTCCGCCATTATCAATCAAATTCAAGGCTTCTAACCCAGAAGATGAGCTGAAATTGGGGTGAGTACTTTGGGTTTTGGGTTTGTGTATAAATCCATTTTATGATCTGGGTTGGGTGGTGATTGAGAGAAAAGTTGGTGGGTGATTATGTCTGGGTTAGTCTTACCATTTGGTGAATGAAACAAGGAAACAAGTCATGGTGGTCTTCTTTTTTCTTGGATTAAAGAAGATGACATTAGTGGTTAATCAAGTGTTTAGTTCAAATCATGGGGTCTTACCAAATTAGGAGATGTTAGGGTTTGTGTAGTCTAGGGGGAAGGTAAGACTATATTATACTTCCCCTTGAGGATCAGTGGATTTTAATGAATAGATAATTGCAAGTCAAATGTGAAAGTTGAACTCAAATGGGTTTGGAGTGGGGATTTTGGATTGTCTTAGTTTGGAATTGAGATTGAGGAGGGTTTATGTAAATGACCAAAAGCAAAGCCTAAATACTCCCACAAGTAAGTGCCAACCTATTAAAAACTGTATATTTGACAAATACATGGAGTAGAAATATATTCATGACAAATAGCAATATACACTTGAAGTATATCATATAGATTAACATGACCTAAATTTGGCCTATGTGGCAAAGCAATAGGACTTAGATAGTATGATGTGGAAGACTCGAGACATAACCTAGTTTTGATTGTAATTAAGTGACTTGATGTCAATTAGAATCTAATTATTCCAATTGGCAAACCTAACCTAACTAGATTTGGTAAAATTACTCAATTTGAATCACGCCAACTCGACTACGACTTGTGTTGAGAATTACCCTAATAGAAGTTAAGCTTACCCAAATTAGAACGTATGTTTACATTATCAAAGGCGTGCTCACAAGTCACAGCATCTAACCGAGACAAATCAACCGTAAAATTTCATGAAGAACTTCATGCATGTAACTTGTGACCTGTAATGACCAAATAAGAGTAATCTGCTACCTTACCCAAATTAAAATTTCTCATGGGCGGTCTATGTTAGCCCCAGCCTTTGTACTCCAAGTCAGTGGGGAAGTGTTACTCGGCTCAGTCAAATACCAATGACATTTTGCAATCAGAATTGTGGTAAGGCTGGCTCCTAGTTTTTGTACCGAGAAATTTTAGGAAAAATTGATGCAGCAAAAGCGTTGAAATCATAATTTCATTGCATATAATTGATGAATGTGATACAAATGAGAAATTTTCTAATACAATGACTGGAAAGGAAAACAAGAAGAATGAACAGAGGATGTCTATAAATACAAAATTTTGACTGAACATAAATTACAACAAATGTTGATGGTAAAGTACATTTTATTTTACAATCTAATACTGAGAAGAAGCAAATGTGTGCTTTGATACAGCGATCAGACATGTCCCTTCCCTTTCCTCCTGTCATCTAGAGACTGGTTATTCAGAAAAACATGTCAGCATGCATATTACTACAAAGAAAAAGATGCGGTTAATGAACATATAGCATTTGTGGTTGTTGTCACCCACATCGTCTCTCTGCAAATAGTGATGCTTGCATAGGTAAGGCAGGGTACATCTGGGTCTGCTCATACCCAGCACAAGCACGACCCGCACTGGGAGTTGTTATTGTCACCCAAATCAGAAATTACTGCACTTTGTGAGCATATATGATGCTCACAGTTGGCAGGTGCGAATTCATGTTCATAAGGTTAAAACTTACGGAAGACATACTAATGAGAGACATGCACTTAAGTTCACAAATTGCCAGTAATATCCACAGAACAAAGAATAGAAGAAGGAACGAAAAAGGTTATGTCTTTCACGCCAGTGTTCCCATTCTTATGAGTGTGGAACTATGAGGAGGAGATTGGCTTTCTTAATTTCATTTGCCGGCTCTGTTGATTTTTGTTTGGGGGGGGGGGGGGGAGATCAAGGATCAGCAAGTTTCAGTTAGGCTCATTGGGATTGATGCGAGGACTGTTGACTGGATTCTGTTCCTGGCCATTTCAGTTAAAGCATGGTTAGTTAAGAAGGCCACTTTTCTTGATCTAACCCCACAGGCCACAGCACCAACAAAACTCGTCAAATAAGTTTGTCCAAGTTCAAGCTCTTTTAGGTTCAGTTCAAGCCTGGTCCTCTCCATATCAATGGATTTGGTACGGTTTAGTAAAAGCAGGCATTGAGGTTTACGTACATAGTCAGTATATGTCTCACCTATTTTTTTTTTTTTTGTTTTTTTTTTTTTTGGTCGTTCTGGCCAAAGTTGACTTTTGAATGGATCAACTTAAATTACAAACATAGCAATTTAATTGATTGAAAAATCTCTATTATATAACCCAAAGTAGTCAGACTTCCCATGCATCGCCCCATAAGCAACTCATAGTCCTAACGCCATGTTTAGCATGTTAATGCAGTGCAATACAATGTAATCACCTATAGAACTTGAGAGACTTTTCTTGTATCAACTGCATTGTATGCATTGCATTGACCATACCAAACATCTAACCACTGAAGTCCGTGGTAATTCCAATTGCTATTGCTTTTTATCAGGCAGGAGGCAGACCTGCAGCAGGATTGCAAAAACCATAAAGATAAAATATTTTGGGAGACTCATAAACTACCAAGAGAATGAAAATCCTAAATTTTAGGATGACCAGACGGCTAAGCTTCATCTGGCAAGGAGTGAAATACTCAATAGTACATTTTCCATATCCCCGTAGATTTCTCAACGTTTCTTTGTAGTGCCTACATCAGCCACTAGACTATGCCTAGTTTTTAGGCATTTCTCGGTTGCTTATACACACTGTTTCACATGCGTATAGATTAGTACCCAAGATGCTTAAGAAAATACCAAACAAACAACCATTGTAGGTTTCTTAGCAGGACAGAGCAGGGTAAGTCAGCCATTGCTAATCAATCATAGCCTGAGTCATTCCTATCCATTAGTTGCCTGCTGACCGTGGGACGCTCCGGTACGGGGGACGGATTCGGGTACGTGATTCGCCACATAGTGGAGAATCCGATACAGGGGTCATTATTAGTACATCTAGTCATCAATTCAAACTCCACATATCATATAGAGACTCATAAATGTTTAATAATAAGGGTTCTCCCCCTTTCCTCCCCCCCCCCCCCCCCCCCCCAAACGTAGGGCAACAGTTTCACATTAATCCTTATTTCTTTCTCTCTCACTCTCTCTCTTCTTCTGGTTTTGCTCTGTAAAAAGCTTGCTCATTCATCGCAACCTCAAAAATTCTTCCATTTTCTTCAAAATTTGGCCTATGGATCATGAAAATATGCAATACCATTGTGGTAGGAGATGGGTTCGCTGAATTCGCCATATTTAGGGAATTGGTACGCTAAAGTATCGTGTTCTGGTTCATGCGAATCAGTTCGCGGTACGCTAGGGGGTTGAGAGAATCCGGTAACTATGGTCCTATCATTTAGCCATTTTCTGAGCACAAGATATATGCCTGAAGCAACTAAAGGAGGAATCCCAATGAGTCATCAAGACATGCTATAAATTCAGCTTTAATTTTTGACCATCAGTGTCAACTCGAGTTTCAGCTACTCACTCAGGCATTGATCAGGCCTCCCTCTTCATCAGTTACTACAACTCATAATATTTTGACAAAAATCGCCAAATCATACATCTCGGCCCGTTTCAGATATTGGATTGACCAAATCCAAATAACAATGCTCATAGTTGCTCCTAAATTATTTCTGTGGCCTGCCCCCCTACATCTTAGTCTTATAATCTGTCCTTAGATTTTCTGGTGGAAGCGTGTAAAGATAAGATAGAAATATTAGGGCACTTCAGCATTGCAGTAAAAAGAAGGCCAACAATAATGAACAGCAATGGATCCAATTGCCAAATTTTTGATTGTTGTAAACATGATATGCAGAAACTAACTGGCAAATAAAATTACGCCGCCAGCCTGAGCGTTTCAAACTCAAAGTGTTCAACATATCAACTTTTTATGGTTTTGTTCAATGAAGGAGAAAGATTACCTTGCTCTGGAACATTCTTATAGTTAATACAAGTGTATCACGCATCCTGTGGGAGAAAACATGAGCATAATTAATAAATGATAGGAATTGAAAATAATAAAAAGACATCTTAGTCACTAAACTAATAACTTCACTTAGGGACTCCTTGTCCTCAACATATGCTGTCTCCTTTCTCACTATAAACTTTCTTCCTTTTTCAGAGAGAGAGAGAGAGAGAGAGAGAGAGAGGCAGACTGGCAGGGAGCTTATGCTCAACGTGTCAAGCAAGGTTTATTACCCTTCTGTTTGGTACAGGACATCATGTCTTCTTCCCAAACGCTGCTTCCTTTTAAGGATTATCAAAAGGTAATCTATAAAGCAGATAAGCACCTTTATGCAGCACATTCTTTATGCCAATGATTATAAGAAAAGGGGGAAAAAAATACACAGCAACAACTCAACGACACTACAAAGGCATAAAAAAAATGAGCATCAAACAATGAGACCAAATCAGCAGTTTGCACATAGACAATGGGATATTATGATCTTAAGTCTACAGGAGTCAGATCCAAATATTACCGAACATTATTGTATGTGCTAAATGGGTATGAAGTCCCATCAGAGCACGTTAGAACAAACTGTGTGGTTGGTGTTGAGAATCCACCGGGAATCTTGATCTGCAAAGTCAATATGAAATATTACCGAAATTTTCATGCACGTCAAAACAAAGATGAACCTAAAAATAATAAATAATGATAAGCAGCTAATGATAGTCAGCTCGCGTACTGGCAAATCAAGAGCAAAGCATAGAAATATCACACCAATCCCGAAACTCATTATGTGAAGACATCATAACTAGGAATAAAAATTAGGGGCGTGCATTCATTAAATGACCCCTTCCCCAGCAATTTGTGAAGAATTGAGATATCCAAGCATGAGATAACTCCTATACGTATACCATCGAACAACTACATATGGAACACATCCAAGCCTAGCTTAAGTACTAAACAGCAAAATACGGAAAAGCATAACAAAAGCAGTTAAGAGAGAGAAACAGCACATCAGAAGTTGTGCATACATTGATTGAATTGTTTGTTTCCTATAGTGCCAAGGCGCTGTCAATCAATATATGCAACTGAGTCCATAGAGACTTGCAGCTTTTCGACTACTAGAATTTTGGTTTTTGTTTCATCAGGTGAACTAAAAGTTCATCCTCAAAGACGCCCTACAAACATGGTCAAAACGGCACCTACCCATCATGATTCTTTCGTGACATTCCCAAAAATGATTATAAGACTACAATAACTGAACTCAAAAGACAGCAATGGACAAAGCACCCACATAAGGGGGCAGCACAGTGACAGCTTACTCATTAATAGCATCAGGAAAGACAGGACGAATCTACAACCAAGTAATTGTTAGGTTTCTTTCAACTAAAGCATGCTCCACTGAACATCCCCCCCCCCCCCAAAAAAAAAAAAGAAAACAAAAAAAGATTGAATGAAAAAGGCGGGGATGGAAAGAAAATACTCTCACTAGAGCTTGTTGGATTACTTCATCCCTAGCCACTTGAATCAATGTTAGCAGCTATGAATTGAACTTTTTTGGAAGGACACTAAGACAGCCGAAAAGTAAAGTCTTCATGTGCACGGCACAAAAAATATTTCTGATTTTGGCAGAAGCACTTTCTAATGCAAAGGTGAAGAGGGGTAAATAATAATTTGAAAAGGTCAGGGATGCAAAAAATATTTACTAAAACCCCAAGGGGGCTAAATGAAAAACACATCTATAGTTTTCACACTGCCATCCATCTCTAGAACTTCCCCATTCCAACAAAGCATCACCTTTTGATATATAGTAGCCTTCAGTAAATCACTCTCAGACTCCGCCATGATTACATAGATGTAGTATGAAACCACTGGATACACTAACCCAAATCCATATGCTATTGCTTATCGAAGATTTCAGACAATTCTCACTGGGAACACAGTTGACTTTTAAATACCAAATCTTATTGCTATAGATAAAGTTATTGCCACACAGGACTAGACTATAATCTATATGCTGTGAGTCTGTGACATATCGAAGTCCTCAAGTGCTTCAACCCTCAAGATAAAGCAAAGCAAAGCAAAGCAAATGTTTGTATTGCAAGCAAAGCAGTTCCTTCGCCATGTGGATCCACGCAAGAAAGGGAATACATGGACTCAGAAGATAATTGTCCAATTCTTCCAAATAAAATCATTTTTTCTCCAACAGTCCAACCTTAACAGACTTCACATCAAAAACGATAATAACCAAAACATTAGTTAGGGTTTTGGAGAGGGATATACATGTCTATCAATTTCGGACAATTGGGGGCACAAGGAAGTAGTAATTCCCCTTGCTTCCTCATGCCCCTAACTGTCCGAAATTGATAGACATGTATAACATCTCCAAAACTCTAAGAAATGTTTTGTTATTATCGTTTTCCATGTGACGTCGGGGGGGGGGGGGGAGGTGAATCTGACATACCGACATTTTCTCTGAGAATTTCTCAGCAATTTGGACATTTTCTGTCTTGTTGATCTTAACCTGAAAACTGGAACGTCTCAAACTAAAAGTTGCTTGCTCCCATTGTTCTAATGAATCCAACTGTTTGATAGGAAATACAGAAAAAAAGAGTCACTTCATGTTTAATAGGCAATAAGCCTGATACTACACCATGGACTTGACATATTTGGTCAAGAACTGTATAATTTTTCTCAAGAATTTTCATAGGCAAACACACGTTAAAGAGAATACAAGTGGGGATATCTTGACAGATTGTTACTGACATGTTAGCATTTTTGCATGTCTACAAGCATATTTTTCTTGGGCTTCACAATTAAGGCTTCAGGCCACAATTATTTTCAAATTGGATATTTAGAGATCTGAAAACCATGCTTGGGCTTTGCTTTTACTGCTTAGAGAACTACAAATGAGAAGTCAAGCACTTCTGAGCTATGTGATTCTCCATTTGTCATGAAACTTCTGAGCTATGCAATTCCCCTACTATTCCGCTCCCAACCCTTGGATTCCTAGATCCCACTTCTGCACAATCTGCATTGGGTTAGTTGAGCCCTTGATAATCTGACAGTATATTGGAATGATAATAACTTTCTTGCTGCTTTTGCCGATGAAGTTGACAATGGTTTTTCTTTTTTAAAAAAAAAAAAGGTTATCTACACCTTTCATCTGCCTAAGTCCAAGTTTCCAACCATACCAGGACCATAGTGGCCAGGCAGTGGATCATGATCCATGGCATCAAAAAGCAGCAATCCACTTTGTGACATAATTTGGTCTTATTTAGGTCTCCAAAGTGGGATCATAGTTTATAAGTGTATGGATTGCCTTGAACTGGAACATGGATCATAGTGTTTCTGAGTGTTCGTAGGAACATGGATCATAGGGTATCTGAGTGTTCCTAGTGAATATAATTACAACTTTTGTTTGCAAAATTCAATGACAAAACTTGAAATTCCAGCTTACAGAAATTGTATGATATGATTCGGAAAGCAAATCTTCTCACCTCAACCTACCATGCATATTCAAATCTCCCCAGGCAGATAAGACAGGCTAGTTTTTCAAATCAACAATAAATATAGCAATAGTATTGCGTTTAAATATGTTTGAAGAAGTCGTATTCAGATATATGAATTGAAAAATCCCAATGAACCTACCAGCACCAAAACGCTGAAATCAGCTTGACCTTTAGAAATATAATTGTCAATCTCTGCTTGCATATCTGGGTCTGGTTAAGACAACAAAACCATAGAGAACAAAAACATCACCATTAAGAAGCTTATTTTCCTACCAAAAAACCAAAAAAACCAGAAAAAGAAAAAGAGAAACAGCCACGAAAAAGGAAATTGGCCCCCACAGACCACAGACAACCACGTAAGCAAACTAAAGACATAGCATTTTTTGTTCCCAAGAAACTTAAGAAACAAGCACGCTCCAACATCCCACTACATATACTTACCACATGTTATCTTATTCTGCTCGTTGGCAAAGAGTCTTACTAGTTCCCCCTGATAATGGTAGCACAAAGTATTAGAAAACTTAACAATTTGTCCTTAACATGATGTTCTTTACGCAAATTGCATCTCCTATTCAATCGAAAATATGAGAAGTTATTGTACCCTAAAAAAGGGGGGAAATAAAGAAAAAACAGTATAAATGCTCAAAATAAATTATTAGACAGAGAATTGAAGAGAGGTTAAACTTCGTAGAGGCCACTTAATCAATATTCTAACTTTCCTGATACAGAGGTGTAACTGTCAAAATTCAATAGATTTGTTCTGTACATTTTAAGGTATCCCAGCCTACCCAAAACAGCATCCCAAAGGGAGGACCATATCCTCTAAGACAAGACACTAATCAGTAGCATCATACAAAATGGTGAAAGTAGCCATAAGTTGCTTTTGTGACAATCCCCTTTAGTATCACAATTCACAACACTATCTGCTTCCCCTGGGCCCAATAGTTTGAGAGGCTTAACGTCCAGGGTTCAACTCCAGGATAGAACTCTGTTATGCCCCAAATGATGCTGCCAAAATTTCGTGCAACCCGATTACTGAACTTTCTGAACCATAAAAAAGATTGGGTATCAAGCAAGAAAATTAGTTCAAGTTGCAATCCGGTGAAGATTTTTCCTATTTCTATTGTCTGCCAGTTTTGACCTGAATTTAGCAATGTCTGGTTGGTCAAACCTAAAATAAACAGGGCATTGGATTTGGCACAAAGTAGTCCAAATTTTCTGTATTCTCCTATTTGTCCAAAATTAGACTCAGACCCGGATATTTGTAACCTCTGCCCCCAACTAACAACCTCACCAAAAAACCTGCCTTGTATAAATGTGAAACTCAGAGAGATGCTAGTAATTTCTTGCAGAAAAAACTTGAAGTCTGACCATAGTAACATCTGTAGCACATAAATTATAATTTTTCTTTTTTAGATAAGTTGACATGGTCGCATGACACTTGGCACCATGGCACTGGAACTGATACAGCTACACAAGAATAAATGGTTGTATGCTCCTTTAAAAAAAAAAAAAAAAAAAGTGTCTCATTGGATGTAATTTTTCATCCCTTCAGATAATAAAACATCATTAACCGCCATTCTATCTTAGTTACTCTTTACACTGATTCTAAATGCTTGCAGCTAAAGAAGAATGAAAGTAGTCGAAACATATAGGGGGGGCTAGCCCTTGTTGAGCTTAGCTTGGTTTCAAGAGCACAACAATATAGAAATATTTCACTAAGCCTCATATGCAATAGAAGGAACTGCGCAAGACAGAACAGACACATTTAGAGCACCTGACGACCATTCTCATCCATTGGTATGCACTCAACAGCAATATATTTGTCGACATCATCAGCTGTTACCACATACTCAGGATTGGTAGCACCTGAGCCCCAAAAAAAAAAAAAAAAAAAAAAAAGATCACATAGTAGTCAAAATCATCAGATCAAATGATCAAAAGGCCATATATCCACCTGAATAGATTTTTTTTTTTTTGACAGATCCACCAGAATAGAATTTCACATAGCTAGGTATGGAGAACATAACATTAATCAAATAAGTTGACAAATTACCTTCAATGTAGTGTCTGGTCCCATCTTGGAGATGACGAACCCACTACCTCCGAAAATGGGCAAAGAAAAAGTAAGGACCTGAATCTCCGCGAAAAAGAGTAAATATCGGTCCTTTGCAAACGAATTTAGCTGTATTTTACCTGAAACATGCACAGAGAAGTGCCTCGTACAGGGTAGCCACAACCAAGAAGCTTTCCCCCTGGTTTAGCATCACCAATAATTTGAAAGTCTTCTATTCCAGGGCCCTCATCTATAGAAAATTCAAATTAGTTCCAATGCATGCAAACAAAAATTTTTCATTAACTAAGATAATTTTAAGTCTCTGAAATGTAGCAATCTTATTCATGGCTTTCGGACTATTAAACATGATAATCTTCTCCATGTCCACATATTAAGAGCAGCGTGTATCACAATTTAGATAATGGAAGGGACTGTACTTATTGCACAAGAACGTCCCTCATCAGCACATCATAGAAGGACAGCAAAAGAATAGCAGTTTCTTCATCACAAAAAAGGTTACGCCCATAAAATTCACAACATCACACTTTACAGTAATTTTAAAAGTTTGTTTGGACTGAAGAAGGGGGGAAGGGGGCATCCACCAGCATAGAGCCATGGACCAGTCATCCTGCACAAGAGTAGCTAAAAAGAAATGAAGCCAACAAATGAACCAAGTTATGTGGACTGCATGGCCGGTGGGTAGCAGAAGGGAACATGCACCACTTAACTGCTAGCAGTCTTGCCATTTGAGTTCAGGTTTACCTCCATGCTCTTCAATGCTAAAAGAAGCTTTCTGCCGAGATCAGTCCTAGAAAGCACTTGCAATATACTTGGCCCTTGTTACCCATATTGTTCACACTATAGGCCTATTCTTTTCGTTGGGAAATATGGGTTGGGAAATAGGTGAAGTTGGTTGAGATTGGTAGAAGTCGGTTAAAGTGGATAGTTTTTGGTCGAAGTAGGTTGAAGTGGGTTGCAGTGGGTTGAATTTTTTTTATATGATGAGTAAAAGTTGGTTAAAATAGTGGAAAGTAAGTTGAAGTGGGTTGAAGTAGGCATTTTTTAATTGAAGTTGGAGAAGTAGGTTGAAGTTGATAAATTGGAATTTACCAACAAAAAGAACGGGGCCTATGCACTATATGACAATCTGACAACTTCCAGTCCTTGATTTGGGGATTGTGCCCCATCTTTTTTTACATTCTCATTTCTGAAAACCCCATCCTGTAATATATGCCAGAGCCCCAATCTTGAAGAAGAAAATATAAAATATTTTCTAAGAACACAGTCCGGAAAGTCTTACCTTCAAAATAGTCATATTACCTTCTTCCTCAAAGAATTCTGTTTAATCACCGTAGGAGTTCAGGGCCCACTGGTAAAGGCGTCTAACCATAACAGCACTAATCAGTGGACTTTGGGGAAGACAATTTGGTAAGGCTATCTAATTTTGCAAGTACTTGACTTAACATATTTAAGGCTTCTCGTCATCCAAGGCTGTGAATGATTTATGCAAATACAGAAGTTTTCATACAAGCCATTCTCCTCGTGAAACCATGATGACTCCTTCTGAAATGCAGAGATATACACATGCCCAACAAGGGGAAGTCACTATTAACCAGGATTGACATAGCGAGTTTATTCCTTCAGCATGATTGGTTGAAAGTTTCAGTTTTTAGTTCAACTCCAGTAGCAGACGAGGAAAACAAATTAGTTCTGCCAGTTTATCACTGCTGAATGGCTACTGCATCTCACCGTTTAAAACTAGATACTCTGCCTCCTTACTATACTCATCGTGCCCATAATGCGGCATATTATTGAAGGCCGGCTGGTGCTCTTCCACTTTATTATGACCGGATAGAAACAAATCTGTTCCTCTCTGCATTAATCAACAACAAATGAGGAAAGAGCAAGGGTCATCACACTTGCAGAGAATTGATCATATCACTATGGATCTACAATGCGAATGAACAGTACATTGCTCAGTCGAGAGTTGTCCTCATGGTATTGATTCAAAGCATGATTCCCCAATATAGAGTTCAATTCTTTTTCTTTTTCCTGCAGTAAGTGGAAACACATATTAGAGAAAGTTTTATTTCTCTGTCACAAATAATCCAGATATTGTTGAAGTTTAACAAGTCTTATTAAATGTACTTCATTAATTGCTGCACACTATCAGGTAGTAGGAGAAAATGATGTACTTTCAAGTAAGCATGTCTTGAAGTAGAGTATGATCATCAACAAGGATGCTGTATGTGAAGTTGTGGACATGACAGCAAAGGAAGGTCATACTCTCCATCAGTCAAGTGAAATGTCTCAAAAGTCGCCATCCGGATCCACTGTTGTTTATAATGTCATGTTGCCTTAAATCGCCCATACATCCTTCATAGGCTATCCTTCAAATTCCATGGTTAGGTAATGAAACATCTCTTTTGAGATAGAAAGAAAAAGTTCAGATCTTCACTGCTCCCGAAGTCTGACAATGGAAAACACCTACAAGGCTACAACTCTGCCAGCCAAGGAAGGAAAAGGCCTAGGAACACTAGATATATTGACACCACCTAAGCATTGGTCCTGAAACTCCAAGCACTTTCTTCTGAAAGCATTAAACTATCAGGAGAACAGAAAGATGGCTAAAGATCGTGTTCTTCTCACCCAACGAGATACGCATAAACTGCAACCTATGTTGCTCTAACTCTTGATTTCACCTAAAGTATCCAAGTCAGACACTCAATTCCCCAACATGGAATCTGAGCTATCGATATTTCATTTTCAAATCAAAGACGAGAGAAATTTTCAGAAATTGAATGAGTCCACCTGCGCCAGTACCTGTGTCAGACAGTAGACATCCTGAAGTAACATTAACTACAACTGGGCTTGTTCTATAGACAGTAAAGAACCAGCCATCTTGAGTATTTATCCACTAATCATTCTACAGAAATTCATATGCAAGTAACTAATCCTAGCCTATGAAGGCAAAATCAGATGAATATACCATAGCAAAAACAGCATAACATGACTAGGAGTAAGACAGTAAGACCAAAATGCAGCAAGGTGGTCCACAAACTCTAAAATGATGAAATATCAAAACAAAGAGAGAAAAAGGGGGGAGCACTGTATCACAACCAATGGTTCTTTAAGACTATAATATAAAACACCTACTAAGATAGGACTCAAGTCACTTTTTTGTAGGCACTTCTTTGCAATCTTCCCCAGTCATTTATCTACATGACATAAATAAACTGTGCTCTATAATTTGTTTTGCAGCACTGTAATATAGTCATTTGTTTTAATGCTACAT
Source organism: Carnegiea gigantea (assembly GCA_029747015.1). Classification (NCBI taxonomy): domain Eukaryota; kingdom Viridiplantae; phylum Streptophyta; class Magnoliopsida; order Caryophyllales; family Cactaceae; genus Carnegiea; species Carnegiea gigantea. The sequence continues at coordinate 351,884 of JAKOGI010000795.1, read as the reverse complement.
AAATTATATGAGATTTCCCATGCACAACACATGATTACATGAGATGTCAGGCTTGAACAACTTTATTTACGCAAGATATAGTTTCTGAAACATATTCTGGACCAATTCTAGGCTCTTCTCCTAGATCCTGTCATGGCAGAAACCGCAGTCCACACTGGCTTGGTTGGTGGACGATGCTCTCTGAACTTTAAGTAAAGATGGGAGAAGCAAATCAAACAAACCACAATCGCAATGATATGACACAAGTAGACTGTAGGTTTACATAAATGCCAACAGGCTCACCTGTAGCGTCCACCGCAATTGATCATATAGATGCTGCAAATTCATCCACATAAAACGCAACGAATATGTTAGCTCCCTGCTCAGATTTTTTACATGAATAAATATGTAATAATAAATACAAGAGAGATGCCTGCTCAAGTTTTTTTAAGGCAGACACAGTACTTTTCCCTATGGAATAAGTCGTACTAAATCAAAATATACTGAGCTCACAATGACAAACTCAGAAATCAAAACTTCAGTTGAGAACAAAGCATAGAAATAAGAAGAAAAATTTACCCATAGCAAAGAGGAGAATCAGGTCAGATAACACATAAGGTGATTATATCCAAAGAAAGCTAATTCTTTTTCAAGTTTGCAAGAACTTCAGCATCAAGGAAGGTGATTATATCCAAAGAAAGCTAATTCTTTTTCAAGTTTGCAAGAACTTCAGCATCAAGGATGCTGAAAGCTTCAGGTGCCTAGTTGTAATTTTCACCGTTTGATCATTGCAGAGACTCCTCTATGATGTCTAAAGCCAAACTCAAATGTAAATAACATAAATTACTAGTTTTTTTTTTTTTTTTTGGGTTGGGGGGGGGGGGAGCAAGTCAGCCCTGAGACTCCAGCATTACTGATCAATTATCCTTTTTCGGTGAGAACTTTATGGCAATCCCGTTCTTATCTGTCTCATAGTAATCAACTAGTTAAACTAGGTTTTTTTCTAGGTCTCTTTCCTTGTTAAAGAAGGATCTTGAATAACTTAAAGAAGTCCACCCATTCCTTAACAGCCTTCAATTTGGTGAAGTGTGGACTTTGGAATTAGCTTCAAACACATAATGAGAAAGCACATAATGAGACCCAATCACTCTCCTTTTCCATTCCTCCCATGAACTGTCTCATTCAGTCATTCCATGCATCATTCCTCCTCACACTTCCAGACGTTTGAAGTTCCAACTACCTGTAAGGCTTTAACATTCATGACTCAATGAAATCGAAGATACCAAAAACTTGAAACCAGTTGTATTTGCCTATGTATATATGTAACAAAGTGCCTTAGGTTCACACACAAGCAGTCCCAAAATAAGCCTTGCCCACATGAAAAATGCCTGCAGCAAGTTCATGCACCAACATATAAATAGCTAAAAGGCAGATTCCTTCATACCTTTACAGACATGGAAATAAAAGAGGCAGTTGTGACATTCGGCCATATGCCATGCTCAGCCAATAGTCCCAGCAATGCTGTCATGAAGATATATCTCTCGTCTTCTGTATCCTAAGATAGAAGTACAATCTTCAGCAACAGCCAGAATTTGACAGGGACAAATGCAAAGAGCGGTGGGAGAGGAAAATATGAATCAAGTGGTGAGCACTACCAGTTTCAGAAATTAGAGGATAAGTCAGATTTTCAAGATGAAAAATATAGATAAGGTTCAATTAGAAGTTTAACATTGATAAGATTGAGTCTTAATCATTATGGTCCGATTATATCATATTGCGGAGTGCAGAGATATTCATTATTATTATACCCTAGTTTGCTACAGTAAATCTTCGAACAGACCTCTTCTAACACCCTATAGAAGGAGCTAAAAGTGGCCAGCTAACAAGCCAAACTCTCCATTGTGTTGATTAGTGAGAAAAATAGACAGCTAGTTGTTACCTTCAAATTGTTAGCTAGTCTCACATTCTCATCAAGGTCAGTTTTTCTGTGCGCCAGTTCCTTCATGGCTGAAGATATAGATTCCTTTTGCTTCTCATCCATAGCCTAGCATTTCAGAAGATGTGAACTGAGTAATCATGAATATATCATATCGTAGAAATTTGATGAAAAAGAAGGTAAAGATATATCAAATGAAGTTTCCTAGAGGACAGACCATTCGTAGATCAGAGAATTTTCTCTCCAATGCATATTTCTCATTTAGAAGCTGCATCTCCTGGTACATACATGCAAGATCATCCCTTTGTGTGAGAATATGCCAAGAGATTAGAGAGCCATGATCCATTATACGTTGAGTCCTACCTTAACATATGCTTGAGCAATTTTCCACCTAAGAAAGGAGATCTCACGTTCTTGTGCCTTGGCTTGAGCAGCAAGTGCCTGCTCATCAAGATTTTAGAAAAGAACTCAGATAATTCCCACTGCACAAGGTGGCAATGATACATGCTTGAGAAAAGCATTTGTACCGAGGCTCTTTTTTCCTCAGAATTACTTAAACTTCCATCTCCTTTCATACGCCATGGAGCAGAATTTCCAATATCATCCCTATAAAAAAAGGGTCAATGAAGGGCAAGTATACCCATGATATCAAAAACTGATGTTTTCAAAAAAACCAGCCAAACAAAAAAAGAAAATTCAAATTCAAAAAGAGAAATACGAAAAACCTGCTTAATTCTACTCTACTGTTGTCAGCAGACATCACAATGGAAGAAGCACTTGCACTCTACCATACAACATTCAAGTGAATGATAGTAGAGTTTCTCCATAAGCACCGTCAAGTCAGCAATGCATATTTCTTTGCTTTGTGTCCAATAGATATATCCTGAAACCGGTCATCCAGAGCACACTATCTGAGTGGAGAAAGACCCAAAAATTTATTCAACCAAAAGGGATAAGATCTTCAGCTCACTTCAGTACACTACATTTGTAAGAACTTTGTCAACATTTTCCACAACCCCCTACTCCTCAAAAGGGAGGGGAGTAGAGAAAGAAGGTAGAAAGGAAGGTAGCTTCCAAGATCAGTATGTGAAACAAAGACCAGCTGAAGGTGGTGTTACATTTCAACTAAATAAAAATAACCAATCACTCAAAAGAATGCCTTGAAGGAATACATTAGAATTAGACATTGTACTTCACCCTTGTATCGGACTACATGTCTGGCTTTGGGTCCATTTCACCATTTAAACAGTGACGCAACGAAACCCAACTGGAAATTGCTCTAGTCCAAATTCCACTCAGCCATTTTGTAATCTAAGGATTTTACCCTTCTCAGTCAAATCTCATCCACTGAAACAACCCCCCCCCCCCAAAAAAAAAAAAAAAAAAAAAACAAAAAAAAAGGATCCTTCTAACTTAACAAGATAACTATAAATTACTTGCTAAGAACCCTTAAAATTTCATTGAGCCTATATCCACCAATTTTTTCTTTTGTGTTGGGAGCAGGGGTGTTCTCTCATTACCACTAATAAACCAACATTCTCAGGTACAAGGATCAAGCTCTCCACATAAGCTGCTCTTTTGTCTTTCCAGCCCCTTTTTCTAGAAAGAAGGGCGGGCCGTTATCAGAACGACAAACAGTTTTTTTCTGAAAGCCAACAGTTCCGATTCCGCCATATTAGCATATTACCATATGCATAAATTAAGCAAACAATTGACGAAAGCTTGCCCAATATACATGACTGAAAAATAACATCGATTCTGAACACACCAAGAACCACAAATCCCGTGCAAAGAAACAGTCTCAAATTTTTGGTGCAGATAAACAGTCCTGAATTACCCATCTCAGATTAATTCCAATAACACAAGGAAAATAGTTTTGAATCACACCTTAAGTTGCCCTTTTCGCAATATGAATTTGTACCCTCGATTTGTACATCCAATCCAATTCGGCTAGTAAGAGGTTGTGGGCAAACTCTGAGGACGAAACTGGGTAAGACGTTGAGATGACCAGTCAGAGAACGAATGAATAACTTTTGAACACGCTAAAACAAAGGAGAATAACAGTGAAATGAAGTGACAGACAAGGTGATCCAGATGCAGGTGCAGTTGAATCCCACAGCCTTGGCGATTTCTTTCTGCTGATCCTCAGGAAGTGATACTCAGCCTGTTTATGACCATTTCCAATTTCCATGCTTGACTTCTCTTTTTCTTTTCTTCCCCTTTTTTTGGGGGGGCCTGTTTTTGGAGTTGGAAGTTGAAAGTTGAAGCCAAATTTTCTACGTCTAGTTTTCCTCCAATCCCAGCTCCCTAGTTCTCTCCTCTAATTTTTCCCCCAAAAAAACACGAAAAAAACAAAAACAAAAAACAAATATTGTTGCATGACGGAGGGGGTTGTGCAAAATTGCAAATGAGGATAAGAATCCATGTACACAATATTTGGATTTTTTTAAGTACTACTAAGTCTCGTATGAAATTGTCAAACTTATGATATATCATGAGATATATATCTTTATAGTGACCTTTAGCAATATAATTGTAAAGATAAATGGTTCATTCAGGAGTGATTGTCATAAAAATCATTCACAAAGAAACTATTAGTCACCCCCGAAATTAAAAGTCATACTAAAATATATAATTTGTAATTTCTAAACCCTTAGAAAGTCATCCATAAAGGAACTCATCTCACAGTTAAGGATGAGCGTGGGTCGGGTTCGGGTTCGGGTCGGGTGAAGCTAGACCCACACCCATACCCATTTTCAAAAATCATCCCCATACCCATACCCATACCCATCGGGTTTTAAAAACTCATACCCTACCCATACCCATCGGGTTTGTCGGGTTTTATTCGGGTGCATATATATTGTAAAAAATGTCACTCATCGGGTTCATTATATGTAATTTTTAAAGATTCAAAAATCTCAAAACGCAATACGTATTTACGATACACAGTTCGGACAACACAAGTAACAACTTACAACAACAAAGTTCATAACGTCTACATAATTCATTGAAAAGTCTCATTGAAGCACCAAGAACCACCATCACATCTTCAGACTTCAGCAAATCAACATCAGCAACTAGCCATCACGATTCATAGACTCATAAAGCCTCCATGCCAACATCATTTTCTGATTCCTATAAAATTGATTAAATAATAAAATTTTAGATAATGTTAGTGTGTAACTATTACCTACATAGTTTAAATATATAGCAAATTAAGAAAAATGGTTGAATGAATAGAATATAAGTATATAACATTACTTACCACATCAACAACTTCACTAATTGCCCCACAATCAGAATCTGAATCATCCAGTACAGTAGCGATAGCAAACGAACTCTCCAATTTAGTAGCTATGAGAAAATTTGTCAAGTTGAGTATTTAGAAAATTACGTTAACTCTAAATAAAGCAAGCAAGCAATAAATAAATAAATGTTACCTTTCGTGGTTTCTCCAATTATCCAATTTTGCAAGCACATCAACGCTTCCACGGTTTTAGCATGCAATCTTGAGCGATGTGGGCTAACTACCCGTCCTCCCATACTAAATGCACTTTCAGAAGCCACTGTTGAAACTGGAATTGCTAATACATCTCTAGCAATCATCCTCAAGGTTGGATACCTGAAATCTTTTCTCCAAAAATCTAATATGTCAAAATTTTTTATATCAGGCATCACACCCTCCTCCAAGTAGTGATCTAACTCGGATCTTAAGTTGACCTTCCTTTTCTTGGTTTTTTTATGAGCTGCAAACCTATCGTGACATTCTTCTTCTTCAAAAAGCGTTTTTTGGGAAAAAGAAAAGTCAATATTGGATGTTGGGCTCGGAGTGGAAAGATTGTTATCCTCAACCATTGGATCTCCAACTTTTCTATCCACATACTCCACTAAGAGATCATACAGCAAGGATGTGACTTTTTCAATCTCCCTAGTAGCCTCACCTTTGTAAATCTCCTTGAAGTAAAAGTCCACACAATCCAATTTATTCCTTGGATCCAACATTGAAGCAATTGCTAGCAGTCCATTCATTTCACTCCAATTCTTATCAAACTTGTCAATCATTCTAGATGCCATATCAACAATAATATTAACATCAGATCTCAACCAACTTTGCAAGTTCAATTTAATCTCACAAATAAGCCTAAAAAGTAAGTTGGCAGTGGAAAATTTCTTCCAGAGATCAACAAAGTCACATCATAGAAGATCTTCAATTTCTCACATATCATCTCAGCAAATTTCCAATTATTGGCACTAGGTAAAGAAAAATTTAGCCTCATATTTGTACGCTTCAATCTCTCAAAGTTTGCCTTATAAGGTAAGGCTGACTCTAGCATCAAATAAGTGGAGTTCCAACGGGTCTTACAATCAAGATGAATCTTTTTAGTTGACTGAACTTTCAAAAACCGAGCCGAGTCCTCAAACTTCTCATATCTCTTAGGAGTCGCAACCCAAAAGGCAATAGAATCACGAATTCTCTCAATCCCATTACCAATCACATCCAAGCCATCTTTTACAATCAAATTTAAAATGTGTGCGCTACACCGCATGTGCAAGAATTTACCACCAAGCATGAGATAACTAGTTTCAAACTTCCCAAGCAAGATATGCATCATGGAATCATTTGTTGTACAAGTATCCACAACAACAGAAGAAATCTTATTTTCCAAATTATATTGAAACACACATTGATCCATGAGAATGTTGGCAAGAACCTCGCTTGTATGTGGATGTGGCACATACATGAACCTAGATATCATTATTTAAAGCACATTAATAGCACATAAAAATAAGAATACAAGCAATGCACATTGTTAAGCATTTTAATTATAAAAGGCACATTATTAAGCATTTGTTATCATTAAATTTAAATAAGCATACCTCAAAGTACGATTGCGAAGTATCCAATCATCATCCACAAAATGCGCTGTCACCGCCATGGAACCCTTTTTCTGATTAGAAGCCGTTCATAAATCGGTAGTCACTGCAACCCTACCTGGATTTACCTCCAACATCTTCTTCAAAGTAAACTTCCCATCATCAAACATTCTCAAAACATCAGTCCTTAATGTGCGGCGAGATATCATTGCAAAATCAGGATTTAGGCCACTAACAAATTGTCTAAAGCCAAGATGATCAACCATGGACAAAGGATATTCATGCATAACAATCATCTATGCTAAATCTTGCCTTGACTTATCTTGATTGAACTCATAGTTTTCTAATCTCTTCTCTCCACTCCTTTTAGTGTTAAATCTTAGTGTTTGCTACCCACTAGTACACAATTTTCTCTTTACACAAGATTTCAACAAATGGTCACTTAAGTGCTTAGTTCCATGTGAGCTCTTACCAGAGAGTCTCTGTTTGCAATGCATACAATGAGCCTTTTCCTCCCCGGTACCCTCACCTTCTAGCTCAAACTCTTGCCATACCCAAGAAGTTCGTTTTTTACCTTTACTTGACGCATGAACATCAGAAGGGTCTACCTCATCAACTTGTTCATCATCTCCCTCTATAACTCGATGTGTTCCACCTCCACGACGTGCAGGACGTGGCGGACGGCGTGCTGATGATGAAACTGGTGGTGGAGGACATTGTGGTGATTGGGAAGGACTGGGGTATGATGCAGGAGTAGGAGTGCCAACAGTCTCAGATTGATTTTCACCTTCCATCTGACACGAATTCATGACAATACAAATTAACATTTTTAGATACAAAGAGAATGTAAAGAACACGAATTCATGACAATACAAATTATAGACTGAAACTCTCATATCATTCATCTAAATTATCATGGTCATTCCCTTCTTCTCTATCATCCTAACTTTCGTTGAATGAATCTAGCTCTGTTGTAGGTGCAAGGATACTTAAATCAGTAAAAATGGAGGGTTACAACCCTCTGTCATTTGAGCCATCAGCTTAAAGTTGTCATTCTGACGATGCAATGAAAGAACTGCACTATGCATCTTTATATTTCTCATTCTTAATCATCAATGCCTTTCAAAACAACGATCCAATTCAAAAGTACCAACTTGGCAATTCAGTTTTTGGGACAGGAATCATAGGACAATGCAATTTATTGTGCCAAAACATCCAATAAAGTGTCTTTTGTGGACAATATTAGCAGATCTAACAAGCAATACGAACACTGTCGAAGTTACTAACAGACAAGGCAAAGAATGAAATGGAAAGTCGGGAAACAGAACCTATACCTGGCGACTTCTGCGTGTGGGAGTCTGGGAGAGCACTAGCAGCGAGCTAGCGACACTGCGACAGTGAATGAGGGAGAGCAGCGATTGCGATTTGCGAACAAGAAGAAGAACACGGGACCTTCTGCCATTCCGCGTGTGGGATAGATCGAGTACTCGAGTGAAGCCGTGGTCTGGAGCCGTAAACGACACTCGCCAGAGATCGGAGAGACTGGAGACGGTGGACTGGAGGAGACCGGGGAGCAGAGATTAGAAAGAGGGGTGGAGGACTGGGGTTGGGGACTCGGGGACTCGGGGTGTCGGGGTAGTGAATTGAGAGGGGTTAGGGAATAGGGATTTCGCGTTTTAGTCAGGACACTCAACATCATCAGCAGATTCAGCACAGGCGCACAGCAACAACATTTATTTTAACAAAAATTCGGGTACGGGTATGGGTCGGGTTCGGGTATGGGTATTACTATACCCGACCCGTACCCGAATTTTGCTCACCCGCCCCATACTCGATTTTCATTCATTTTTTGTACCCATACCCACCATAATTAGACCGAGTTCGGGTCGGTCTTTTGGGTTCGGGTAGAACTCCCATCCCTACTCACAGTACGTCTTATATAATAGCACAATTCATCTAAAAATTTATACCTTAACAAAATAGGGATAAGATGAGGCGAGATATTTTCACATTATATAATTCCAACTTAATCTGAAAGTGAACATCTAAAATAATGGTTGGTTGGACAAAAAATCCAAAAAAAAAACGTTTCATTGAGGGGGGGAAAATCGATGGCTAAGGAATGAAACCTAAACTTGACATGTACGGTGAAAGTGAAAGATAATGGATAACATATTCTCTATATACACCTCTCTCTTCGGCTGGCATTCTTAGTTGTGCGTTTATGCTCACTTTAATGTGTTTCTTCCCGCGTAATGTCTGTCTTCCCGTGTAATGCTTCTCTATATGCACCTCTCTCTTCAACTGGCATTGTTAGTTGTGAGTTTATCATCACTTTAATGTGTGTTAGTGGGAAACAAAAGTACGGTGAATCCTTTAAAACAAATTACTTGATCTATAGTCATCGGTTTTCTATTACTGGACAAACAAAAGGTAATGATATACTCAAATGGTTTTCATATTGCGGTCACAAGACCATCTTTAATAGTAAATTCAAATTACAAACATGGTTATCACTAATTCTTGCTCGTATTAAATTAATTTGAAAGCTAAGGCATAAAATGTTCCTTATCAGACAAAGTTAGTGGATTAATATTTTGCATAACACAATATAAATAAATATTAACTAGCATTATGCTGTTTCTCATCCTCTCTGATGAAAAGAAACCCTAGCCGCATCCATTTATCTAAGCAAGGAGTTGCTGTCAGCCATAACAATTGGCAAAGGGTCCGAATTTTCTCATTTTTGAACATTTTCATTATTAGTGTATTTGCATATTCACTTGTGGTGTTATTTCTATTTTTCAGTAAAATTTATTTTTGTCTCATGAGAATTACAATTCCTTCTTTTGTTGTGGTTTTCTTCCCTTGGTGCGAACTTTATTCTCGCCTTGCTACAAGGGTTCATAGATGTGGACATTTTAAATTGTGAATTGTTGGACTTTTCAAATAAAATTTGCTTGCGTATTGGACGAGGGGTGAATCAACATTAGAATTTTAGATGTTTCTATCATGATAATTTTTTTTTTTTAAGCATAGTGCATCATGTCAAATGAATAGTTACTATGTGAAGTTATACTGTAGTAACTAATGTACAAGAAAGAAGTATTGACATTAAAGAACCTAGTTGGTGGTTAGAAGGATATTACAATTTTAGAGTTGGTCGACAATAACTTCATCATTAGCTTTCCAAAAACAAAGACTTATTATGATACTAACCCAAGCAAATAACATTAGTTGCACTTTTTTTCCCACCTTTCGAATTGAAACTTTTCATTGATGCATTCAATACGAGAATACATATGAAATCCACCTCAACCATACACATACACCAATTCATTAACCCTTCCCCCGATCCATCCTTCCATCTGCTTCTTCCACACTATTATTGTCCTTTCACCGCCACAAATCACAAATAGAATAAAACACAAACACAATTCAAAACATATGAAATCCACATTTGTTTGAATCCTTCACTTTAAGTGTCATGGGTTCTTCTTTCATGACTATCAGTTATTCCTGAGCTTGTCTTCTATTCTCCTTCTCCTTTCCAAACTTGCTTATCAATTTAGCATTTTCTTCAATTACAGTTATAATGTCATCACCTTCATCATCATTTATTCATCCCTTGCTAATGCATCCCTTCATATTCTTCACTTCAATTCCCATTATGTCAATTTTAGCAATCAACTCTTCCAGCTTCTCTTTCAAGATCTTGTTCTTCTCAATAACATTCATTTCCACATCTTTTTACCATTTGAAAATACCACAATCTTTATTTACATAGCAGCAACAAAACATCTCAAATCGCAATTTCAAATTTAAAATCAAAATGTTTACATCCTAATTTTTATTTAATATCACAATTACTTGCTTTTCCAAAATTGACAACCATAAAACTTTATCCCTCAATTTCGAGGTCTTTACAAGTTTGATATTCAGCTGAGACATTACGAAAACATATCACAATCGCCAACTTTTGAATCTAGGCAGCAGATTTCCACGCGTTGTCGAGTTTGAAGACTCTACAACGGTGCTAGCCTTTTGTGACATTCTTCCCTCCACATCTTCTTCTATTCGTCTATGTGTAGTTTCCTTTGGCTTTCCTCGATCTACTTTTGAGGTTGGAGGTTACAATTATGGCCTCCTGTGTGCATTCTGTTGGGGACATTAGTTTTATTTAGTATAGGGCAAAATAAATAAACAGAATGGGAGGGAATAGTTGAGTTGTCAAAATTAAACTGGTCAACTCAGATAATGTGTGCAAAAGCAGGTCAAATGACCCATTTTCTTTTTTTTTTAAATTTGCAAACATGTTCACGTATGCTTTCGCCACCGCCACATCAACTTTCTGACAAGTCAAATTCGGTGGTGGTACAATGGAAAGAATCCACCCCAAAGTAGAGCTTGCAGCAAGCTATTTCTTAAGTCTAGTCGATTATTTTCCAACCCCTTCAAAGTTGAGATTATTTTATATTTCAAAAACTATTTTTTAAAAAACCCCTTTACTATTTCTCCCTTATTTTTTGTAACCCTGTCTACTTATTGTTCCTTATTTTGAATTTGAGTACAAAATCTAAGTTCCTTAATTAATTTTATGCGAAAATATTAAGTTTCGAATTACCCTATCTATAAAAAATCAAATAACTCATCGAAATTAACTCAATAAAATAAAGGTAGAAAACCCACATAAAATCAAATATCATGGCATTTAAATTATGTTGGTTAATGGAAGTGATTTGACCCTTATTTAATGGATTTTGAACATACATCAAAATCGCCACTACTTTTGTTCAAGAATCCCTAAAAAGTCAGAAGAAGAGTTTTCCCAAGTAGAAATTGGCCAGTATGGTTGGTTGCTCATGGGATCCGATTAGCAAATTGGATCACACAAGCTCATCCTGCTCCTGAAATAATAACAAAGCGCAATAGTAAACATGGAGGACGACTTTCTCCAACACTAAAAGCATTATCTAGGGACTAATGATATAGAGGTGGAAGAAGCATTTAGGGGTTCAAATTCTCTCTCATCTGTGCGGAAAAGGGTTTAAGGGATTTGAATCACAGTCTTCGGCCCATACTGTGCGCGCAATTGAGCCAAAGAGCGAAGAAAATGGCGCAGCAAAGCAATGGGATACCCCTAATTGAAATCTATTGGTCTCTTGTTGATAAAGCCGATAAAAAGTTCTCGAAAATCAGGGATTTGCCTCTTTATGAACGCAACAGGTAATTCAATGCTCTGATTGCTCGATTTTCATATGAAATTCGTCAATTGCAAGATTAGGCTTAGGTTAATAGACTTTTTCAATCACTTCTTCAAGTAACCCGTGATTCATCTGGGAATTGGTACCCGGATTTGTTTTCCCCTCATTAATTTGAGTAGCGATGATTGAATTTTGATGAAGTAAAACTTTTTTTGGGGGGGGGGGGGGGGGAAATGGGTAGTCTTTCTTACCTAAATCAAGGTGTAGTCCAGCAGCCCAGGGAATTGGTACCCGGGTTCGTTCTTTTTGTCCTGGAAATGAGTAGACACGACTGAATTTATTGGGTGTTCAGTTGGAAGTGCGAAACCATAGTTTCAGGTTGCTCGTTATATCTTTCAATTGTCCGATTTTAATGTGTATTGACTGGTTTGAGGTATTGTGGTGATGATTTGAAGTTCCAATGCAGCTTGGTAATTATAATATACTGCCATGTTGAAGTCATGCCAAGTGAGAACGGAGAATTTAGCGTTTTGGCACTCCTTCCTGAACTATACAGACTATGTTTGTGTGGTTCTTGAGATTGAGTGTTGATATCCCTGGCTGGGCCTCTTGGTTTTGAATTTTGGTGATGCCTGAAAGAAAGTTTAGTTTAAAAAAGCCCGCCTGAGGTGCGCCTCGGGGTGAGGCTAGTGGGTCAGCGTCTCGGAGGGAATGAGATGCACCTCAAGGATGTGCGGCTATACCTTCCCCCTTTTTCTTCCTTTTCTTAGCCTTGCCTTTATATTTTTTCTTATTTTCCTTCATTGGGAGCTAAAAGGTAAGCTAAACTTGTGCCATAAGTACGTGCATTGGGAAACTGCAATGATAAGATAACATATCTTAAGATTATTTAGTGCTAGTTATTATATTGATGTCTAATCACATTTTTAATGCATTTATCTAACTTTTTTCTCCAAAATATGCTTTGTGAAATATAAAATACTTTTTAAAAAATTTTGCATAGAAGTGCGCCTCGCATCCATGATGCGTGCGACTGCGCCTCGCGCCTTGCGCCTTATACTTTGGGACCCTATGTGCCTCAATGCCCCTCGCGCTTTTTAAAACTAAGGAAGAAAGTGAAAGAGGACTCTTTTAGGATGGTGCTAGGGGCTTACATTGGGCTTAGTATCCTATGAAGTACCTTGTCCAATATCATACCTATCTCTCTGTGACTTGCTTTCCCATGTCACATTGAACATGTGAAAAGATTAGTCGGTAAATTTAACGAGGTAGTCATCTCTTTAGTTTGAAGTGGATGGTGTGTTGATAAGCTTCAGGTAGTCTGAAATCTGAATGGATTTGTTTGAAGCTGCACTCTTGTTCAGTGAATATATCCTTGGCAAATGGTGGCATTCATGTTTAAGTGGATGTCTTTTTGGTCTGATTGTGAGAAAAATATCAAAGATCAACGAATAAGGTATCTAAAAGTTGGATTTAGAAATGAGTAGGCAGCCAGCAGCCACTCTACTTGGATATGGAAAATGTGGAGCTATCTTTTACAGGGTTGAGGCTTTGGCCGAAACTCCTTTCTGTCATAGAAACTGGATGTTTTTTCCCATGTGTGTCGGCGAGGGTTAAGGTAGTATCTTCTGTTCAACAGTAAGGGTGGGATGGGATGTCAATTGCAGCTGAGGGGAAACTTTTAGCAAGGTAAAAAAAGGTGAATTACAGTTTAGAAGTAAGCAAGGCAAAGATAGCACAATGTGTTGGGAGTCTTGGAGAGGAATTAGCACTACAGAGAAGTAGCTAATCCAAAATTCCTTCCTTGGGTTGATGCCACTTTGTCAGCTCTTCCAGGTCACATCTGATAGTACTTTAACCTAAGCTACGATCCAAAGGTCACTTGTCCTGTTTATCTGCATATGTGCTACAGTTGCTGTTGCAGATGCTGTATATTGATGATTTCCAGTTGATTTTTTAGCTTTGAGAGATTTGATTATATCGGATTGAGAGTTCTTGAAGCATTAAATTTTGTTCTACATCAAACAAGCACTGGCAAAACGTTATGCTTATCAAGTTTGAATGTTGGCAACTCCCTGCAAAGGGGTTGAGCAAATAAAAACTTCTGGTCATATGAAAGGGCAGTTGCAGCTCTTTGTGTGCTTAACGTACTACTCAAGTAATGCATACTAGTCTTGAATAATGCAGGTTTGATACTTATTTTTATAAAGTATTTAAGGTCTACACAGAGCTATGGAAGTTTCAGCAGGAAAATCGGCAGAAGCTGGTTGAGGCTGGGCTTAAGAGATGGGAGATTGGTGAGATTGCCTCTCGAATTGCTCAGCTTTATTTTGGACAGTATATGCGCACTAGTGAAGCAAATTATCTGTCAGAATCATATGTGTTTTATGAAGCCATATTGACGAGGGAGTATTTCAAAGAGGGTATGTTTCAAGATCTTAATGTTGCACATAAGCAATTGAGATTTCTTGCTAGGTTCATTACGGTGTGCCTGCTCTTCAACCGACGAGAAATGGTCCATCAGTTATTGAACCACTTAAGGACGTTGCTTGATGAGTGCAAGAGGGCTTTCCAGGTGAGCATTATGAATTCCTTTCTCCATTCCAACTCGTTCCCCCCCCCCCCCGGGGGGGGGGTTAAGTAGCTACTTAGCTTAAGTTCCCTCCTCAGGTTATGCTATTATCATTTTTTACGTTTTGCTGTTAGCACTTTTGTATGTCGCTTCATATCTTTAGGGAAACGTATGCATTGAATTGCACCGTGCTGGTGAATATGGGGCATAAATGTAGAATGCCATCCTCTTTTTAATGCAATCTTTTTCCTTTTTTTATGAGTCTTTTTTTTAATGTGATCTTGGCCCTGATTGCTCAGTTGATTGTGGTTATCTTGATCCTAGAATAAATGTCGTTCTTAAAATGTTTTGGTGTTTGTTTTGTTTATTGATTTCTTATTTGATGATGGCAATTTCTTGGGATTGCAAACGCAGTTGTTGCTTGCTTTCTGTTTGTTGTGTGGTTGAGCTTTCATTCGAGGTTTGAAACTTGTTTTGCTTTTAAATATGAACCAATACTACAAGGCCTGCCTAAGACAAGGTGTTTGGGGGCCATGGTTCCAGACTTACTTTTATCACTGTTCTCCAATTGCAGAAAAGATTGAATTGTACAACGGTTGTTTATGCTGGACCTTATTGAGTGTTGTTGAGGAAGTGATCCATGGCAAAACAAGAAGAGAAAAATGCAGCTGCGACATTGTGATATAGTCCATTACAATCTGAAGCTAAAGAACTTAGCCAAGGAAGACTTTTTCAGCTACTTGGAATGCGAAATTTTCCAATAAAAATATTGTAAATTCCCACTTACTAGGAGAATAATTTCTTTCATGTCTCTGGCTATGTGAGCAGCGGTCACAAATTTTCTAGCAGACAGAAAATTATGTAGTTGGGTTGGAAGTTGAACAGAGACCTACAGAGAACACCTAGTGGCTAGTGAGGTGATTTTATTTTGTTCTTCTTTCTTGTTCCTTTATTTTTTTTTTTTTTTTGGGGGGGGGGGGTGTTGGGTGAGTAGGTGTGCTCCTCCTAACTTCTCAGGAAATACCCTTCAGAATAAACTAAACAAGAGCACATGAAAGAGGAATCTTAGTAATACCATTTCATATGAGAAAGCCTCCTCAACATCCTGGCCCAAATCCCATTGCTGGAATTCTGGACCTTTTCACAATCTGATGTCTTGATACCGAAGAGGAATTGTGCCATGTTAATGGAATGGTAAATCTGAGGCATCCTCTGTTTTGGGTTGATGGGTGAGGCCGTGGGGGGATGATGTTTGAATCCTGTAGCTAGTATTTCAAATTTACTTCATGCTAGTATTTTTCTTCACCCCAGTATGTATGGCCAGCTAAGAAGCATGGACACTCTCCACGGCTTCACCTATCCGTGTCCGGCACCGACACTCTCGGACACTCTTTGGATGCTCTCAAATGCGTGCAGAGCATATAGACAACATGAAGAAATTAGGTTATCTTATTGATAGTTGTAGAATGCACATACTATGAATAATTTGCTAATGCTCTCATTCAAACTTGATCCTCTCAAGGATAAAGACACAAGACAAATTATAAACACATAGGTTAAAGAATAAATATTTTCTAACCACCACATGTCGACTTTACGTGTCGTGTCTTGCTTTTCAAAAAAATCACGTGTCCGCGTGTCGGTGTCGTGTCGTATCCATGTCATGTATCGATGTATGTGCTTCTTAGATGGCCAGGAGATGCAACCGGGGAATTGTCCTGTATTCTATTGACTTGAGGACATCAGGAAGAGTTTGGCATCCTGAGCATGGTGGCAGTATCAATATTTGGACTTTTTTTCTTGAACAAAGATACGAAGTGATGTTGAAACTAAAAGATGGAAGTATTTTGAAATGACTTGAAGTGGTGAAATTATGAAGCAGAAAGTTTGGTTTGTTGGGAGCAGAATGTAAATTCTTCATGTCCCTGCAATATTGGGAAGTTTATATAATCTGCCCCTTTCTGTGGGAGGAAGGAGTCAAGGGTGCCTTTTGCTTCATGTTTGATGTTGTAGTCGTCTTCGAACAGTTGACTTCTGGAACTTTTTGATGGGGTCATTGACAGTTTTGCCATGTGGCGGATCGCAGATGGTATGAGGCTGCGCGTTTTGAGTTTTGGCATTTCTGAATGACCAGATTTCGTAATGGTTGTGAAGATGTGGCAGTATAGAAATTGCTGGAGATGTTGTTTACTGCTGGGCTTGAATCAGCGGGTGATCTTTCTTTGGCTCACAGAGAAAGAAGGATGTTTCACACTTTTGTTCCGTAAGCACCTTTCGTAGTGCCTCAGGGCCAGGGGGTGTGTGTCTCTTTTTTTTTGGGGGGGGGGAGCGCAAGATCTGTAATGATGTACAGCTGATGATTCTCTGAGTGACTCCTGCCTGGTATTCATTGTGTGGTTTCTCAATATTCTCAATACGTTCATTTACGACCCTCCCAAAACTTTTCAAACACATGTAGAATATTGATGGCTGTTTATGAGCATAGTACCATTGTATCTTTAGTTTCATACGAAGGAGTAACTCTCACTTATTGCCAATATAATCAGATCAAGTCAATTTATGTACTATTTGGAACATTTTTAGTTACTATAATCGGTTAAATTCTGTCTTCGAATCTATCATTTATCATGCGCTTTATGTTTTAGTAACATGATTGGCATCCTTATTCTTTGTTAGGAAGCTAACTTCAGAGAATGGAAGCTGGTTGTTCAAGAAATAGTAAAATTTTTGAAAGCTGATACAGCTTTTCTGAACATTAGGCCTTTGAGATACAGTCTTGTTCTTGATCCTCATCCTGACACACTGCCACATGTCTCCTCACATAACCCGAAAAGAAATCTAAGATTGCGGGATGCAGTACTCTGCAGCTACCATCCGAATGAGGTAAGATCTACTTTGCTTTCTCTATTCAAGTATTCTTATTTTGCTTGGTGCTAAAGCTGGGGTTCTAAGGAGACGGTTACATTCTCTACTGGTGAGCTATTTGTCTCATTTTAGCTCCACTGATTATGCAGGTAAAATTTTCAGAGCTTACCCTTGATACTTACAGAATGCTTCAGAATCTTGAATGGGAGCCTTCTGGTGCATTCTACCAGTCCGGAGGTGTTACAAATCAAAATGGAACAGGAAAAGCTACTGTAATTAGTAACTCTCAAGATATCAATGATCCAACCTTGCCACCTAATCCACGGAAAGCTATCCTTTATCGTCCATCCATTACACACTTCATTGCAGTATGTATAATTCTTATCTAAGATGTTGCTGGCTTTAGTTTGTGGATAGGATGACTTTATAATGCATGCTGTGTGATCCATTCAACTGACTGTTATGCATATTGGTAACAAATTTGAGTTCATCGTCACTAACTATCTAAGATTCTACCTTTTATGACAGGTGCTGGCCACAGCTTGTGACGATCTCCCGTCTGATGGAGTTCTCTTGATATATTTATCAGGTTGCTGTGGATGTTCTTTTCCCCCGTCATTCTTTTCCTCTCCTATCAAAAGGTTAGGTTTGTCATGCCTCTTACATACCTCAAAATGCATTAGGGAAAGGTGGACAGTTTTCCTCAACTTCATCGGGTACTGGCAGTCGTCTTGGTTCTGAGAGCAATGTCAGGAGCCTTCATTCGCAGACCTTCACCTTTGATGTGACTTCCATGCCAGATGGTCAGATTTCTTCTCCTGGAAAGGTCACAGAAGTCTCATCAAATAGTCATACAGATTGTGTACATATTGGTTCCCGTGGACATGAAGGTATGTTCTGCACGAATCATGGATAAATTTGATAGCCATTCAGAAATAGAAGTGCGGCAGATACATAATTCTGTATTTATTTTTACTCTGAATTCTCTCTTTATGTCACTCTTATTATGTTTGTGGTCCATATTTGGTCATTATTGTTTTCATATCGAGAATTCAGCACAGAAAAGTGCTATAGATATGTAGAGGGCTACAGTTTTATTTTGGCCTTTTTGAATTTTATCCTTGCTGGTTCTGTGCACTCATTTGGTCTTCTATCTGCTAACGTTTATCATCAGATTCTGTGTTCTAGTTAAACTTATATCTTGAGCATGAGGCTATTTTTGGATGCGTTCTGATTACATTCCCATTTTTACGAATTAGTGAATTTTCATGATAGTGAAATTTTGATTGAAGAATCTGGAAATGGCACGTCTGAAGCTTGATTAGGAATTTGTTGGGAGCAAAAGCATTAAGAGGTTACATCCTCAGGGAGCTAGTATGGCAGCAGATAGTCTTTATTCGAAAAGATCATCAATATGGTCTAAATCTGTTTTCCAGCTTTTCTCTCTCTTTGGGATACTATTTGGCATGCTCAAAAGTACTTTATTGAGGGGACATTGTTATTGGTTGCTGGTCTACTTACTGTTGTTATGTAAGATGAGTAAGAGGGCCATTTTAGTGGCCTAGTCTTCAAAGCGATACACAGTAAAGTTTTAACAGCTCAAGTAGTTGTTTGATGTATTTTGAGGAGGAAGTCTTGGTTGACCACCTCCTTGTTCATTGCTGTTGGGTCTATTTGCTTTGGGATTTAGCTCTTCCCTTGATGGCATTAGATGGATTCAACCTTCGAAGGTCACATATATGTTGGTGACTTGGAGGAGGAGGAAGAAGAAGAGTTCCGTTTTAGGAGTTTGGATGATGGTTTTCTTGGATATTTGGTGGACAATTGCTGGATTGAAAGAAATCGATGGATTTTTGAGGGTTAAGGAATGTCATTTCAAGATTTCAAACTCTAATTTTTGAGAAATTTGTATAATCAGAGTCAAATGCTTAACGATGGTACAGATGTCACCTTTTTGGATTGTGTGCATAATATTATTCATGAGAGCTTGCGGGCACGATATATATATATATATATATATATATATATATATATATGTTAACTGTCTTTTGAGTAATTTGTAAAGTTGGAGTCAAGTGCTTAACTGTAGTAGAAATTTGGCTGATGTGGTTTGTATAGATAATATTATGCATCAGAGATTGCGGGCTCAATTTTTTTTGTTTTTTTTGAATTGCTCCTTCTTTGTATATGGGTAACATCTTGGTGTCTCTTTAATACAATTTCTGATATGAGGTAAAATTTCCAATAGAAGGAACTAGGCCTATGTTGAACGTATTGGTTGGTGTGGTTGCCATTCTCCACTTTTGATCCTTCTTCTTGTGGAGCTGGAGGTCGAGATTGCCTCCTCTGGAGGTGCCAGATAATTTTCAACAAGTTCTTTTTTCATTTTTGTTGAGAGGCTGATGATAGAAGATCAATGATTTGGATGGTTCATATACCTTATGTGCAATTGATCCTTTATTTTCCGTGGTGGATGTCAATACTCCTCCTCAGAGATCACCATCGTAGAAGTCTGTGAGATGGATTTTCTGAGACATTCTGTACCCAAAAGGATAAGAGTGATGGGCCGTTATAGGACACAATTTTACAAAACTTTCTTTTAGGATATTGCTATAGAGAAAATTCATCTGGGGTTAACCCCCCCCCCCACGGGGGGAGATGCAGGAGGTAGTTTTTTGTGTTTCTATTTTGCCATGTCTTCTATTCCCTCATATTTCGTTTGCCATTTGTTGAAGTACTTAGGAGTGATCTTGACCAAGTCTGACAGGCTGTGAGGGATTCTAGGTGTTGGGTTGATCCTAGTTCTGGATATCATATTATCATCTTGTCAGGAGGTAACAGGTAAAGAGGTGCTATTACGAGTCTGGTCTGGCAGGTTTTATGCATGTCCCTGCAAGATCAGAAAACCTCTGCTCAAGGTCATTCAGGTTAACATGGTGTCTGCCATGAGCTGGTTGGGATATGAAAGGAATTGACCATGCAAATGGCGGGAACTCTTTTTTGTTTTCATATCATTTTTTTCTTCTTAAATTATTGGATATACTACATGGACTCTGTCATCCTCTCTTTTAATTTTATGGACCTATTTTCTATTTGTATTCTGCACTTCATTCAAGATGAGAATGTCTCTTAAGGTTTGAATTGTTCTTTCAACATGTTGCAGTAGGCAACAACAGTAACCTGGGAAAAAAGGGGTCTTATTGTAAACTGTTCTAGAATGCTTGTCCTCTGTACATTATTTCATTAATTGTTGTTCAAACTTTCCAGGATCAAATTTTGTTTACCCTTCTGACTTGCTTCCATTTACAAGAAGGCCAGTCTTCATTGTCATTGATAGCGAGAGCAGTGGGGCATTCAAGGCAAGTCTCTAAGCTTAACTCGGTGGAATTGACCTTTTTTTTTCATTTTGCATACGAAATTGGAAATAAATGTTTCATAATACAGATGGAAATGCAATACCTGTGTTTTGCCAATTCCTCATATTCGTGTGTTACTTTAGAGGTATTTAATAGAAGAACTAAAGTCAGCAGTCGACTTCAAAATTCCCTCCTTTTTTTCATTTTCTTTTTTAAACTTTTTATGTGGGTTTATTGGAAATGGTCTTTGTAGGAACAGTCATGTGCATAAGGGTAAGACTGCTTATATTTAGATCTCCCCAGACCCCCCGAAAGCGGGACCGATGTTGGGAGTAGTTTGTTTCTTGGGTTTTTCCTTCTTTTTTTTTTTGGGGGGGGGGGGGGGCGGGCGTTGGGGGAGTGTAGAGGAATATTTTGATGGAATGATGGAGAAACTCTTGACAGACATTTGCATGCATAATAATTCAAGCAGTCACTGTGTGACTTAACTTTTCGGTCCGATGAATACTTGCAGCTTGATGATCATA
Organism: Carnegiea gigantea; assembly: GCA_029747015.1. Taxonomy (NCBI): domain Eukaryota; kingdom Viridiplantae; phylum Streptophyta; class Magnoliopsida; order Caryophyllales; family Cactaceae; genus Carnegiea; species Carnegiea gigantea. Next base: position 330,570 of record JAKOGI010000795.1, on the reverse strand, counting down.
GGCTGATTTATTAGCTTTTTCTACTTTTTAAATTTTTGGGTAGGTAATGGTGTACCTTTAATGGCTTTTGATCGTGGTGACTTGGTCCATTTACTGGATTTAGGTCCAACTGCCTGTCCGCGGGGGGATGGGGGGCTGCGTAGAAGTAGAAAAAGCCCGTCTATGCCCAAAGCCTAGGTCCGCCAACCAAGAACCTTTGCAGCTAGGAAGTTGTGACTTGTGGCAAACGGCAACCAAGGCTTGGGCCTTAGTCCTAAGGGTGGAAGTCCATATTCGTACCAATTTAACTAAATTGTTTTTGTTAACTGATGTAATAGCTTCTAGTGAAACAAAAGGATAATTTCACCCTACCGACGCCTTATTCTAAGAGGATAAGCTTTTCGCTTTGGATTCTCCATGTAGAAATTTGTGTATTTTATAAGATTAATGCTGGCGTGCTCACCCTCGAGTTGGTTTTGCCTGGTCATTCTGGATAGATGTTAAAAAAACCACATTACATAGGATTTGTTTGTGCAATAAATGAAGCTGCTGGCAAAATTGACCTGAAACCCCGAACCAGAACCCGAACCAAACCCGTACCTACAGCCGATGCATCACTTGAAACAATCTCGCCCGAAAGTGAACTTGAAACTCGAGTTGACACGAATTGAACCAAGCTTGATCCAAGTTTTCCTACGAAGTTGGGTCTTTTGCAAAACAAGCTTATTGAACGTTTGTTGACCTGAAGTCAACCCGAATCGAAAATGACTTTACCTAAACCAAAACGATGTTAACCACAAGGTGACCTGAACTGAACTTAACTGGACCCTCACACGGACTGAACAGCAGGATTGCCAGGTCTATCTGGTCTGAGGTTGTTAATGTCTAAGAAGCAGGAACAGTCTCTATGGCTTCACGTATCCATGTTGGACTTTCTTTGGTTTGGACTGTCCCAAATGCATGGAGAATATATAGATAACATAAAGAAATTGGATTTTGATGTTAATCGTTGTAGAATCACACATTATGAACAATTTATAAGCAGCTGGGTAATAGAAGAAATATTTTCTCACAACTACGTGTCAACTGTATGTGTCGTATCCTAAATTTTTGAAAAATGATGTGTCCGCAGATGTTGTGTCGTACTCGTATCTGTGTCACATGTTGGTGTATGTGCTTCTAATAAAATGGAGTATCACAAACTTGTTCTGATAGTTTGGCTGAGGTGTTCCTTCTGTCCCTAGTTTCTGCCTATGCGATTAAAGCAACATGGCTCACAATAATTCCTCAACTTTCTATGTTGTGAACTAGTAAGTGGTCAACGCCCTTCATATCTAGGGTCTAACAGAAAATCCTCTACAATTCATATAGGGGTAAGACTGCTTACAGAGTTACAGTTCAAACCCCCAGCCTGCCCTCACTCCACCGTATGTGAGATTCTGGGATTGTGACTGGATCAGTTTCACTTCTATCCGTCACTTAGAATCCTGACTGATACAAGAGTTAATCCCCGGCCCCCTGGGCGCCCTTTTGTTGACCATTCTCTTAAATCCATGCAGATGCTAAGTGGAGCGGAGAAAGGACAACCAGCTGCTATGCTCTTGTCTCCTAGGTCTTCACCGCCCATGCCCAATGGTGACTCTTCTTGGCAAGCAAATGGAAGTCTGTTCACCACCTTCCTTACGGCTCCCATTCAGGCTTTGTGCCTGCTTCTTGGATTTTCTGGTTCTGATGTTCAAGTGGTGAGTTTGTCAATAGTTTTGTTGACTTCAATTTTCGATTTTTATTTGGCAATATGGACTCACATGAGAGCATGGTTTAGGATATGTATGAAAAAGTCAACCGGCTTTTGTCTTCCTCTTTAAGTGACTGGGGATTGACTTTGGCATCATCGGGCATCCTTGATCCTGTCTGGTCTCAAGTTTTCTGTGATCCATTTCTGAGGCGTCTCCTGCTCAGGTATTCTTTGGCCTCTTGTTAGTCAGGTTTGGCAAACTCCAAATATACGCAGCCTTACCCTTGGTATTACTGCTGAAGACGCTCATGCAGACGTATGAAAGGATTTAGTATGAATAAATGTTTTTTATTTGCAAATATGAAATTAATAAATAGGCATATATAATAAATAGACATATACGCGATGCTAAATAATGGTGAGAGCAATGAGACTTCTATGCAGATAAGGTAACCAAGCCATACCTGTAAATCAAGACATCAATAAATCTATGAGAAAGTTTAATTTATGTTTCTCAATAAACGAACTGTAATAAGCTCAGGCTTGTCCAATTTCATTTCATTTTTCGAGTCAAACTTGAGTAAGGATCAATGGACTTTGCTGACATCTTGAAACCAATGTTTTTCTTCATAAATTCTGTTTTGGATGCAACTATCTGACTACTTATTTCTGTCTGGTGCTAAGGGTTCCAGTATCTAGTTCAATTGCATGTTTGAGGAACTTCCATTCTTGCATTGTTTTTTGTTTGAAATTTTTTGTTAATGGATCATGGATGTGTCACGACATTCTCCAGTTTCTAGGCAGCTCTGTGAACCATGGTAGACTGATTCAAAATGCCTTGCTACTTGCTAGTTTATACTCTGCTGTTGTTGTGGTGTAGAGATGATCGATGCCTTTTGGATCTGGCCTCTCTTTTTTAATTAATAAAACCTCATTTTTAAATCTCACTTAAACAGTTGGATCTTTGGCGAACAGTTGCTAGGCTGGATTCTTGCATGCCTGTCCATTAGTTAGTGGCCATTTGTGTGGACCCTTGGGGATGATCCTTGCAGTTCCTGTGAGTATAAACGCGGTCCCTTCCTCCCCCTAACAAAAAAGGTGAAGAAAAGAGAACCCTAGGACTTCACTGTATTAATTTTGTTTGGTTTCAATTTGTACATATGCTAGTAATGTTACATTGTTTGCCTGTCCTTCTAAGTTATCTTCTTTCTACTTATTTCTATTGTGGTTCTACCGATATGGCATGGCAAAGTAAAGTTGATCCTAGAAAACATAAGCACAATAAAAGGAAACAGGCGCAAATTCACCGAGCTTTCGCAATGCCCTACAACTGTGTTTTCTTTCAGCCTCCATGAAAGTTCTTGGGGGGCGTATCTTCACTCAGAATATTTCTTTCTCATATACAGATTCATCTTTTGCCGAGCAGTTTTGGCCCTCTATACTCCAACACACAAGAAACCCGAGTTCATTCCTCAATGCCTGCCTAGTCTCCCGGAATCTGTACATCCAAGTGCACCAGCAATCCAATCAACAATTCTGCAAATGGCCAATGTCCTTGACGTTGCTAGCAGTTTCAACTTTTCAGAGGACATGGCACCTCGTGAAAGAAGGCACGTTGTCCAAGAGCAAAGCACAGATTGAAGAAGCACTTGCAAATGGTGATGATTATGGCTAAGGCCTTTTTCCTCCGCCAATGCCCTTGAAGATGCCGATGTTCATGTCCTTTGGTGTGGTTGCTTCTCCCTCCTATTTATGTCTGCCTTGTGTGAACGGCAGCCATTGCTTGTTGACCTCTTTGAAGGGAGTTAAGGACAAGGAATTGGCGAGTTGTGTATCTATGTACTCTGTAATTTTCATTTTGCTCGTGTTAGTGCATTTGCCCATTCATTTTCCTCTGTAATGTTTTGCATTTTGCTGGCTCATGTGGGATATTCAACTGTTCATGGGGAAGTTCAAGAGGATCCCACACCTCCCCCCCCTCACCCCCAGCGGCGGCCCCCCCAAAAAAAAGAGAGAAAAGGGAAAAAAAGAAAAAGAAAAGAAAGGCATGACTGGCCGGATTCTTTGTTTCTTTGAAGTTGGAATGTTTGACAGAAGTTGTGTCTCCTTTTTCCAAATTAGATGTCATGTGTCACTACTTGAGAATAAAACAGCCAACCGATAATTTTTTGTGTTTTTGAGGTAGGCTTTGGCATTTTTGAGAAACTATCTTAATAATCTATGGTGATAAGGAGATATTTTTTAACGTTTGAAGTGTGTGCATCTACAGCCTCCAAAAAAGGGTTTTTGCATGTCAATAATCTGAACTATTGAGAGTTGGGACGGTAATAATTTGATATGGAGGTAATAATGAGCTATTTTTTAATGTTAGAGCATGTGCATCTACAGCCTTCAAAAAAAGGTTTTGGATGTCAATAATCTGAAATATTGAGAGTTTGGATTGTAATAATTTGATATGGAGAGAACTTTAAACAATTTTAACCTTTTGAGGTATTTATTTTCAATTATATAGGTGTGATTTTAGATTATATTTTTAAGATATTCCAATTGATTGATAGTATCACAATTCACGCAAACATGAAATTTAAGTTGTACACATTCAGTGGAAAGTTTAAATTGCTGAAAATATCATAAGCATCTAGTTAACAGTACAAAGTCTAGCAGCTTCACACAAGTACATACCAAACACAAATGTACACACATCCCTTGAACATATCCCATCATAACCCAATCCAAAATAGTACCAAAAATCAAAAATTATTAAGGAAAAACAAATAAAACATTTTTTTTAAAAAAAAAAGAGAGAAAAGAAAGGCAGAAAATAGACTAATAATAATTTTTTCCCTCTGCCTAGGAGCTGGAAACATCATTGTCAGTGGTGGTGGTAGTAAGGGTGGTGGTGGGTGAGGTGGAATTAGACTGTTCAACATGTTGAAGTTGAGGAGGGATCTTAGAAACAGTAATGGAGAGCACACCATCTTTGTAAGTTGCTTTGACATCTTCATGGCTGGCATCAGCTGGAAGAGTAAACTTCCTCATGTATCTTGCCCTTCTTCTTTCTACTCTTAACACTTTCACTCCTTCTCCCATTTGTTGCTTCTTCTTCTTCCCTGTCACATGAAGTCCCCCCTTCTCAACCTTCACCTGCTCATATTCATCATGTATCAAAAATATTATGAATATGGATTTTTTTTTTTGGGGGCATCTAATTTGTATTTTTTGCGAGCAGAAATATTTGTAGAGATAAAGCTACTTATATCCCGACCTTCATAGACCTCGTAAAAACGGCATCCGTATTGAGAGCTATCTTGTCGTTGTGCTGTGTCTAATTTTTATCTCAACTAATTGGACTGAACTAAATCGAATTAATACCTGATATAAACATAACATTACTTGGACATTTTGAATTATGCAAAGATTTTTTATCAAGTAATTTTCCTATTAAGTGGGTTTTAATTTATATATCTTGCTAATTTCTCTCTAAGTAATAAACTAGAATAAATTGAGCTGATATCATACATGTACATAATATCATTAGGACAATTTAAATTATAAAAAGATTGTTTCCATTGAAAGTTACATTTGAATGTGTGTTTACTTACTTTGATTGGTAAATTGTAAATATTGGCTGAGGATTTGTGTAGACAAGTTTGTTGTAGTCCATGAATTTGAATTGAAGGAGTAAAAATGCAAGAATAAAGGGTTGACATGCAAAGCACATCATGCCTATTCATTGACCATTTCTTTGATGTCGATCTCTATTCCATCCACTCTTATTTGTTTAAGATCAATCTAAAAATTCAAGAGCAACTCCTTTCCTATTCCTTCTCTTTTTTGTTTTTTTCAATCGATCATCTAATCAAGCTAAGTTAACCTATAAATTTATAAATAATTTATAAATTTAACTCAAAAGATTAAAAAGGGGTTGCTCATTCAACTAAAACAATCATTTTTATTGTTTCAATATGTTTCATTAAGATTGAATGCAGAAATTAGCCTTCATCAAATTGTTAAGTTATCACATGTACATTCACTGTATAAGCCATATTTGCATGAATCCCTGAAGACCTGTAATAACGTACCAAATATACAACGTCAATCTAACCATGACTACTAAAAAAGCATGAAATAAAAATGAAAGAATTAATTAAAACCCTAATTCTTGTACGTATTACAATTTCAGATAACTAGTTTTTTTTTTTTTTGGGGGGGGGGTTCATAATAAAATTTAAAAAAAATGCATATATCATAGATAATAATTATGGTGAATAATGTTTACCTTAATGTTTTGAGCATCAAGACCAGGCATGTCAAGAACAAAGGAGTAGAAAGAAGGGTGGTCAAATATATCAGCTGGTGTTCTCAGCATTGTCTTCTGCTGCTCCTTATTATTACCATTCTTCTTATTATTATTATCATCACTCCCATTCATAATTATCTCCTGCTTCTTTCCTTCTCTAGTTTGGTGCTCCTTGCTGTTGCTGTTGCTGTTGCTGTTGCTGCTGTTGTTGTTCAACCCTACCCTCTCCATTTCCTTCCTCAATAGCTCCATTATCTCTATTCTCTCTCTAAATCAATCTGATTTTTGATATATGATGATGAGAGTGTCTTGACTTTGATACTTGTAAGTTTTCTGCAATATTTATAGGCACATCATATATAGGAACTTTTCTATATATGCTTCCAACTGTCTGGATGACTTGGTTCTTCTCCCATTTCTTTTTCATAACCCAAAAAAAAAAAAAAAGAAGGGGGGGGGGGGACTGCAATAATGTGTGATTTAGTCATTAGTCATCTCATATGGTCATTTGAGTTGCTTATTTGGAGCAAATGTCCTAGTTTAACTGGTAAAATATATGAAAATGATATAAATTAATGATCAACTTAGGTCGTGTTCGGGAACAGTATTTTGAGTAGCGTTTAGTATCTTGAATAAGTCAATATACTAACCAGTCAATTTTTAGTGTTCGTAACCTAGTGTTTTGACTAGTATTTCAAGTAACATTTAGCATTTTAAGCAGTATTTCTGAAAAGTTAACAATATTAGCTTTTGACATTCATAAATAGCGATTCTTTTTTTTTTTTTTTTTTGGGCCAAGGAGAGGTACTAATTTTTTTTTTGTTTTTAATCATTAATTAGTAATTGAATACGAGTTGTTATTGGTCTATAAAAAGGTCTAAAAGTTCTAACACACAATTTTTAATAAAACTTGTATCATTTTTACCTTATGTTTCTATTCTCTCTTATTACAACCTAGGTCATTTTACTAACTACTGCTTTTAAGTACAACCCATGGGAAATAAGCAGAGCGTAGAGACTGTTTGTAGGTTACATATTAGATGAAATTGCAAAATGAAATGAGAAAACAATTAGAACATTTAAACAAGTCACCAATAAATTATGAGTACATTAGTTTCTCACAATGGAAACGCAGAAATGGTTTATTATATGCTCTATAAAGTACCATTTTTTTTTTTTTTTTTTTGAATATAAATAATTTAGAGTATCTCCAACATGCAGGTGTATTGCAGTAATATTTTTTTTAATTTGGGTAACCTCTGACAAGAAGATTCATTTGAGAAAACAATAATGTTACATAGTTACTCGAACATACAACAATAACGACAATCCCTCCTAGTGTGGATCCCGCTTTTGCGTGGTCTGGGAAGATCTAGATATAATAACTTTACTTCTACCGACATCCCTGTCCATAGAAAGGCTGAATTCAAGTTACACTCGAACATAGTCTGAATTCATTCACATTAAAAGGGGAAAGAAATCCCAAGCACTTTGAAATAAACATATTATTGCCACTCTTTCTCCCTCCCTCAAGCTGAGTGTATGCGTATGCATTTGATGCTATTAACCGGCAGCTAATGGTTATAAATCTCCATAAAGAGAATACATTGAATAGATGAGATTTTTTGTACTCCTAAATCTACAATAATTGGTAATGAAGTTATGAAAATGTTAAGCTCGATTAGTCAACTTTACTCTCATATTGAAGGCACAACGACCCTTTAAATACTCTCTTAAGCTAGCTTAGCTCTCTCAAGAGCTTACCATAACACATAATATCCACTTAGTTAGCTGGTTTGTATGTGTCCCTTGTTGGTTAATTGCTTCTATCGTTTTCCCATCATCATATCCTTCCTCCATGGCAAAGAAGGAATCACGGGGCCGTCAAAAGATCAAGATGGCTAGGATTAAGAACTCGAGTCATAGACAAGTTAGTTTCTCAAAACGTCGTCTTGGCCTCTTTAAGAAAGCCAGTGAAATATGCACTCTATGTGGATTGGAAGCTGTTGTAATCATCTACTCCCCAGGTCAAAAGATCTTCTCTTTTGGGTACCCTAATGTTGAATCCCTCATTGATCGATTCCTCAGTCGTAACCCATGCACTCAAACTTCAGACACTGCTAGAAATTTAAAGAATCTTCAACAAGGTCCTGATTTACGCGAACTAAACTCACAATTAACTCAAATGCTGGATCTACTTGAGGATGAGACGAACAGAGGGGAGGCGTTTAACAGCATGAGAAAATCGAGCGAAAACAAGTGGTGGTGGGTGGCTCCCATTGATAATCTTGGCTTGCATGAGCTAGAGGTGTTGGGTGCTTCAATGGAGGATCTTAAGAAAAGCATAGCCAACCAAGCTATGTTCTTAGAAAGTACCAGTAATTCTTCAGTTTTAGGCACGGATGGTGGGGTTGGAGTTGCTTCACATTTTAACCTTAGATCACTTGAGGCCAAAGTGGATGAATTTTGCCTTGCTCATCAGGTTGACAGCCTTCATGCACAAAATTTCTCCTAAATTAATCATAGGTTTTTGTTTTAAAGGAATAAGTTAAGTGCAATAAATTTGACTAGCATCTCACTAGTTAATTTTTTTTTTTTTTTTGTTTGTGCCTTTGATCCTTCATCAATTGGAGTTGATCTAAGTGTAGGCCTATAAGGAGAGCTCCAATAAGATGCCCTGCTAGTTATTTTTATTTTGTTTCATTGTTATCTTTTGATAATTGTTTAGTTGCCGAAATGATATTGGAGTGGAATTATTAAAAATAAATTGCTTCAAACTAGCTTCGATGTAAACTAATCATCTTAATTTATATTCATAGATTATTTTTTTGATATCAAACAAGAATTCTTATTCCATCTCACAAACAAAAATGTCTTTTACATGCACAACAAGGAAAATCATGATCCCAACATGTAATATTATCAACATGCTTAGCAAACTTAGCAAACAAATGGGCTACCCCATCAGCCATCTTACCTAGTATGTTTACGTGAAAAGCAATTAAAAATCAAACTCAAAACTTTACAGTCTCTAATCAATAGGTTAAACTAGGGCTGTAAAAGTCTGACCCGACAGGACAACTTGACCCGAACCCGAACCGAATTTGCTGAGAGAAACACGAACCCGACCCGACCCGAACCGAACCGAACCGATTTCGATCCGAAGTTGACACGATTTGACTGTTTAGTGTGAAAACTTGTTATTTTCAGTTTTGAGTAAATCTAAGCTATTTTCAAAGCCGACATGAAATTGACCCGTTAATTAAATGGGTCGACCCGATCTAACCCGTTTTACCGCTCTAAGTCAAACTGATCAACCACGTAATGAGTGTACGTTGCTCCATGCTTTCACAATCTCCAAGCAATCAACCTCAAAAATCCCTCCCTCGAACCACAAATCCCAAGCCCACTTCAAAGCCCATTTCAAAGCTAATGTGTATTTTTCGCCCTTTCTTCCCAGGTTTCCAGCTAATTATTTCACTAATCTACTTAATAATTTTGGTAATTGCTTCCCACATCACAGATTTTGCTTTTATTTTCCCCCCTTGATTCTCATTATTTCGCTGATTGTCGAGGACCTTGTTGGACTTGTTGAGGACCTTTTAATGTATATATTATTAGATAATGTTTTGATGATTATGATTAAAATCGTTACAACGGTATAATGTTAACATAACGATGATTACTAGTGATGACATCATTTTTGTAATATGAAATATGTTAAAAATGGCATAAATAAATTTGGTATATTATATTGATATTAATTATTTTGATGAAAAACAAGGCTAGACCTACAACAATATGTTGTTCATATGCGAAATTCGGTTTATACTTTATATGAATTTTTTTTTTACAAAATTTTCTCAATTGACATATATTTTTTGGTGTGTCTCAATTGATACATTAGATATTGAAATTATAAATCGCTGTTTATATATTTGGTTGGACGTTACTGAACCATTGGATTAGAGAGCCCTAAAGTTAATTACCTTTTTTTGGATTTAATGGTTTGTCCCACTATAATCATTTCTCAACAGGTTCATTGAGTACCCCTAAGATATATAGGGCTTGATGGACTAGGCCTGCTTACCATATTAAACAAAATCATCTCCCATCACTTAGTTGTTTAATATTTAATAATATTTCTCAAAGTTACTATTAATTTATTTATATTAGTCCGTATTAAATACCTACATACTAGTAACCACAACAGTTATACAAATTTTATAATAGATATATTAATTATTAACTTTTTAGTGAATGTATTGACAATTATTAACCAAATTTCTTCTCATTTGTTACTTACATTGCAAGTATTTGTATTAATTAATTTATACTATTTAAATTGCAACACTAGTTAATATGTATTTCCAGAATCGAAATTGAATATTCTATGCAATTATAATATTCTGTTCAAGGTAGACAAAAATATATGAAATATTTTATAAAAAAAGTACTATGTGGACTTGCAATACACATGCTAAAATTAAGCGAATTTTTCTAGTCTTTTGACACATATAACTCTTATACAGTCATTGCTTATCCAATTTATACCATATTAGAGAAAAAATTTTATTTGACATTTTTTTGCCAAAAATTTAGCAAGTTATGAAAAGCATAATTGCAAATGGAACACATATAAAATGTTATTCATAAATTCTTCCCCCAAACTGCATAATAATATAAACTGGAAATGTACCAAAAATCTTTTATTTCTCCATAATAATTTAAGTCCTACAATAGTGTTAAACTTGCTTTAACATTGACTATAAATGCCCTACAGGCTAAACTAAATTCAACTAAATTTTAATGTTAAAATAGCAATGGAAGGCGAGTACATCAAAGGCTTTTAAGGGCACTTGAGGTTTTAAGGGCACTTGGGTTTGCCTTGGGAGGACTTCCAGTCGTTGTAGCAAGGACACTCTTCTTTGTGGCCAGATGTTCCAGAGGGCACACACAAGCATTTGGCACAGCAAATGTTGCAATATTTCAAGCAGAGTTCATGTTCTGATGCTACTGCACACCTCCTTTCACACTCCTTTGGGCATTCTGTTAATTAATTCCATTGTGTCAATTACAAAAATATTATTATTTATATATTTTCAATGCAAAAAAAAAAAAAAAAAATATACATATATTAAAAAAAAGGGGGGCACATTTTTGTACCTTGTAAGGGAACCGATCCTTCTCCACCAGCCTGACAAGAAACAAGTTTTTAACAAATTAATTAGTGATAATAGGGAGACATACAGGATAAGTGTTAACGAATAAAAATGACACAAAATTCTTCGGTAAGATCATCTCACAAAAGGGTTATTATGAGACGAACTCTTTTAGAGGTAACTTTTGTGAGGTTTTGTGGTGACTAATAATATGTTTTGGAGTGACTCTTAATTTTATATATGACTAACAGTTTATTTAGCGGCCGGGTGACTGTTATACTAGTCACCCTAAATGAACTAATAGTCATCTCTATTAATTATTAATGGCCATCACAAAAGCATTTGTCTCACGATATGATTTATGTGAGACAGATAAAAACTATATCAATAAGTAAACTAAAAGTACAAGTAGTACACAAATTAATTAAAGCAAATGCTTACATATGAGGAAGCCACAAAAGAGACGACAAAAAGAGAGAGAAAGAAGAAGCAGACGAGTGAGATTCTAGCCATGATCAACGTTGAGGGGATGCAAAAGAATTGAAGCAGAAAGAAAGAATTTTGCTGATGGATTGAAAGCCCTTCATACCCCCTCATGGCTTTTTATAGGCATTAGGGTAGACCATTAATTATATGGTATGTAATCTTTTACTTAATTAGCGGTAATCATTATTTAATTACATTCAAAAAAAACGTAACAGAAAATCTCCTAGTAAGAGTACGTTATGCATAGTATATAATCTCTTATTCTTTCCTTCTATAAAACATAGTAATTTAAATTTCAAGTTTTTCAATTAGTTTGAATTTTTACTTTTAATTGGTAACTTTGATTTAGATGGAATATATTGGAGTAAGTTAACACTTTTTTAGGTTAAGTGTTTATGTTTAAGTTAGTTAATTAAACATTCTTAAAGAATATAATTTTTTTAAAAAATTTGGTCAAATATACGTCACAAATTTCCTTAAATTAAATGTAGTATTCTATACTGATACTTAAAGCTGTGTTCTAGATCCTTCTTATTTATCTATTTTCTTATTAATTAGAGATTTTAGATCTTTAAATAAATTATTAATTGAATTACAGCAATTAGATTTGTTAGAGTAATGGCACCCCAAAAGGGTGTTCACCTACTCTCTCTATCTCTTTTGTTAATTTGTCCAACATGGAACTTTTGGGAGTGATTTTGAAGAGCTCATACATTCGACTCTCCTTGTACTTGTTGAATAACTGGAAGCCATGTTTTAAGGGGGTTGAGGGGACTTGGGTTGCCACAAGTGCACGCGCGCGCCGCTCGCCCGTCCTGTCTGGGCACGGCGCGGTCGCGAGCTGTGGCCTTGGGCCTTATTGATTATATTTTTCTTGAACTGTTTGCATATAAGCTGTTGTAAACCTAATGGTAAGCTTAATTGAATCTTCCTCCATTATTGCTTCAATTACCATAATCCTCTCCCTATCCCGGATTTCTGTCCCCAATTTACTCTCTTTTTAATGCTATTCAACAGCTCTTTTTTCAATTAGACTATATATAAAGAGCCCTTCTACAGCTGTGAAAGATACGCAGAAACGCAGAAACCTTCTCTCTTCTTCTCTTCCTCCTTTTCTTCGTGAGCAACAGACTGTTATACTCCATAGCTTCTCCCTCAAGTGCACGAGTGAGAAACTTGCTGTGTTAAACCTTGGGGAGCTTTTTCGCCTTATCGATTTGCACATGAGTTGGGTGAATTTAGCTTTTAGGTCAATGGTCTCATCCACGACATAGCTTTTTCCTCTATCATCATAGCAACCATTACACCGATTATTCAAACAAGATTTACTTAAAAAATGTGTATGATATCTCAAGAGAAAAAAACAAACAAATTAACTCTGTTCAAATATTAAATCAATTTTTCGATATTATGCATAATATTTTAAGAAGAAATTCAAAATTAAGATCTCAGCATAATCAATCAAATGTCAACATTATCTCTATGAAATCAATCAAATGTAGGCATAATTGATTTCAGTTATAACACACAATGGATTATATTATTATTACACATATACTAATTCCATTTTTTGGTTCCATATATTACTACACATATTATTTTTTCTGTGAAATAAAATTCTATCAAATTGTAATTTCTAGAGGAGTTATTCCATGAGTACATGCCGAATCCATGTATCCATAATCCACAAGGCATATTGCACGAAAAGAAAAAAAAAATCCACAATGCTTAATTAAATGCATCTACGTCTTTATTCTCATTTATTAATAATAACAGCAACAACAACAACAACAACAACAACAACAACAATAATAATAATAATAATAATAATAATAATAATAATAATAATAATAACAGTATTTTGTATCAATGGGGATCAGATCCTCCTACACATCACTGCTGAGTGAAGTAAAGTGTTTATTTGCTAATCCTTGCCATTTTCTCAGCATTTTCTGGATTACAGCTGCTTGAAATTTGCCACTATATGTGTACGCAAGGTAGACCTATAAGCTGCAACATTCTCCCAACAAATAAGAGTTGCGCAGCAAAAGCATGATGGGCCCATAACCCACAGGTTCCAAGATCGAAACCTGGCTCTGATATAAGCGGCTTTCTGACATTTCCTTCTCAACTTGATTTTTTTCCCCAAATATTTTGTTCTCATGTGTGTCATCGTGAGGGACCTACCTAACCAGTCTTTGCTTCGTTGTTTTTGTGACTTGTAAAGCGAATGTGTCTTATTGTCCCACACTTTAAAATGGAGGTTTTATGTGAGGATTAATGTTGTTGTGTGATAAAGACATCTTTCGTGTGTAGCATGAGAAAATGTCCCTTAATATTTTATTGTCCTCGATAATGTGAGGAGGCTTATATTTAACCAAACCTAGCAAATCTCGGCAAAGAGCTAACCATTAACTTAATTAGAACATTTCAAATTTCCTCTGTATGGAATGAGATGATGAGACTCGCAAAACACCCACTAATAACCTGTTTTAATGATCACCAAAGTACTCATTAGTCACATTTTAACTAAATTAATTTTACGCGGCATAACCATATGAGAGTAGGGGTGTTCAAAAGTATCTGTAATCAATTATGCGAATCCAAACCCTACTATTTGACACAAAATTTCAGATACTTGAACCAATATATCTTAAAAATAATAGTCTGGGTACCCTAATCCATTTTTCTTTGGCTTATCGGAACGAGTCTTTTGGGGTTTGGTACCTGAAAATCCAAAACTTTTTTTTCAATAATTTATCCCCAAGCCCCCAAGGAGACAAATACTTTGGCTTTATTGTCTTGTTTAGATGTCTGGGAGATCAGTACTTTGTAATTTACTATTTTGCCAATAGACATGCCATCAATAAATGCTTTCCATTTGAGTTGTAAGTATTGTGTGATTTACTATTTTGCCAATAGACAAGAGCATAAATATGATATTAGTGAGCTCATACCTTCTCTAGAGATGTGAAGTCATTGAAATGTGAATAGTATTGTGTGATGTTTTGTGATAATATTAAGTAGTAAGTTGAGGTGGTACTTACAGCATAGATAGGATTAGGTATGATTACAATAAAATTATTAACCAAAATAAAAAAGAGGTTTTAAAAAAAGCAGGGTATTGGGTAACCGAAAAACAGAACCAAATTTTGGGTACCGGATTCGAATATGGTTCATCATTCTACCGACCGAAGTTTTGGATGCTCAAACCATAAACGCACCTATCTGAGACCCCCAAAAAGATAAATATGATAAAAGACGGTCATATAAATATCTTATGCAGTACATTTTCACACATTTGAACATAATTTTAGTTGTGAAGAGAGAGGGGTTCCAGTCCTGCGTATAGCCTCATCCCTTCTTCATATACAGTCCCGCAAGTGATCTTATGAGACCCTCTTACAAAATTAAAGGGGCATTGCCCCCTCCTTTCTGTGTGCATGACAATCCAAAGAAATGCAAACAATTAGTTAATTAGTTGGAGCCCAGATTGATGCATATTTCCATATGCATCATTTTCATTCATCAAGCTCAACTTCAAGGGAGGAAATGACCAAACGAGATCATGCATGGAAACACTTATATTTGGTCCCATTATTTGAGTTCCATGACACAAGACACTTTGTGGAGTTTGTTTTGAACTTCAAAGTGCCTTATTCAAAAGGGACTTCCAAATGGGGATCAAGACTACCATGCATTTCAAAGGGAAGCTCAAGGAAGCAAAGAGAGGCCCAAAATCTGGTCAGAATTGCGCTAAAAGAGTCCAACAGTGCGTTGGGCACTTCACCCGAAAATTGACCCGGTTTTGGCCTCTTTTACAGCAAGCTCCGGAGGGCATAATTTCCTGGCTTCATTAATCTAGCTTAAGAATCATCTTTCTAACAAGACCAACCACGCATTATTTGGAGTCCATTTGGTTGGTCAACTTCAGCCCACAAAATAAAGTACTGAAATGCAGTCCAGTTTTGGGCAGTCTCTACTCTTTGAGCCATAACTTTTGATCGGCTGGTCCAAATACAGCAAATGAACATTCCCTGGAAAATAGACATCCAGAGCTTTCCAACAAGCCCAAGATCATTGAATTTGGCCGAGTAATCTGAGAGATATGCCCTCTGGCTTATCTCAAACAGATATGCCCTTTGGCTTATCAGAGCTCACATTACTTGGTCATTTGAGTGGCGCCTCTCGGCTTATCTCAAACACATCCACAAATCAGCCCTATACACATCAGGTCCTAGCATGATTTCTAGCATGAGTATTAAAAGGTGTTCTAAGTGTCAAGACTTTGGTCATGCACCCTCGGACTGCCCCAACAAGGAATTCATCACCTTGACCGAATGGGAAGCAGTCATGAAGGAAGAAAAAGAAGTTAGCTATCCATTTGTCTTAAATGGAGAAGACCATTACTAAGAAAATAGTGACGTTAACTTTGATCTACCTCCCATCTTTGATTCCTATGATGAAGTAGATAATGAGGTAAATTGGAGCCTACCTCCAAGATTTGATGAGCATGAACCTAGCCCCATTCAACCTTCCCAAACCCCCAAATCACAAAAAGCCTTACAAAAGAACCTCTTACTCACCTCTCCTCTCCCAACCGAGTCTAACCCTAGTTTCTACCCTCCCCTTACCCTCTTTTATCAACCCCATGATCACACTGCTCTTCAAGAGATGCCCTATGGTTTTTGTCCACAAAGAACCCCATTCCATAAATATGCCCTCTTGTATGAGAAGAAAAAAGAACTCTCGAGTTTGAGGACAAACTCCAAACAACCCGGGGAGTATGATGCATATTTTCATATGCATCATTTTCATTTCTCAAGCTCAACTTCAAGGGAGGAAATGACCAAACGAGATCATGCATGGAAACACTTATATTTGGTCCCATTATTTGAGTTCCATGACACAAGACACTTTGTGGAGTTTGTTTTGAACTTTAAAGTGCCTTATTCAAAAGGGACTTCCAAATGGGGATCAAGACTACCATGCATTTCAAAGGGAAGCTCCAAGGAAGCAAAGGGAGGCCAAAATCTGGTCAGAATTGCGCTAAAACAGTCCAACAGTGCGTTGGGCACTTCACCCGAAAATTGACCCGGTTTGGCCCATCTTTTTTAGCAAGCTCCGGAGGGCATAATTTCCTGCACGCCTCGCCAGATTTAAGCTTAAAGAATCATCTTTCTAACAAGACCAACCACGTATTATTTGGAGTCCATTTGGTTGGTCAACTTCAGCCCACAAATAAAGTACTGAAATGCAGTCCAGTTTTGGGCAGTCTCTACTCTTTGGGCCATAACTTTTGATCGGCTTGTCCAAATGCAGCAAATGAACATTCCCTGGAAAATAGACATCCAGAGCTTTCCAACAAGCCCAAGATCATTGAATTTGGCCAAGTAATCTGAGAGATATGCCCTCTAGAAATTGGGCTTGCTGCAGGTGTGAACGCATTGATAGCAAAACGCGTGTGGCTTGTGTGTACACCTCATTTCGGCTATTGCTGCTGGGTTCTTCCTCTTCAGCCGTGTTCCTTCCCCCTTTGCAAGGCCCAAAACGTGTGAAAGTAGGGGTGCATGAATCCCCCTTGGCTGCTACACTCTATTCACACCAAAAGGCTTCAAGAGACACACCACTTCACCTTGGTGCATACGAATGTGGTTGCTGAAATTTTGCCTTGTTTTTCTTTCA
Organism: Carnegiea gigantea; assembly: GCA_029747015.1. NCBI lineage: Eukaryota > Viridiplantae > Streptophyta > Magnoliopsida > Caryophyllales > Cactaceae > Carnegiea > Carnegiea gigantea. The sequence continues at coordinate 313,223 of JAKOGI010000795.1, read as the reverse complement.
TTCTTTTCATGTGTTTTCATACCTTTTCATTATGTAAGGCCTCTACTATATAAAGGCCATAGCATAGGGTTGTTTTCAATTCATCTACAATCAACTTCAAGTAATACAATTCAGCTTTTGAGTGTTCTCTCAAAGTGAGTGTGCAAAAATCTAGTTCTATATCTTGAGTGTTGGCAAACTCAAGTGGGGTTCTAGTTTCCTAAACTCCTCTGGGTGGTGATTCATTTCTGTATCCTAGAAAGAGTGAAGGAATTCGCCCAATGATTGATTTGAGTAGCGCCTCTCGGCTTATCTCAAACACAACCCTTGAACCTATCCTTTATTTTCTTTCTTCCTTAACCAAAAACTCACAAAAGATAACATTACTTGGTCATTTGAGAGCTCACATACATCACAGATCTATAGACCCGAACCTTGATTTATACGCAAACACCGTCATCATCATTAACAAGCGGAATCTTCGGCCAACAAAGGCCTCACATCCAAAGGAAAACTTGCAACATTACATTAGAAAACGAAGACCAAACATGTGAAACAAAAGATGACTGAGGGAGAATTTCAAATGAGAGCCAACTGCTGGAAATTGATAGGGTAGCAATCGGAGGGTGGGCCGGTAAAAGCACGGTGAGCAAGTATGGAGTTGACGGCTTCAGTTGGATGATAGGCATCCCAGAACACGTACTGATTTCGTTCACCGCAAGGCATTGTATTAGGCAGGCATGTCACTGGCCCCAATCCACAACATGCCCTATCTAGCACCGTAAACCCTGCATTTTGCATATCAATAGTGTACGTTAGAGACTTAACTGTCTACAATAAACGGTATGTTTATAGCACGCTCCAAAACTACTTGAAGAGCTCTCTTAAAAAGTCCCAGAATTCTACGGAATGTTTCACGTCATGGGACTTTATGACTTCGATATGGTTGAAAGTTTCAAGGCTATATTGCAAGCTCCAGAAACTCTTCAAACAAAAGGAACTTAACTAATATGATAGGACCCAGAGGGCTGTCACAGCCTGATTATTGTACCATGGGTTCAATGGGCATGGAGAACAGGCCACAAGAGGTTGATATGGGAAGATGTGTCTTTGATCAGAATGAGGAGCGATCAGTGAGTGGATGAGACTGGAGGGGTTAGGATTTTAGTTCGTGAGCCTCTAATGCTATGTACATGATACCAAGGGAATCCAACATCACAACCCAAAGCTACCAATTAATATCAGTACATATATATACAGTTGCTAGCTAGATTAGCTGGTGCGAAGTACAAATTAAAAAAATTTTAAAATAAAAGAAACTTTCTGTGTACCGAAATATGCAGGGTTGTTAAGGATATCCCCAAGAAAACCATATGCATTGGCATACACAAAGATAGCGGCAGGATGGTTGGCATTGAGCTGTGCTACGAGAGATCGAAGGCCTTCATTATATGGTCCCAAGATTTGGTTGACAGAGTCTGCGCATCTCCCTGGTGGTGCTTGACCTCCTGCTCTTTGATTTGGTATGCAACCAACTGGCCCAACTCCCACTATAAAAAACTTCCTCAATCCTACATTGTACAATGCCTTTTGGCAAAGTAGTAGATTAGTTTAGTGATCGCTTTCGTATGACTTTAGTGGTAAAACTGATTTAGTGATCGCTTTCGTATGACTTTAGTGGTAAAACTGACCTATAACTAATTACCGAGCTTGAAATTTGTCCTGATGCAGACCGAAGGAATGTCACTGTCCTGACCCCAACCCAACTTGATCCAAACCAAAATAAGATCGATTGTTCTCCCTCTCCGCGCCATTCATTCATGGACGAGGTAAATATAGGTTGATTAATACCTCCCACCCCCCACTCCCCCCAAAAAGCGAAAACATTCAATTCAGACATTATATATTGAAAACTCCATGACACCATCTATTGGCATCTAATACATGAGAAAAATACATACCAAAAGCTGGTATGTGTAGCGATCGAGGAGGATGTTGGCAAACTCTGGAGGCCTGTACTTGTAGCTAGAATCATACACGGACGGCATGAGGTAGTTGTTGATGTAGTCATTGCTCCCAAATGACATGATTGCTACGGATCTTGCTAAGTAATGACTGATATTACTTGCACCTATTATGCTCTTCAATCCATCCAAAGTGCTCTCAAAGTTTATCACCTGCTGGCTTAAGCTAATACGATCTCCCTGCATCAATTTTATGCGTGCAACTGCATTATTATCAATTATCATCATCATATGCAAGTCTGAAAACCTGGCATGAGTTTTTCAGAGTTTCGGTGAATATCGAATCTAAAAAGGATTGTGTATTAGGACGAGTATCAGTTGAGCTTGTGGTTTTCAATTGCCCAAAACCCGATTTCAAAACAATTACAATAATTGAGATCAACCCCTCCACACCCATGATTTTCCTTTGCCTTGTCTTTTTATTGGGAGAGGGGGAGGGCACTATTGCAGCTATGAACAATCAGAGAGTCTGTTAAAAACTCAAAAAAAATTCATAAAATAAGAATTGTAAAAATAATATTAGGATTAACAAATCACCATGAAGTTGACAAAATGGATCATACATTAATTAAATTCGTCTCATAATCCCATTCTAGAGATTAGTGCTAGTAAAACGAAATTAAGAAAGGAAATTACCCAATGTCTACCAGTCTCATCCAGTATGCCGGCACCTGCTGAAGCATAGTTAACCCCCTGAAGAATTATTGGACCAACAGTAGCGGGATCTGCAAATGCTGGAAGATCTGGAATTCCCACCTTTTCTCCTACATTATTACCAAATTTCATCAGCAAACAATGCGTAAGGAGGAGATCAAAATCCACATTAGCCACTATAGCAAAAGCAGTGGAAACAATAGGGGACAGGCAGGACCAATGCAGGAAAGTGTTGAATCCACTTCAACTCCCAGGTCTTGAATTAAACCATTTTACGATAGCACTGGCATGAAGATTATTGTGGGTAGATACTAGGCTATTCAATTCAGTGAAAAAAGAACGCTCCCAAAAAAAAAAAGTTATGCGATCTTGTCAATCCAACTATTTATGGAAATGGCTTCTGTCGGGTGAGACTTTAAACAAATATCAGAGAGACAACTATGCAGGTTAATACTAAGATGCCCCAACAAACAGAAATGCCCCAACAGAAAACGCTCCATGAGGACGTCCCATACAAACAAGAACCTTTGAGAATCTTTAATGAAAATTTTTTGAAGTTTGCCATAAGCTGCATGAGACTGCAAATTTCCTTGCACATTAGAAGTGAACGGAATCGATATATATAATCTTCAAAAATGAATGTTATGATTTTCTTGCAAAGCGTGCTAGAATTTGGTTAATAGCTTACCTAGGAGGTCAACAATTGTCTTCCCGTTAGAGAACCGTCCAGTAGGACCATGGCTAAAGTCACAGCCATAGGGCCAGTAGTCTGATTTTGCTGCAGAGGCAAGGTAGTTGTTATTCCCTGAATCAATTAAGGAGTCACCAAATGCAAAGATGGCAGGAATCTGAGGTGATCCTGGGGCTTGTTGAATCTGAGCACTTGACAAAACAAAATGGAGGATCAAGAGCACAGATGCTGCATAAATTCTGTGTGTCATTATTGGATTTCTTGAAACAAGATGCATGCTCAACAAATGGTGGTGAAGTTTTAGCATCATTTGAATGATTTTATAGAAGAAAGTCATGAGAGAAAGCAAAGCTTAACTATAACCGATTAACCTGATCTCAATGACCTAAATCAAACTGCGTCCACACCCCAAAAACAAGGAAACTAAAATTTGTACAGACCCAAATGGACATGAACCCGAGTTAAAATGACATAAAATTCCTCTACTTGATATTCAAATGCATTTTCTTTGACAATTATAATGGAAAAACCTCTAGTAAACCTGACGGACCCGAAGGGGTCGATTTTATATCCTGAGGATTGAAATTGACAAGACCCAAAGCTAATCTGACCCGTACTTTATATCAACATGTAACAACCCGTTGGTAAGTGTGCTAACTGCTAAGTAAGGGATAAGGTTAATCAGATGAGGATGAAGACATAGGAGGCTAACTTTTTTCACTTACAACACTGAAACAGCTAAGCCATTGTAAGCATGCAGAAGTCGCGAGCCAACAGAATTCATGCTTCACTTGAACTTTCCCTTGATTTTGGGTTGTCTTTTCCCAAGGCAAGTGGTAACGTACACTTCAGCCTCATTTTTCTTGCTAGTTTTTCATTTAATTTTTCTACTTCTTTCCCAAAATATCCACGCATCAAACATGCTACGCATCCAGTTTACCTTTGACAGGGTCAGCATCCCATATTTCTCTTAATTATAGTCATGAGCCACGTTCATTACTTGTCAATAACCAATGATGAACGGATCTCATGTAATGAATGTGTGAAGAAGTTTAAATGTTGTTCGAGTGAAGATATTCCAAAGGGCCCAGTGAAATGCAATACCCGCAGTTTTTTTTTTTTTGATGAGTAATCAAAAGATGCATTATAAAGACACCAAGGGGTGCCACCATATACAAAAGCGGCCAATTACCAAAAAAATTTAAGCCCTTAAGTTCTTATGCATGATATTATCTACAAAATCCAAAAAAACTCTGAATTATTCCTACTATTAGGCACAAGGCTCCAACTATTCAAGAGTCTTAAAAAGTAACGCTTGAAATTTTGATAGGAGAAGACTTTATCCTCAAAACATTCGACGATTCCTTTCCTTCAAGTACACCACCAAATGGCCAAATGAATCATCTTCCAAACATAAGAAAACGAACTATTCTTCATTCTTCTTCTCCAAGTCAGCACAACATCCTTGATCAAAGATGGCTTCTTCCTAGGAAGAGAGATAAATGCCAAAGAGACAAAGCCCAACAACAATGGATAAGGAGATGGTCTGCCGTTTTTAAGTTCCACAGTTTCAACACCCACAGTTCCACTGGAATGGGATATAAGAGAAAATTTACCCTTTTTCAGCCCAACGACATCAATATAAAAGGATTGAATTCTTTTTTTTTTTTTAAACAATTTAACTTTCAGACAGATACCAACTGGTACTGGTACATACTACTACAACACCAGACTATAAATCGTAATATTCTTTGCTTTAATCGTTACCATACAGCCATACCAATAGGTATGATATCCATAACACCGGAACATAAACTAAACTTCAAATCACCACGAGATAACACAGTTACGATGCATTCATTAAGTAAGAATTTTAAGCAAAGTGACACATTTGGTAAGCAGAAGTTTCTACAAAATGGGAAGTGAGACGGGGGATACAAACATGTAACGGGAACAGTGGGAATTCAGGTAGAATGATTGTAATGTAAATTAATAATTCATCATCAAAATTTTAAACTCATATGCTTATTTGAAGGATTCTATGTAAAGCTATTGTCTTATTCCAAACTCCAATATGTGCACACCAAATAAGAGGCTGAAACTTGCAATACTCATTCCCAATCCCTAAAATGGCCCTTAGTTGCTTACTTCAAAATCTCACTAGCTTCCATTCTTCTACATAACAAGCATTCCACGAGGAGAAAAGATGAGACGGCCTCTAGCAGTAAGAAGTACCTGCTCACCATGATCTGTGGTTCGCAGGATTTGCCATCATATCTACTCACATGCACGTATAAGGCATTCAACTCTGCAGAGAAATATGAGAATGCTCACTTAAAAGTTAAAACTTGCTCCTTTTCCAATAGACTATGGAATGCATTTCAACCTCGGATACCATCATAGATTTATCATTTATACATTTACAGATTTGCACAACACTAACTGGAACTAGGAAGCATTAAAGAAAACCTCAGCGAAGATTAGATAAAAAGTCAGCCTTCCCTTCTCTCCGAAAGCTTGGGAATCCAAGAAGGCCAACCATTAAAGCCCTCAAGTTCACCATGACAGTACAAAACATCAGATTGTTAACAGCTTTTGTATGGACTAGCAAAACCCACAACACATGTCCAAATATCATTAAAAATGTTTTCTTTAAAAAAATCACTGATTCAGACAATCTCCTATATTTTAGCCGAAAGGTTCCCATGTCATGACTAAACGAATTACGAAAGATGAAAGATAAATTGTAGACAAGCCTAGGTCACAAAGATAAGGATCGATTTGAGTTGGCAAGTCTCATAAATTTCAGACATGGAGACATTGTCCAAACTTTTGGACACGTCTATAGGGACACCCTCCATGAGAGAAAAATAATAACAATTAAAGCTTACATTAATTTAGTCAAAGAAACATTGAAATGTAGTAAAAGCCTGAAATGTCGAAACCCAAAAGATTCAAATGCATCATAAAACTTAAAATAGGCATTATAAGCCTGTAACAAAAGTTCAACATATCGCAACAAATAATCCAATCTACAACAATTTGTCCTCCGCTTCTACATTCTTGGCTCTGTCATAAGCTTGCCTCTCTTTCCCCCGAAGGTGAAAGTAGTCTGTATGTGTGTGTGTGTGTATCAACATGATTCAACTAGGTCATCCCCAATGAATTTCCAACTTCCTCCAACCTCGTATTGCTTAGATAGTATCAACATGATTCAAGTAATTCATCAACATTCAAATTTCTCATCCAAAGTCTTGTATTTTTTCCTCAATCCAAACAAGAGAAAAAAACTCATTCTCCCTAGTTTTTTTCCTTCAACTTTTCTTTCCGCCAAATTTTCTAAGGATCAAACAAATCCTTAGTTAATGTGCATAAGCACCGACTTCAAGGCCTTGTATCCTATCATTGATCTGTTTGATCTCCACCAATAAGTTAAAAGTATCTCTGTCAACTATTTTTGTGTCCCCTGTTTTTGCTAATAATCTGCTTGGTACCATACAATTTGAAGGAATTTTATTAAGACAAGACCTATTAGCTACCATTTTTTTAACCCCCCCCCCCGGAAAAAAAGAATCATGTTCAACTTCTATAATTGAAATGCTTCCTGTTGTCTTCACGCATTTGATATAATGCCAGTGTAAATGAAGACGAGCCTTAAAATCACAATCTAGCTTTCAGCTATGAAAATATCATCTCTGATAAATGATAATTAGCAGAATTCCAATCAGGAAATCAAGACGAATATTAACAAAGACAATAGGATTGAGAGAAGGTAGAGAATCATCAGCTTACCAAGAGCAGCGGCTACATGCGAATGAGAAGCAATGTGCTTTCATTGCAGCTGTTTGCATGCAAAACTCGAAATAGTTGAATTGAAAGGAAAGGAAATATTGTTGTATCAATCAACAATGAAGAAAACTGATGTAAGAAGCTATAAACAAGTATAATGAGAAAACACCCACAGAAGCATCCCTAATATGCCAGAGACAAGGAACACCGAGAAATATATATGCAAACATGCAACATCACCACATCCGCATAGGAATGGTGCTAGCTGCAATTTGTTCGGCAGTACATGGCGTTAGACATTTTGTATCTCATTTAATTAAGAAGAAAGGAAGTCCCTCGAGTGTGACATATGATCATAAACACAAGGAGCACTAATAACAGATAAAAAAGTATGGTGGGATAACGAATGAGAAACTTACAATATTCATCAGTGGACTGCATCACAAAAGCTGTCAGTTCATCAAAGTTGCAAGATTTGAAATAACAGACATCTGATGTGCACCCATAAAAAGCCTCCTAAGCATTTAATAGGGCGTCACACGGATGGATCAGGTAGAATGCAATCACGGCTACCACCAGATAATCCAGACTGCTCAGCAGAAGTCACACACTTCAGCCACTCATGATTCAATTTCATGCCACACACTTCAGATGGTCACGATTCAATTTCATGCTGTAATAGATTTGAAAGCATCCAAATGCTTTCCAGTGAAAGGAGGATGCCTCCTTTTAGCCAAACCTAGAATCATCCTAGCCTTGTCTACCTTCCCTGTGTTTTACAAACCTTTAAGCAATCTACAAATGGTGCCTATGTTAACAATCCAATTTTTCTTTGTACAGTCCTTACACATGTTATATGCACAATCAAAATCTCCTGCCTTGCATAAAAAATGTACCATGGGTTGATAAATCTTAACGTTGGCCTTTTAACCCTGTCCTTGCAAAGCAGAATACACCCTTTTGGCCATTTCAAAAAACCTAGCCTGCCAAAAGCCTTTGATCACTAAGTTGTATGTAACCTCTTCCGGTTGCACCTCTAGATCTCCCATCAAGCCCAACACGTCATCAGCCAGCCATGCTCGCCCCCTGCTAACCAAAAACTCGATTCTCACATTGAATGTGGCAACATTTGGGTAACATCCCCTATAAACCATAAGATTCCATGTCCCATTTCCAATCTCCAATTGACCATTCTTGTAAAAAGCTGATATAAGTGTGGTATGAGTAATCACATCTGGTTTTATCCCATTCTTTTCCATCTCTAGCATCACCCCTTGTCCAGTATCCCCATGTCACAAAAGGTACTAATCACAATATTCACTGAAACCACATCCAGCCTGATTCCAAGCTTCCAAGGTACCTCTTCAAGAAACAAACATATCACTGCTAAATTACACATCTGAGTCAACGCCTTCAAGGTAGCATTGAGTGATTTAACAGTCCTTGTACACCCAAACAAGTGCATACCATAGAACGTATTCATAGCATATTCAATCATACCAGCCTTTCCATACAGCATTATAATCCTGACAACAAAACCCTCCCTCCGACCTTGAGGCAAGGACTTCTGATGTTCAAGCAGATGATCAATATAATCATATCCCCCACGACCAGCCAACCGCAAAACTGCATCTTCAAATGCATACTTATCCTCAATAACAAGACGATTGTGGGCATTTTCTTTGGATACCTCAAACAGCTTATCTGGGTCTCTCTATTTCTTCAGTTTAACAAGAGCTGGTTCTTCTAAATTGGTCTTAGGCTCCAGATTAGCACAACTGTCAGGGCTGTTATCACCATTGTTATTGTCACAGCCATTGCTACTGCCACAACTACTTGAATTGCTAGTTGAGAAATCAATGCAAGAGGGAGAAGAAAAAAGGGTATGACCCGCGAGTGGGAAACAGCGAAGAGAATGAGTGAGATTCTGAAGCAATGATTTCTTCAATCAGATCAGACCAAACAAAAATTCATCAATCGGAAGCGAGTTGCGCAGCGTTCAGTTCCATAAATAGCCGAAATCCACCCCTTGGTAGAGACAAACCAGCCCGAAATTGCAAAACATAAATTGAAAAATTGATTGCATAGAATATTGAGGTGTAGGGAAGACCTTCAAATCGCATTGTCGTGAAGGTTTGAGTGTGGCAATGGAGGTGCTTCAATGGCGCCTATCTCTGGTGGTCGTTACTCGTTCGTCACTTCCTCTTGACAGCGGAACGCCGGACGCTCATAGGATGCTGCCTGTCCAACGGCTGGCTCGCGCAAAGAGAGAGGCGTGCGGCGATCCGCGAGGCTCCTCGCTGCCTCTCAGCGGCCGGCTTGAGCCTCACGGCTCGCCGAGCCGCTACGGGGCGTGAGGCACCCCGCGCTTTTTTTGTCGGGTAGCTCCCCAAAACGGCGTCGTTTTGGAGCGCTGATCGAGTTTTTCGTCCTTTTTCGACCATGGAGCCGTTGCAAATTTAAAAAAAAAAAAAAAGGAAAAGCTGCCATTGGAACGTTGGAGCCTTGGAGGCCCAGGCATGCCAGGGAGACGTTGGCCTGACGTCTGTTTGTCATGTTTTTGGGTTTCCTTTTTTTCCCTCAAATTTTCTCTATAAATATACAATTTGCTTCGTAAAATATGTAATTTACTTCATAAAATTGATACTATCAAATTTTCAGTCTCTCATTCTCTTAAAAAAGCTGTGCATTCTTTCTATTGAGTTATTTCATCAAGAAAGAAGGGATGTAAGCATTGTGTATTTTTAATGCCCTTATAAGTCCTTTATTTTGTATATTAAAGTTGATAATTTAAATTTTTAACTTTTTTTTGTTCTTATTTGAAGAAAAGTTGTTGGTGCTCTATTTTAATCAAGAAAGAAGTGAAGAAAATTGTGAGTATCAATTTATTTTTCAATTTGTTGAAAAATATTGTTACGTTATTTGTAGTTATTATACTTTATTTATGTTGAAATAATTTATGTTAGGATAATTTGAAGTTGTTGGTGTTCTATTTTAATTTATGTTAGAAAAATTTGAAGTTATTATATGTTATTTGTGCAAATGTGACATAATTAAAGTTTGTTTACATGTTGTAATTATATGTTATTAACTTAGCAATATGATTATATATTTTGGAAAACATTATGAGAATAAACTTTTAATAAATATTACATGATGATATGATCACGTAAATATTTTTAGACATATTAGTGAAGTTACGCTTATTAAATTGGAAGTTGCTAAAATGAATATAGTTGGTAGAATATGTTTGAAATTATATGTCAAATGTGAAATGTGACATGATTAAAATTAAACAAAAGTTGTTATTATTTGTTACGCATTATGAATATGATTATGTGTTGAGGAAAACATTATGAGAATATGTTTGTAATACCACATACTAAAAATTAATTATATGTTGGTAGAATATTTTTAGGCATGTTCATGAAATTACGCATATTATAATGTAACTTATTAAAATGAATATAGTATGTAGGATATGATACTAAAATGAATATGTAAATGACTATGATAATTAAAATGAATATGTTACTTCATAAAATGAATGTTTTATTTTTTAAGTATATTTTATTAAATGAATATGTAAATGAGTATGATACATAAAATGAATATATTACTTCATAAAATAAATATTTTCCTTTTTTAGTATACGTTAACAAAGTGAATATGCTACTTATTAAAATAAAATTAGGCATTTTAGTAGATGTTACTAAATTAATATGTTAATAAAAATGTTACTTATTAAAGTGAATATAAGATTATATGTTTATATGTTAATATAATTTGGTTCATGAAGTTTAATTTGAATACTATTATGTGCTTATATGTTGATACTATTATATGTGACATGAGTATGCACGTGGTTAAATGAATGTATTGATTTGAATATGATTATATGATTGTATGATTGTATGTAACACTATACATCTGAAAATGTTTGTGTACTTTGTAATGCCATGACCTTCAATTAATATAACTGATTAATATATTAATATGATTAATTATAAATTTATATGTGGTAATTGCACTTGGAATATGGACCCTAACACTCCTCCAGCCTTTATGAGTTTGCTTGAGGGTGACGATTCACCCCAAGCTGGGAGAATAGTGCTATCCAAATTCTCGCACACAATCCCCATATATCTTACCCCCCATATCCACTACAAAACTACCACCATCATCTGCATTATTCATATTACTCATCCCAACTTAGCTCGAGGATTTCGAGTAGCTCAAAGTAGAATCCTCAAAACTATCCTCCACCATATTACTTCCGGCACATAATGATCTTTGAATGTGCATAATACTGAATACCTGTATTACCTTCCATACTATCCTCGGCCACTTCCTAACCCAAATTACCTTTATGTGGGAAGCAACTCCACACCTTCAGCCACACAAATGGGATTAATGGTTGGGGTGGGGCACTCTGAGATAAATATTGAGCCAAGTACTGATGAGGGGACTACGAAGGAAGCAATGGGGGCTAATATTGGTGGTACGAAAAAAGTTGACAATTGTCAAAGATCAACGGCTAATACGGGCATGGGTTAATGTAGGCACATATCCTATTGTCGGGACCGATCAAAAGAAGTCTATCTTATGAACTAGGCTGGCCTTGAATTTTAACGAGCATTGCCCACAAGGGGCATCGGCACGTATGGGCATCGGCACGTATGTCAAAGACATGTAATAGTCGATGGTTTCGGTCCTCCCCAATAGTCAATAATGATCAGGTATTATGTTCGAAGTGGAACGTAATAATCATAATAGGTAGAATGATGCTAAGATTCTAAAGGAGGCTCACAGATTATACACTAAGCGTACGGAAAAGAAGTTTGAGTTGGAGCATTGGTATGAGATGCTTAAGGACTAACCAAAATGGAGGGCGATATATGACCCACCTAAGTTAGGGTTAGGATCGTCAAAAAGGACACTGAAGATGCAGGAGATGAAGGGGTTAGTGGGAGTGAAAGACCCAAGGGCCGAAAAGCTGCGAAGAGAAGGCTCAAAGGAAAGGCTAACAACACCGTCGTTTATTTAGTCACAACTCAGGTGAATGAGTTAAATAGTAACAATACTGATATGAATCAATATTCAAAGATTTCATCACATAATAGCAAAAGAAGAAAAAGCTTAGAAGATGATGATGAAGGAATAAAAGCTCAGAAGAAGAAAAAGCTCAGGAGTTGCTATGAATCAAATATTTGACTTTATTATTTTCGGGAAAAATAATTTACACAACTAATTAAATTGTCATTTAAAAAAAAAAACAACACAAGAGTTTCAATAAAAAATTAATTCATACATGCTTGAATATAGAAATTACAAGAGTTTGATAATAAATAAATAAAAAGATACATTGGTTTTGACAATTACAATAGTTCAACAATTTCAAAAAAAAAATTACAATATGCTGATCATTCTACTATCCTCTCTGCCACCGATTCGAATTTTACTTCTATACCTCAATCAAGTCCACTTGAAAGGCTGCATGTGTATCGGAATTGCGAACTTCGTATGTATGATGATCATGGTTAACAATCGACTCCGGAACTGTTCCCTCGATAACGTTGTAGTCAAATGCAAGCTCGTAAGTTGTCTCACTCGTCCTTGACAATCATGTTATGGAGTATCACATATGCTCTCATAATAGTAAATCGAGCGGGGTCACATACAATGGTAAATCGAGCTTATAACACACCGAAAACTCGCTCAACGACGTCTTTCCTAACTGAATCTTGACATTCTATGAAGAGTTTTTTCTTTGACCCTTGGGGGAATATGATAGTTTTAATAGATGTCACCCATTTCAGATAAATTCCATCTGAAATATAATATCTTATCTTGTACTCATGCTCGTTGACGACATGTTCACTTTTAGGAACTCGATCCTCATACAACTCTTGCAGAACCGGTGAGCGGTCAAGGACGTTTTATGTCATCGAGACTTCCGAACAACCCGAAAAACGCATGCCATATCCAAAGGTCGTATGAGGCAACGACTTCAAAATAGTTGACACCTTGTAATTTGCTTTTGAAATGATGTCTTCCAAGCTACTGGACAATTCTTCCACTCTCAGTGCACGCAATTTATGCTTCCCAACATACCAAAAAGTCATAAACTTCAGCAACTTATAGTAAGCGATCAACATCTGCTTGGTTGGATTTTCTTAAGTACACCTCCCCGGATACCTGGAGGACGCCTAAGGTGAACTTCTTCATGCATTTCATTGGGGTACTTGCACCAATCTTTAAACTCATCAACGCAATTGGCCGCTACACCATAGGCAAGCATTCACATGGTTGCGGTACACTTGGTTAATGGCGTTAATCGACGCTTTCCAACCACATCATACTTCACCTGAAAATACTCTGAATGATTGCCAAGCGCTTCCACAATGCGGAGGACTAAGTTCCTCCGCATTCTGAATCTACGTCGAAAATGATATTCATTGTACAATGAATCTTCCGCTAAGTAGTCTTTATATTAGGGGTTGTGGATAGCTTCTCTATCTCTCTTAATACATCTCTTTTTTACCCAAGGCCTTGATATCGAAGGCATCTGCTTTGTTGCTGCTTGCCTAAGTTGTAGAAGGAACGTCATTTGTTGTTGCACTTGTTATTTATGTTAGATGAAAGCCCCCATGACGGATATCACGATATCATCATATGATGAAGATAAGGAGGATGAAGAGGATGATTCTTCCTCAACGGGCAGCTTTTCAACATTGAACTCATCCATTACAAACGGCCCGCGCAATATAATAATAATTTTATTAAATAACATGTACAGTAGGCATGCCCATTTTCAAAAATTCATATCAAAATATGATTATACCAACTCATGTCTCAATCAACATATGGAAAATAAAAGTTACATAGTAAGATCTTACAACCTAAGATGAGCTACATAGTTCTCGTAATTTATATAATGAAGGGGGGACATATTACTGAGTTGATGATGATTGCCCTGATCTTCTTTGCATGATTTTTGCTCTCTTTTGCTCATGATAAGCTGCTTGTTAGGAGTTATCATTGAGGTGTCCATCATCATTCTATCCTCCTGGGCCCCCAGCTTTTGTTCCTTCATCATCATCTTCTCTTCGCGGCTTTCCGGTTCTCGAGTCTTTCACTCCCACCAGCACCTTCATCTCATGCCTTTTCGGTGTCGGGATTGGACCTTTTTGACGATCCTGCCCCTGACTTAGGTGTGTCATATATCGCCCTCAATTTCGGTTGGTCCTTGAGTATCTCATACCAATATTGCACTCAAACTTCTTTCCCGTACACTCGGTGTACAATCTGTGGGTCTCCTGCAGAATCTTAGCATCATTCCACCCACTGTGATTATTACTTTCCAGTTTCAACATAATACCTGTCTATTTATTGACTATTACGGAGCATCGAAACCATCGACAACTACATGTCTTTGAAGTATGTGTTGATACCCCTTGTGGGTGGTGCTCGTTAAAATTCGAGGTCACCCTAGCCCAGAAGCTGGAATTCTTTTGATCGGTCCCAACAATAGGATCTATGCCTACATTATTAACCCATGCTCGTATTAGATGTTGATCTTCAGCAGCTGTCCACTTTTTGCACCACCAATATTCCCCCCATTACTTCCTCCACATTCCCCTCATTAGCATTTGACTCAATATTTGCCTTAGAGTTCCCCCCCAGCCATTGATCCCATTGGTGTGGCTGAGGGTGTGGAGTTGCTTGTTGCAGAAATGTAATTTGGGTTAGAAGGTGGTGGGGGATAGTATGGAGGGTAATATGGGTATTCATTACTATGCATATTCAAAGATTCATTATGTGTCGAGGGGTAATATGCGGAGGATAGTTTCGAGGATTCTAACTTGAACCACTCGGAATCTTCGAGCTAAGTTGAGGTGTGTAATATGAATGATACGGATGATAGTGGTAGTTTTGTGGTAAATATGGGGGATAAGACATATGGGGATTGTGTGCAGGAATTGGCGTAGCACTATTTCCCCCAACTTGGGGTGAATCATCACCCTCAAGTAAGCTCATAAAGGTTGGGGGAGTGTTACGGTCCATATTTCAGGTGCAATTACCACATATAAATTTATAATTAGTCGTATTAATATATTAATCAGTTATATTAATTGAAGGTAATGACATTACAAAGTACATAAACATTTTCAAATGCATAGAGTTCCATACAATCATAAAATCATATAATCGTATTCAAATCAATACATTCATTTAACTACGTGCATACTCATGTCACATATAATTATATTAACATATTAACAAATAATCATATTCAAATTAAACTTCATGAATCAATATTAACATATAAACATATAATCTTATATTCACTTTAATAAGTAACATTGTCATTAACATATTTAATTTAGTAGCATCTACTAAAATGCCTAATTTCATTTTAATAAGTAGCATATTCACTTTAGTAACATATACTAAAAAAGAAAAATATTAATTTTATGAAGTAACATGTTCATTTTATTTATCATACTCATTTATCGATTCAATTTAGTAATAGATACTTAAAAATTAAAAACATTTTTATGAAGTAACATATTCATTTTAATTATCATATTCATTTACATATTTATTTTAGTATCATATCCTACCTACCGTATTCATTTTAATAAGTTACATTATAATATGCGTAATTTCATCATGAACATGCCTAAAATATTCTACCAACATATAATTAATTTTAATCATGTGATATTTACAAATATATTCTCATAATGTTTTCCGTAACACATAATCATATTCATAATTTCACAACATATAATCACAACTTATGTTTAATTTTAATCGTATCACATTTCAACATTTGACATATAATTATTTCAAACATATCTACCAACTATATTCATTTTAACAACTACACATTTAATAAACGTAACTTCATTAACATGCCTAAAAATATTTACGTGATCATATCATAATGTAATATTTATTGAAAGTTTATTCTCATAATGTTTCCCGAAATATATAATCATATTGCTAAGTTAATAAAATATAATTACAACATGTAAACAAATTTTAGTTATGTCACATTTACACAAATAGCATATAATAACTTCCAATTATTACAACATAAATTAAAATAGAGCACCAAGAACTTCAAATTATTCTAACATAAATTATTCCAACATAAATAACATGTAATAACTACAAATACCATAACAATATTTTTCAACAAATTGAAAAATAAATTGATGCTCACAATTTTCTTCACGTCATCCTTGATTAAAACAGAGCACCAACAACTTCTCTCCAAATAAAAACCAAAAAAAGTTAGAAATTTAAATTAGCAATAATATACAAAATATAATTTAGAAGGGCATTAAAAATAGACAATTCTTACTTCACTTCTTCTTGATGAAATAATTCAACAAAGATAATGCACAACTTTTTTCAAGAGGATGAGAGATTGAAATTTTGATGGTGTCAATTTTATGAAGCAAATGACATATAGATAGAGAAAATTTGAGAGGGAAAAAAAAAACCAAAACATGGCAAAGAGATGTTCGACCAACGTCTCCTTGCCATGGGGCCTCCAACGCTCCAATGCTAGCTTTTCCTTTTTTTTAAAATTTGCGACGGCTCCATGGTCAAAAAAAAAAAAAAGTCAGTCAGCGCCCCAAAACGACATCATTTTGGGGTGCTACCTGACCCAAAAAGAAAAAGAGACCCGGGACACCCTGCAGTGGTTCGGCGAGCCGTAAGGCTCAAGCCGGCTGCTGCGAGGAGCCTCGCGGCTTGCTCCACACCTCTGTCCTTGCACGAGCCAGCCGTTGGACAAGTTCTAACAACATAGCTTTGGTTTAAAGTCTAGACCTAGACCCCTAAAACCGTTTTGGTATTTATGTGTGTTTTTAATAGTATATACATATTTCTTTTGGAATATATGCATTCATTAAAGTCACATGATACTTACAATACATGAGATATCAAATTCAAATAAATATAGATCTAAAAAAATATAATAAAAACTTGTTGCTAACACATTGATTGCTCATCTTCCATTCCCTCGTTGTTTTTTGATGCAATTTTTCAGAAGGCAATTGTAGATATAGTAAAGTTCTCTTATAAAAAACACTTACATATTATCATAGATCATATATGAAATATTGACATCTTGTTAAAGCCTGTAGGCAACCAATCAACAATTTGATCCCATATATAACGAACGCAAAACTAGATTCATTGAAGCATTTTAAGAGGGAGAGATTATGCAATCCATTCGTAGGAGAGAAAACAACTTTTATAAATGAAAAGATAAAATTTAACCTACAAAATACTACTAATAATACAATAATTAAAATATTAAGGCTTAACATTGGTAAAATTGCCAATGATAGGTCTTTTTTCAATCACAAGAGTTAGTTTTTTTTATTTTTTTAATTTTGGATAGAATACAAGGGGGACAGAGACAGAGAGAGGAGACTGGGCAATTTCACCTAACCTGATGAATATTTACTATACCCAATTAAAACAAACGGTTGAAGATTTAAATCACAAGTAAATTAGAAGGCTTATTGTTGATTAGTGCTGTTCAAAACTAAAATTACACCACCACCACCATTACCGTGGATTTCACTTACGCGGGGTACGTGGAGGTCCAGATGTAAGTGGTCTTACCTTTACATGTATCACTACCTACAATGTGGCCGATTCCAATAGACTCCCAAAAAGATTTGAGAAAACTATTTTAAAGTTGAAAAACCTTTGATACATAGATAACAGAGGTAAACTTAGTTGCTAGAAACAATACATAAATAATAAGAAACCCTTGATACAATCAAGGACTAGTAAGACAACACAATATATAAGATAATAGAGGAAAGCTTAGTTAGTTACCACTCACACGTACCCAATTACTGGAAACGTAAACAAACTGCCCTGCGTGACCAGTACCCAGGGCGCCGGGGCAGCTTGTTTACATTTTCAGTAATTGGGTAGTGCAAGTGGTAACTAAACTTTCCTCAATTATCTTATATATTGTGTTGTCTTGCTAGTTCTTGATTGTATCAAGTTGATCAAGACTAAAATGAAATGTGGCTAGGTGCTGATCAGTGCTGACTGGTGCTGTTGAGTATTGAATGCTAGTGACATGTTGAAAAAAACAAGCCCATAGATGATGAATTGGATCGAATCCAAGTGTTACTTCATCTAATTCTCATTTGCTATTATTAATCTTTTTATCACATGTATAATATAAAAAATCAAATATAATATAAAAAATAGATAAAGATAGAGAATATAAGAAACTGAATTAGATACCAAATTCAGCTTAATAAACCTTTTTTGGTGCAAAAATCAACTTAATAATTAATAAAGTATATCAATGACTTATTCTGATTGGGCTATATTCTGCTTGGGATATCCTCCATCTTTCCCAAGCAATCAAAGCCTTACCCAAGGCTAAGGAGCGATGTCAGCGGACGGCCATGGATCCTTAGTAAGAGCGGAATTACGTGCAGTGCTTCGTCGTCTTCTACTTGCTAAAGAGAGGGACTTTCGGAAACTAAGGGTGAATGTGGACTCCGCTATTGTGGTGGGATTACTACAGGGAAGTATGATGTGTAATGTCTGATATTACACAAACCTTGAGCGCTGCAAAGAACTGTGTGCATCGTCGGATTGGGAAGTGGTTTTCACTCATTGTTATCGTAAAGCAAACCAAGTAGCAGATGCGCTGGTTAATCTAGGTGTGGAGCTTGCATGTGACTTTGTACTTTTTAGTGAGCCCCTGAGAGAGGTACTATCCACATTGTATGCCGACCAGGTTGGGGTTCAATACCCGAGACTAGCTGCAAATCAATAAATGAATTAATTAGGGCCTAGACCCCCCTTTTGCACCCAAAAAAATGGATCCGTATTTTAAACATTAGGTTTGTTTTTTTAACTTCAAAAAATGCAGGATAACACTAAATTAGAGGCAATTATGCCAATTTTCTCTTCAACAAATAGTCGACTTGTTTTTTTAATATTAGTATTTAGTACGTTAGTGTTCATACTGTCGTTTTAAGTAACATTTAGTACTTTAAGTAATGTTTAAAAGTTGATAAAATAATTTTTTAGTCTTTAAAAGTAATGTTTTATATTTTTTGGTTAACAATACCGTCTAGAGTTTTTATTTAAGAAAATTATCAATATCTTTTTATATCAATTTACATTAATCAACAAACTCAACAACTAAATTAACCAAATAGATTTTCTTCAATTGCTCAACTAAATAGCTATCTACTAATAGTTACCTATCTGCAAATTAAATAGTTAGCCGCTACTTTGACGACTATCTACTACACAAACAAATTATTTTTGGGCAAATAGGGCCTTTAAGAGGTCAATATAGACAGGCAATGTAATTCTAAGTTTTCTTTTTAAAATTTTCAAAATATTATGTTTCCAGCGTGGCCAGCGGATTGGAACCTCTATCTAATCTCAACCCTCGTTGGAATCAATTACTCTTATTTTTGGGACTAATCTGGTTAGAAACCTAAAAAAAGTTGGCCATATCCTTAATTTCTACGGGTCATTTAGATAGGATCGAATAGGTCTCTGATCCTCTGATCACCTATCATTAGTGTAATTGAATCCATAATTAATTAAAATGTAAATTATCTTTATCATTTCACATGCACATGTTACATATGTTGCCACCCCAACCACCTTTAAAAAATGTCCCAACGCATCGGGGGGGCGTATCATCATTCTCCAAGACAGAATCTCTTTCCTCTCAATGAATTGCCAAACGCGGCAAAATGAATTCAAGTCCAATTGCCCCTAATTGTTCGTTGATGCAACATGCCTTGCAATTTGCGAGTTTTTCAATTTCCAAAATTACAATACCCAAGTTGATTCAGTTGCCTTAATTGACCAACCCCAACAACCAATTAGATTTCACGTTTTTGCCACGTCATTCCTGCACGACCCCCTCTCCCATATATTTTCCCTTGATTCCCTATTTTCTCTCCCGCTGTCTCTTTCTGTGTTCTCAAGAGGTATGTTTGCAATTCTTTTTATCTTTTCTTCTCAAATGGTTTGCAGGGGGTTCATAAATTGAAAGTGGTCTGTTGAATTTCTGGGTTTTGTGTGGATTTATGCTATTGTTGTTGTTGTGCTGCTTGTTAATTTTTTTTTTGGGGGGGGGGGGGGGCTAAGGGGTATTGACCTTTCTTTGATGGCCTTGTAATTGACATTTATTTGCAGAATTTTGTGCTGGAATCTAGGGTTTGAAATCAGTTTCAGACATTTAGGAATTTGAGCTGTTAGTATGCTAAGTTTAGTATAGGTTTCAAGTGGGTATGTCAAAGGGGTTAGGTAGGGAATGGAAAGATCAAATGTAGTAGTATTTTTGTTATAGAGGAAGAAATCAATATTGTCTTAAATAGGTAAGATGTAAGATGTAAGATGTAAGATTTTGCTGCAGTTTTTTTTTTGGGGGGGGGGGGGGGGGAGGAGGAGGTCGGATTAGCAGTGCTACAGGAAAGATTGAGGGAACTAAAAGAGTGAAAAGGGTAATGACTATTGAGGTGAATGAAGTTTGTGTGCTACAAGTGAAGGGGGAGGCGAAGCATTTATGATAAGAGGAAAGGCACGGGCATTGCAGCGAAATGGAGCTGTCTTGCCTTTGTGGGTTGTTCTTGTAATCTCGACGATTTTGAGGTTTGTATTGGATAACTTGGTTTAGAAATGTACAAAGCTCAATATGAGTCGCGATTGACAAGACTTTGTTTTATTGGTCTACTGAGTTTGTCAATGAACTTTTTCGCAACTGTAGTTTCTATTCACTCCATTTTGACAGACTCATTGATTTTCAGCTTTGGAATATAACGGGGAATCGAGTGTCACTTAAGGTGTCCTGTGCTTCTTCGTTACGCAGTGATAAGCCAGGAAATGCACTTTCATTGTGCTAGTAGGGTCTAACAGGTTCCTATTGGAACCCCTCCTCCCACCTGCCCAAACTTGGGGCGTCCATGGGAGGCATTGGGTAATGCTATCGTATGGTAGAATCCAAACAGCACATCTAACAGAAGGATTTCGCCCAAATTTCTTCTTTTATTTCAATTTTAGGTGAGGGGACACAAGGACTAAAGTTAAGTCTTCACCTCCCTGGGAAGGTGATTACCTGAAGAGGCAAAAGGTGAGGCTCAATTTGGACAAAAATAAAGTCTTAAATTCAATATACAAAGTCTAAAGTCAAATAATATGATTGGACGAAAATGGAGGTATTTGTAGAAAAGTGGAAACTGGTTCACTTTGTGTGGGTTTCTCTTGTCAGTATTGGACCAAACGTGCAATGCTTTAGACTGAATGCTTAATTTCAATTATAATTTTTTTTCCTTTTCTGTAAATTATCCATGGGTGTTTGGATCGTTTCTGCTTTCTGGTGTGAAAGTCATGCCAAAGGTTGTGAAGCAAGTGTTCTCCTTGAGGTGTTTGAGTTGATGAAATGTAATCACAGAACCATCTGATACTCAGATCTCTGCCATCAACCGTAAATTGTTTGCCTAGTGCTATGTGGTTTGACTAGAACTTAGCAACTTGAAACAGTGTAAGATCCGGAAAACCTAGCATTGTACTATCGGCATATTTTGTCTTTTCAAAGTTCCTGACTGCTACCTAAGTTCTGTAAGCATGGGCTTCCATCTTGATACTGCCTTCACTTACGAGCTTTGCACCAAACAACTTCTATGGCTTAATGTCGATGCTCCATAGTAGAGTTTACAATGGTGGGTTTTTGTAGCCTACTTTTAAATGTCTCTCCTGACATTGAGCTGCACACGGTGTTCCTAAGTGTTTCAAGAAAACAACAGAAATGGTGGAGAAGATGTCCTACTCACAAAGTATCAACTTCAATTCCCACCAAATTGGTGTAATTTGGTAGGAAAGGATTCTTGGAATTGAAATTGAGGTGCCCCATTTTCTTTCCCATCTTATTTGCTAAGCATATGGAATAAAGGAATATTTCTTGTGGTTTTTTAAGAAAAATCAATTGATACACTAATCTAGACAGTAGAAATCCGGGTCCGTTCTTACCTTCTTGGAAACCAGATGAGCTGTATGGCCGTTACACTAAGTGTCTATTTTGGGCAAGAGCCTAAATGATCATGTTACCTGCAATTTTCATGCTAAGTTGTCATGAACCTTGATCTTGTTAGATTGTGAGATTGGCTTAACCTGTCTTATTTTGATGTCTGCAGTAAGCACCCTATCCACGTTTCATGGCTGAACTGATGCCTGCTGCTGAGGATAACATTGGTGATGTGACTCGAGAATCACTCATTGCTATTTCTTACTCGCTACCCGATAAGGATGCTACAACTTCACCTGAGCTCCCAGAGATGGAGAAGACAACTGATGGCGATAATGCTTCAAGTGAAAAGGATAATGAAAAAGACAACAATGATGTGAAGGATTACAGATCTGAATTGATCTCCTTGTCATACATTTCACCTGATGTTGAACGGGTACCTAAAGTTAAAGGTTAGCTACGCGAGTTAATAATGTATAAACTTATACTGGACTCCCACTGATCTCATACATGTTCAACTTCTTACTTGGACTTGATGACAAACAATTGACAACTACGTAAAGTCGTTGCAATTTGTTCTATATACCTAATAATAGGAAGGGTTTTTCTCCTGTGCTGTATTTGTCACTCAAGTGAGTTGTGGTAATTGAAGGAAATGGATGTTTTTGAAAGCTTCAAATGCAATACAATGCAAGTGTAGATTGTTTGATAAGCTGGATTCTCCATCTAGCTCTAACTTCTGAAGCACCAAACCCTTCATATTGGTGAATATCCTTCATTAATATCGGAGATCGGCGATTGTTGATAATCATATTGCTTCAGTTACGGAAAACTGAGCCAGGTTAACAATGGGACTCGAAGCTTGGATGGTTACGTAAAAAACAACGACAACACCGGCAACAACAATAGTTCCCTATTTGAGTTTTACTGAAACAAGGTCCAGCGCTATCTAGATATGCGACTTTATGCTTGACAATTATAAATGTCATTTCTTGATGACTTATGAAAGCATCCCTGAAAGAGAGTTATAAAAAAGAATTTCAAAGCAATTTCTTACTTTGGAGCCTTTTCTCGGGTATTTATTAGAGGTACTCTGAGTGTAGTAAGCTTTTCTTTTATTTGTTTTTTCTTTTGATGCAATAGAAGTGCAAAGACCGATGTAGACGAGAGAATACTAGTAAAGTCAACTGACAGTCTTAACACTCGTTACTATGACTAGTTAGCTTGGTTGACCAACCATTGATCTTGGCTAATGGTGTGTGTCAACAATGTGGTCTTCATGGACTCAAGCTTGAAGTAAACTTGAGTAGGCTGGGCGATAAATCTGAGCTGGTATGGGCTTGGCCTAAGTCATCTGTGCTGCAAGGGGTCAGTCCAGGTCCCAAAGTCGACCTAGATTGGGCTGCTTAAATCCCATTTGTCTACGGGCCCATTAAGTTTTGTCCTGGTCAGACCTAAGTCATTTATCTAGTGTACGTATAACACATCTTGTAACTTTATTTATCCTTCATCTTTTTATCAATGTAGGGTGTAATTTTAAATTTTACATCGGCAATTTAAAAAAAAAAGATTTCCCTTTTTTGGGGAACAATTGTTAATAAGTTTGATTCATAATCACATGCGACAGAAAGTGCGAGATTTCAGCTAAAAGCTAGTTACTTAGTAGTATTTACGAAGTCTTAAAGTAACAGTTATCAACTACTTAAACCGTTAATGATATTTAGCATTTAAAAGAATCAAATTATGCCATATTACTCATAAACTTTAAACCATATATGGATGCCCTTTTAAAAAAATTTTTTGGGTGTCTGTCAATCCAATTTGAATCTTTTTTATAAGTTAGTTTCCACTCGTGTAGATTTCTCCTTGATACATCCCCCAAAAAAAACCGCATCTCTTCTTGATATATAAACAACAGATTTTAATTAAGCATTTCATAATATCTCTACGGCGCTTAAATTAAATTAAATGCATAAAAGGAGAGCACGTATACATAAAGAAACAAATCTCCTATAGCTAAATCTAGAATGATATCACAATAAATTGAAGCTTGAGGACAGATATCTGAACATATTAAAAGAATCCTTCTTGATATATCCATAAGAAAAATAAGGAAATAGATTTGAGATATATTACCTACTTAGTAATTTTAATTACACCATGCAAAGAATTTGTTTTTCCTGGAGTGGACCGTTTTTTAAGTAAAAAACTTTAGATATATACAAGTTACAACACTGGAAGTAACTTTTCTAATTATAAATAAATAAATAAAGAAGCTAAGAAGAGAGAAACAAAGGATCTAAGGAGGTGAGTTTGTTTAAAAAGGAAATTAGCAAAAGACAGGGAAAAATAAGTTTTCAAAAGAGAGAGAGAGAGAGAGAGAGAGAGAGAGAGAGAGAGAGATGATGTGGTGGGTGGGAGGAGTGTTAGTGGGATTGTCAGTGTTGGCGAAGGCGGTGTTGGAAAGAGCAAACAGTTGGTTGCATGAAACCAAATTAGGGAAGGAGAAGAAGAGGAATTTGCCTCCTGGTGATCTGGGCTTGCCTTTCATTGGCAACATGTGGTCTTTCCTCAAAGCCTTCAAGTCCTCTAATCCTGATTCCTTCCTCTCCTCCTTCATCACCAGGTCTCTCTCTCTCTCTCTCTGATCTGCATGACAAGGGGGACTTACATTATATTTGTTCATATAAGTACGAGTATGTATTTCCAAAAGTTGGTTTAACTGTCAACTGAAAGCACTTTTAAGACACTGCTGCATGTAGGCTAATATGACATACCTCTGCAATGTGCCCTTTTCAGATATGGGAAGACAGGGATTTACAAGGCCTTCATGTTTGGGAATCCAAGTATAATAGTCACCTCCCCTGAAACCTGCAGAAAAGTTCTGATTGATGATGAAAATTTCACCCCTGGTTGGCCAGTTGCAACTACTGATCTAGTTGGAAAGAAATCATTTGCTGCCATTTCTCGCGAGGACCACAGGCGTCTAAAGAGGTTAACCGCGGCTCCTATCAATGGTCATGAAGCTCTCTCGATCTACCTCCCATACATCGAGCACATAGTTCAGACTTGCCTCAGTAAGTTTACCAGAATGGGAGAAATCGAGCTCCTAAATGAAACCCGAAAGTTAACTTTTCGAGTCATCATGTACATCTTTCTGAGCTCGGAGAGTGAACATATCATGGAGCTTCTCGAAAAAGAGTACACTATGCTTAATAATGGGATTAGATCGATGGCAGTCAATCTCCCTGGATTTGCTTACCATGAAGGACTTAAGGTTTGATTTTTGACAATTATTGATCGGTGTTGAGTCGGGTTAATTTAGGTTCAAATCATGTCATTTTCGCTTTTGATCAAACCTCTTAGGTCTTACATCAATTTCTATTGTCAAGAAAGTGCAATAACTACTGCTGGTCTGACACAATTAAACCAAATTTGGTGTGAACTGACTCAAATGAGCCAAGTATGAATCGGGTTAAAACTGGATTGCCTTAAGTTCAAATCTAAGTCGGGTTTGGTTTCAAAAGGTTGAGGTCAGGTAGTCAGGCACATATATATCTATGGTCATGCTTGTTTTCATTCCTCATCAAGGAAAGCAATGACAAATTTTCCAACAGGCTCGGAAGAGGCTTGTGTCGATGCTTCAAAATATAGTAGATGAGCGAAGAGGACTCAGAAGGGATGGTGTTGCAATCAAGGCCAAGAAAGATATGTTGGATGCTTTGCTGGAAGTTGAAGATGAAGATGGCAAGAAAATGACCGATGAGGAGATCATCGACCTCTTAGTGATGTACTTGAATGCTGGACATGAATCAACTGGTCATATGATGATGTGGACTACTCTCTTGCTGCACAAACACCCTGAATGTCTACAAAAAGCTAAGGTAATTGCATTTCATTTAACCCGGAATTTTCCTAGCAACAAGACTTCTCGGCACTTGAAATGACATGACTTAAACCCAATCTGCTTAGTGACTGCTTAGATTATAAATTTTCATTTTGCTTGTCTCCGAACTGATCGATCCAGGCAGAACAAGAGGAGATTATAAAGAACAGGCCAGTTGGACAGAAAGGGTTGACACTGAATGAAATCAGACAAATGAAGTATCTTTCTCAGGTAAGTAATTAACACGTCCCCCCCGGGGGGAAGTAAGATCCTCTGTGCTTATAGTCGAATGGGGAACTACGATCTTACAATCCTCCTATAAAAATGTTTGAATGAAGGTGATGGATGAAACGCTTCGATGGGTAACATTCTCATACGTTGTTTTCCGAAAGGCAACGAAAGATGTCAACATAAATGGTTAGTTTGATCAGTAGTACCAAGAAAAGGACTAAGTTAGCTTAATCACAAGGAATTGAAGTTAATTAATTGTGGTCTCAGGTTACATAATTCCTAAAGGGTGGAAAGTGCTGATATGGTTCAGAACAGTGCATTTGGATCCGGAAATCTGGCCTGAACCTATGAAGTTCAATCCTGACCGATGGGATGTACGTATGATATATAACTCAACCCCTTTTCTGTCATCGCGTCATTGGCAACTACTACTAGACTGAAGAATGGCTGTCTTCTTTCTTGTGTAGGGTTTTACTCCGAAGGCAGGAACATTCATCCCTTTTGGTGTAGGAAGCCGGTTGTGTCCAGGAAACAGTCTGGCTAAGGTTGAGGTCATGACTTTTCTTCACCATTTTCTGCTTAATTACAGGTAAGGTTATGTGCTGTAATGAGGAAGTAGTTAGCTCAATTTTCCTCGGTTTCTTAGTTCAAGTCCGGTTTTAGCTCGGTGACTAAAGTTAGTGCTCATCAACGGGTCATATGCGTGTCAACCGTAGCTTGTTTCATCCCACAAAAGGACCTCTTAAGGCTTACTTGGCCTTAGCTTGGCTAGTCCATCTAGTCCGGAATCATAGTTATTAAGACCGTATCATGCTTATTGTTGTGGTTTTTATATATTATTTCGGTAAAAAATAAGTAAGGACCACTTTTCTATTGAATTTCGATCAAAATTGAGGTCTGTACCAGTTCGTAAGAGGAGGTATCGCATGTTCTAGCCAAATACCAACATAGTGGACGCAAAAATGTTCAACTTTTTATTTTAAAATTATCTTTTTTAAACAATTTTTTGAACCATCAATAAGACAATAACTATATTGTATATATAGCTTCATAATAGAAAGTTTTTCTTATTAAGAAAAATGAAACGCGAAACCTAATGCATTCGGATCTCAATTTTAATCAATAGTTTTGTTTTTTTAAATAATTATGCATACTTATAATTTCTCTGGTAATCACCTCATGCAGGTTGGAGATAGTTAATCCGGATTGCCCATCGCGATACCTACCTTTTAGAAGACCAAAGGATAACTGCTTGGCGAGAATCGGCAGGGGGAGGGCTTGATTTTGTAGACAAAAGCAAACAAATTAAGCTCAGCATTATGAGCAAACGATTTGCTGGGAGATATAAGACCAGAACTACAATCCTTTGGGTTTCTTATCGCTTCCTTTTCATTTATGGAAGTATTGAAGTTTGGTTTGTACGTGTCCTATTTGCTGGGAGCTTTTATAAGCTTCGACATCAAATAACAACATTTTTAGTGGGAATTTTACCTTGACAGGCTAGGGTTTGGTCATTGGTCACTCGGTGGGAAAAAGGCTAGCCAACCTCTCGCTGGCAGAGGCCTGTTCTCTTGGACCGAGCTTAGTTGTGCTCAGGCCTTCCTGGCCAATAGCCACCCTAGAGGTAGCCTGGGTAGTTCGATCTAGCATGATAGCTCGTACGTAGACCTGATTAAATTGAGGGCCGGGTCATAAGGGTCGGCGGATAGGATTTTTTCGACTCTACTCCTACTCGACCCTCATGCGGGTCGACATATCCTTGACCCTAACCTTGCGGATACCGTTGGGTCATCGAGTCAGTCCCAACCCTCAAATCTTCCCGGTATAGAACAGAGATTTTTTTTTTTTTTTTAACTGGGTTTCCTTTTTATTATAAAGTTTAACATTAAACATCGTACAAAACGAAAGAGCAAATGATAATATAATGTTCCAATGAAATTTATCACAATTGCAAGCATTCTAATTCATAATTTAGTGATTTAAACAATTAGTTTACTAAAACGACTGCTCCAAATATCAGAGATGAAGCTTTAGAAGGTTATGAGTCAGTGAGATTTAGAGAGGCAAATGAAAGGGGGAGGCTAAGAGGAGGCGAAAAAACAGAAAGCGAAAAAGTTTTGAACACATGAAACCCAATGTATCTTGTTTTGATTTTAAATTTAATTTTCTTTAAAAAACTGAGGGTTAGCGGGGGGTCAGAGAGTCAAAACTTCTACCCGAGCCCAGCCCTCATCATAGTTGGGTACCTCAATTTGAGAGTTGGGGCGGGTTAGAGACAAAAAAAAAAAAAAAAAAAAAAAAGACCATGATCCTATTTTTTAGAGGCAGGTCGAGGCGGGGCGGGTCGGATGAAGCCCCGACCCGTTGATCAGGTCTAAATTTGGACGAGATACGAGTTTTTTATTACAAAAATTATCAACTGTTTTTTATTAAAAAATTATTAATCTTTTTTCCAAAAGTAGTAGGATTTTCTTTATTTTTATTCAAATTAGCATCCAATGATCAATTTCTTTCTATAGCACCCCATGATTAGATGAAAAGCGTGAGTTTGAACTCAAATACATACGCATGCAAAGTGGAGTTGAAGTAGGTCCACCGGGGGGGCAATTTGACCCATGCATCTAGTTCTTGTAGACCTATTTTGAGTAGGTTTAGACAAGTTAGTTTTCATATTTGTAGATTTCTGTGTGATACGTACAATATATACTATTAGAAGTCACATACTATGCTTTCCAGTAATAGAATTAAATAACACTGATAGTCTGACACGTAATATAATAGTATTCTTTGACACTATTAGTTTAAAAAATTATTCAAATTTTTACATAAAAATTTTTCAATATACAAAATAAATACTCACAAAAATTAATTATCGTCGTCATCATCAAGTCTTAGAAAGTTTAAAATGGACGCTTTTATACAAAAGTTTTGGTTCCATCCCTTTTCAACACATTAGAATTGAATATTTCTTTAGTGTGCACTTGATGTATAAAAGGGGAAAGAAAGCACTTGATGTGTAAAAGGGGGAAGAAAGATTAGTGGTACGTCAGGAAACAAATCCATTTAGCTAAATGTAGACTGATACAGGTTTGAGATTTTGTTTTTCAAGAAATAAAGATTTAATCTGTCCAAATGCTTTGATTGTATTAGAGAGTTTTAATTTAGTTTCTCAGTGCTTCTATCTTTAGTCTTTGATGTTTTGTAGTTATATATATATTATATTGCTGGATCTGTATTGATTTCACTTTTAAACTGTAATAACATAAATATTTAGAAAAAAATCTCAATAGATGCACAAAATTTTAATGGATTGTCTACATATTCGTGGGAATAGATTTTCAAGAGATCGATCTTATGTCCTAAGTAAAATTTCACCGTACAACATACTATTTGTTTTTCTGAGGGGATATTCAAAAAAATAAAAAAAAAAGAAGAAAAAAACAAAAATCTTTTTATGATAAGACACAACTTTTTAATAAGAATAGTATGCTGAAAAACACACAACAAAAGATAATCAGGAGATGGTTAGTTAAAAAGAAAGAAAACCAAGGGAATTAACAAAAGAAAGAAGAAAACATAAATTCATGATAAGACAACAGAATTAGGACAAATGCATTTTAAAAGGACACTAAAAAAGGGGGGAAAAAAAGAAAAAGAAAAGAGTAACAAACATGAGCAAAGTTGCACAATTGATGGACTTCAGGGTTTTAGCTTAAATAAATTTATGAAAATTTATTGTGAGACGTTAATATTACATAAAAAAAAAAATTTTGTTGCACACTCTGTCAATAATTCTTTAATAATTTACTGTGAGACAATACGTGTCACCTAAAAATTTACATTTTTCTTCGGTGAAAAAAATTATGAAAACTAATGAATTAAAGATCCACTCAGCTTAAATTATTATTATTTTTTTTCCTGAGCCTGAATCCCAATTTACTCTTATCAATCTGTTAAAAATTAATCTAGGCCTCAAATAACGTATTTAATAAATTATTTGAAAATTATTCTAAAAAATGAAAAAAAAAAAAATCATTTGCATCACTATATAAACCATGGTACCACCCAAGCTTCTTCACAGAGAGAACTCAATAAACCACAAGCCTTGGCCCTTTCTGTCTCTCTCTCCACTGACCAAAAATCCTCTTCCCTTGTCCATTCTCTTACACTAAGCAAACAAATCTTCATTTAAATTTCCCCCAAAATTAAACCTCCTTTTTCTTTTGTTTTTGAAATTTGTAAGCCCTCAAAAATAAATTGGATTAGTGTCAGAGAGATGATGTGGTGGGTGGGAGGAGTGTTAGTGGGATTGTCAGTGTTGGCGAAGGTCGTGTTGGAAAGAACAAACGGTTGGTTGCATGAAACCAAATTAGGGGAGGAGAAGAAGAGGAATTTGCCTCCTGGTGATCTGGGCTTGCCTTTCATTGGCAACATGTGGTCTTTCCTCAAAGCCTTCAAGTCCTCTAATCCTGATTCCTTCCTCTCCTCCTTCATCACCAGGTCTCTCTCTCTCTCTTTCTTGCAAGTGTGTGATTGATAGCATGATCATCCATTGTCATGACCTTTACTTCGAGTTGTCAAGCTGATTGAGACTGGTCGGGTTCGCATTCGTATCGAGCTTAAAATCATCATAAATTCCTTGACCTGTATCAAACCTGTTAATTTATTTAAACGGATTGGAAAATTCTGACATCTACTAATTAATTTAATTTTTAAAAGGATTGACCTTAATGGATCAGTTCAGATCGCCTGTTTATCTATTTACATGTTTAATGTTTTCAATAGATATAGAATTACAAAGCACAAAAAAATCATGTTTAAAGGCTCTATCAAACAATGGTCTAGGACTTCTTTGATTTATCGTAATTTACATTTTTATGTTTATTTTTACTTTTCAAATTTCTAATTCCCAAATTAAACCTGGGTTAGTAGGTAAATGATCAACATGCTCGTGGATTATTGACTAGTTTAATCCATTTAGTTAAATAAGTTAAATAGATGTTTTTTGTGTCGAGAATCTCAACCTAAATTTAATCAGATTAATTAAATAAACATGTCAATCTATTAATTAAATAGGTTGAGAATCAACATCCAAAGCCTACTTAACTTCACACCGATTTTAGGTCGACAATTATGTCATATCATCTTTTTCCAACTCCACCTTTACCGTTATGAAATGAAATCGTAGCTTTACTCTTTAATTTCCCTGTTTCCTTTTTAGGGAAAAATTATTTTTTTAAAGCATCATGTCATCTAGTTCTAATCTAATAGCCTTTCTATTGAATGAAAAGCCTGGCTGTGTGACAATTTTATCCCTTACAAAATCTTTGCTAGTTAGCTAATAGCTAGCCATTAGTTTATTATTTTTTTTAAAAAAATTTTACCTATAAGAAAGCACAGAAAAGATATAATCAAAATTTAAACCCCAATATTTAATTTAGTACAATCTCCCAAAAATTTGACCAATGTACTATGAGCAAAGAGTAAAGACCCACAATACAGATTCGTATTAGATGTTGGGTATGTTAGGGATTTTTGAGATTTCCAAATAATGGAATTAGGGCATTTTCCAAATTTACGCATGGACATGTTTTATGCATATCTTTAAGCAAGATTACAACATGATGCTACTTGTGTTATTCATATTGATTGATGGATATGATGGGGCCTTCTTTGAGTTTTATTGCACATGTGCCACTATAGAGCCAGGGATCATGACCATTAAGAGCATTCTCAGTACTAATTTTAAATTATAGAACTGGACTTTGCCACATCAGTCAATAAAAATTCCATCTCTTGGAACTTGGCATTCCTTCACTTTTTCGACCCATGAAACTCTAACTTGAATCACCCAATGAAATATTTGTCATGAACCACCCCATGACATACACTATTATTTTTTTCAATCACATAAATAATGTTCTTAAGGGGAAAAAAAGGAAAACCAAACAAAAAACAGAAAAATCAAAAAGTTTAGAACTTGTTAGAGAAGATGCAGCCATTTCCACCCGCGTGGCACAAGCTTTGGCAACAAGTGAAAAATTGACATGCGGCAGAACTGGTTCACAGGTGGAACGCGTGTAATGGACTGCGGGTGCTCTAAACATCCCAAGTGACTTATGAATTGATATTAATTTTTTGTTAGTTACTTTCTAAAAGTTCTAACTTTTACGCGTTTACAATTTCGACTGTTTTATGCATTCAATGTATAAAATCATTCAAGATTTGATTTCTTGACATAGTAGTTGTCTAGTTGCCTTTTTTTTTCTGCAAAACTTGTCTTTAGATTTTCTTTATTTTGTATGATGAAATTTCAATTTTATTCAAATTTCAAAGATAAATCTTATCTCAAGAACTGTTCTCATAATTAAAAAGATGACTAAAGATACGAAGTTGCGGTGGGTAACCAACATTGATTGGTCATTTGCCAAATTAAAGCTACAGCCCTTTCTAAGTTTTATGACGGTGGGAAGGCTTCATGCTACTTTTGTATAGAGTTCTGCCAACTCCAATACCCGAATTTGTTCGACTCAGAAAAACCAAGTTCGTCATAAATTTTTCGTTCGAATTTTGGATCCAAACACAACACTTTTTATATTTCTATTGTCCGAACTTGATTTTAACCCGGAATTTAACGCTGTACGAATTGTCCGACTCGAAAAAAATTAGGTATTGAATATCTAGTCCGAAATTTAAATTTTTCAATTTATCCAACCCAAATTTAACCCAAACTCGAATTTTTACCGGCGCTGTTTTTGTATGTCATTTCGAAACGTTTTTGCTTATCTATCAACTAAAAGCTCTTTTAAATGGTGCATATATACTTTTTAAAAAGAGGGTTCTGATGACTTCTTGAATTTAGTTTAACCTGCTCACCTCACCTTGTGCTTCACTGACTGTGACCTTACTTTTTAATTTTGATTAGATCATGTACTTTTTACTTTTCTTATTTGTAATAAGCCTTTTTTTGGGAAAAAAAAGGAGCGCCAAAAAGTTTTTTATTTTATTTTACCAGTCGATTCTATTTTTCCTTATTTTGTTTGTAAAGGAAAGCACAAAAATTCGTATGAGTAGGATCTGAGTTGTAGTGTCTACTCCTACCTCTAGGAATTTTTTTTATAAACTTTTTTTTATAAAGAATAAAAGGAGCAAACTCAAACAATCGAAAAATCCAAAACCCAATACATCGAAAGAACAAAAGTATCAAATAGCCTATTGGCCATTAGAAACCCATTAAACTTAAATGCCTCAAAAACCTAAATGACAAGACGTTTGTGCATTGTCATTGCGTTATATGATATGTGGCATGACTTATATTGTTGGAATTTTAAGCCAAACACAGATACCCAAAGCAGCAAGTAAAGGAAATAGCCAAGGACTTGAATTTGCATGCTTTTTCAGCGCTAAAAAACAAGACAAAATGGGAGAGAACAAACTACGTGTATGACTCTCATGAGATCCATACATAAGATATATATGTCCTTTCAAGATTTTGTCAGTACGTGTTGATACCCTCCCCTCTATGGTACTTGACGGGACGTTTTTTAGTGACTTATGTAACCGGATTATTCTTCTTCTTGTTGGTGTTGTTGGCATTCATCTTAAAAGTTGCGATTTGCTATACCTACATGGGCCCTTACGATGTATTTTGCCGCCTCCTCTCCTTTACCACTTGTATGGTAGCTTCGTATCAGTAGATTGATGTTATTGTACATGGTAATTTTCTTTCGCTTTTCTTAAACTAATTCGGGATTTTCATGGCCCTCTTTCAAAAAAACAAACAGAAAGACTTTTCGTTTCTAAATTACTCCACATAACTGAATGTATAGGCCCAAGTCTATGTATAAGTCTTGTCCTGTGCCCCCCCAAAAAAAAAACAAAAAGAGAGGGAAAAACCTTGGTGAGCCGAATTTCGAATCTAGGTCTTGGGTTCAATTCTTAAAAAGATATATCAGTTAACTTGGTCAACATCTCCATTTGTTTGATTTTAAGTAATTGGTGGGTTTTATCCAGACTATGTTCTTTTGTATGAAAATAATCGTTGAAATTGAAAATGACCCGTAAGTGAAAACTCGTATTTATGATGTTTGAAAGTGATATGCATTTCTTCTCTTCATATAGTTAATTTTTTGATGTATTCATGTCATGTACTTCTACATAGGGTGTACGTTTGAAAACTTTGTTTTATCTTTTTTACGAGGCCTTCTTGTGGACTTAATTTGCTTTTCATTTCCCCCTTCGGAAGACCTTTGTGAACATCAGCTGATATGATATACCTTTACATTGTGCCCTTTTCAGATATGGAAAGACAGGAATTTACAAGGCCTTAATGTTCGGAAATCCAAGTGTAATTGTCACCACCCCTGAAAACTGCAGAAAAGTGCTGAATGATGACGAGAATTTCAAGCCTGGTTGGCCTGTTTCAACCCGAGAACTAATTGGGAGGAAATCATTTGTTTCCATTTCCTACGAAGAGCACAAACGCCTAAGGAGGTTAACCGCGGCTCCCATCAATGGACAC
This sequence comes from Carnegiea gigantea, assembly GCA_029747015.1. Taxonomy (NCBI): domain Eukaryota; kingdom Viridiplantae; phylum Streptophyta; class Magnoliopsida; order Caryophyllales; family Cactaceae; genus Carnegiea; species Carnegiea gigantea. The sequence continues at coordinate 278,396 of JAKOGI010000795.1, read as the reverse complement.
GAAGTGCTTACATTCTACGTTGGATACATCGAAGAGATGGTCCAGACCAGCCTTAGTAAGTGGAGTAGAATGGGAGAAATCGAGTTCCTAACTCAACTCCGGAAGTTGACTTTTCAGATCATCATGTATATCTTTCTGAGCTCTGAGAGTGAAAACATCATGGAGGTTCTCGAGAAAGAGTACACCACGCTTAACTGTGGAGTTAGATCGATGGCAATCAATCTCCCAGGGTTTGCTTTCCATAAAGCCCTTCAGGTTTGATTTCTTATAATGCTTTCATCTCCATAAGAACTTAAAGCAGCTGTCCTATCATTTTAGCCTTTTGTGATCATGCCATCTCAGGTGCTAAAAGCATGTGATGATTTCGAAATATGGTTAAGTGTGGGACCTGGACCCATACTCATGTTGTATACTGTATAGTTAGATTTGGAAAATGGGTAATTCAGGGTGAATTTGGGTTAATATGATTTGGTTGGATTGCACTGGGCTCATGAAATATTCGCCGTTCAGATTAACTCTGGATCATGCCATTTTAGGTTTAGGTCATAACTAGGTCCGCTGTCAATTGCTTCAATGATGTTGACAAGAAAATGAAATGGATATTGGTTGAACAAACTTAAACTCAGGTTGCAAACAAGTCAATTCGGGCTCTGTTGGCTTAGGGGGGAAAAAAATTCGGGTTCTGTTCAAATCACGCCGGCTTTATTTCATATCGAACTTCGATCTGGTTTCACTTTGTTTGGATTGAGGTATTTATGATCAGGTCATTTTTGATGGGTCTAACTGCAAGTCCATGTGGATAGTCTTTTTCTGGTACTTAATACATCAAATATGATCCTATTCAAGCTGATTTAGTCAGTTTAAGGTTAACTAGACTGTTACTTGCATGGTGAAACTGCAAGGTATGTGTCCTGCCTTAGGTCACGTTGCCAATATTTTTACAGTTGGCCTATTTTCATATCTGTTGTGCTTAATGTAATGTTCTCTGTGTTGCTTATCAATGAAATGGGTGACAAATTTTCCAATAGGCTCGGAAGAGGCTTGTGTTGGCCTTGCAATCTATAATAGATGAGCGAAAGGCACAAAAAAGGGACCGTGTTGCAATCAAAGCCAAGAAAGATATGATGGATGCTTTGCTCGAAGTTGAAGATGAAAATGGCAAGAAACTGACTGATGAGGAGACAATCGATCTTTTACTCATGTACTTGAACGCAGGACATGAATCATCTGGTCATAGCATAACGTGGGCTACTGTCTTGTTACAGCAACACCCTGAATTTCTCCGAAAAGCCAAGGTAAATGCATCCGAAATTTGTCCAACCTGCTAAATGGGTATGTACCCCTGATACCCGAATATTTCGTTCACTCATTTGGACCATACGAAACGTACCAAACTCAAGTAACCTATTTGTTTAATCTGTCTCATTTCTGCGGGTTGCTTAGGTAACGTTTGTCTGTTTTCAAACTGATTAATCCAGGCCGAGCAACAGGAGATTGTAAAGAACAGGCCAGCCGAACAAACAGGTCTTACTCTGAAAGAAATCAGACAAATGAAGTATCTTTCTCAGGTATGTCAATGTGATTACTTTTCCTGTTTTCAGCAATTTTCTCTGATTGTGAAGTGTACTTGGAGATATAAACCCAATTCCCGTGTAACATGGATTTAGGTTGTGGATGAAGTTCTTCGGTGGCTAACATTCTCATTTGTAGTCTTCCGAGAGGCAACCAAAGATGTCAACCTAAGCGGTCAGTATTCAACATTTTAGATTGTTTAGTTTTTGTCAGATAGAAAAGAAGCAAACTTAAATAAGGAAGTTGATGTTTTCAGGGTACTTAATACCTAAAGGGTGGAAAGTGTTGGTATGGTTCAGAAGTGTTCACTTTGATCCTGAATACTGGCCTGAACCTATGAAATTCAATCCAGAGCGATGGCATGTAAGTTGGAATTCGAGTCTGTTCTCTTAACGCGCTATTTGCTCACAGATATAAGACTCAAAAATCGCTTCTTGATCGTGCAGGATCTTACTCCCAAGGCAGGTACGTTCCTTCCCTTTGGTGCAGGGAGCCACTTGTGCCCTGGAAACGATCTTGCCAAGCTCGAGATCATGATTTTCCTTCACTATTTTCTGCTTAATTATAGGTAAACATCTGCTTAGAAGTGATTCACTCTTGGGTTTTCTTTTTCAAGTTCTTGTAGCTAGGTAATTTTGCTTGTTTGACCACAAACAATGTAGTTTATGGGTTCACAATGAGAACTTTTTGTGTGTACACTCATTAGTTTCTCTGGTAAAATCATCTCATGCAGGCTGGACAGAGTGAATCCCGATTGCCCGATACAATATCTGCCTCATAGAAGACCAAAGGATAACTGCTTGGCAAAAGTTAGGAGGGTTTGATCTTCATTCCTGCTTAGATTTGTAGACACAATATCACCAAAGAAATCTTCTTTACAAATGAAAACTGGTGGATAACCTTTCATATGAATAAGAAACGCAATTCTAGCTAGCTTATCTGCACACAGTTTGTTTAGGAAACCATGGGAATTTTAATCCTCTTGGTTACTGAATATTAGATTTAGATACAAGGTTGTCCTGTTTGTTGTGAAACAATTATCGGTGGAAAAGTTGCTCTTTTAGTTTAGTGTTCATTGACTCTTTGGCCTGTTTGTTATTAGCATATTGGATGAGTAGATAGTAGAAGTAGTAGAAAACAAGTTTTAGCAGGTTATCGCAGGTTTGACTAATAATTAGTAGATTAGAGCAGACTGGAAGCATATTTGTGTGTAGGTTGGAGCAAGCTTGACTAACAGTTAGCAGGTTTGAGTAGATTAGAGCAGCAGTTAGCATATTTGAGCAGAGTGGGGTATATTGGAATAGGGTGGAACAGACAGCAGGTTTAATATGCTCAGGACAAATATTATTTCTCTTACGGACTTTAAAAAGGCTTGGATTGTGGCAAACTATAGACAAATGCCTCACGAAATTATCATCCTTTTTTTTTTTTAACAAATAAGCAATCAAAAGGTTTTCAATCTAGTGTCCAACAAAATGTTGTCGTTGAAATATAGAAATAAGATTTTTACATTTGAACTCCTTCTTTCGAATACCCGGACAGGTTTCACAATCATGAATTTGGAATTGGCATTGCGTTGGACTAGTTAGTCTTGACTCTTCATAGATCTATATATGGCAAAGACTAACTTAATAATGCTTACTTGGGTTAAGATAAAACCGAAACTTGAACATTAGGGATGTTTGAGTATGTTCAAATCAATAGGCAAATTAAAATTCAATCTTCAAAATGCAATTTTGAGTGTTCAAATTTTAGACTGATCCAATTTGAATTGAAATATGAACTGACCAATAAAACATATGTGTGGGATCCCATTAATTATCTTGTCAGAGTTCTCTATCCTAATGTCCATTTGTAGCATGTATAGGCTTGTAGGCTTAAGCTAGTCATCCCTTCACCTTTAGCATTCCCTGAATTTTTAAGGCAGATCGATTTGGGGTTGCATTTTTCTTGGAAAATTCTGTTTGTATTTAGACTCTAGACTGAAAGAGAAATTATTTGATGAGCATTGAATTCAGTGATGATCTAAAGCAAACAAAATGGTTCAATTTTTACCTAATAAAAAGCCTAAATACACTGAAATTGACAGACAAGATATGAAAAAGATTAAACCGTTCACTTTCTCCATAGGAAAAGGGGGGAAAAAACAACCTACGATCAAAATGAATAAAGATCATTGACATTCTTTTCCAAAGATGCTCAAGAAGGAGAGCTTCAGGAACCATCAAATCCCCTTGCTCTTAGATCCCAACACAGGAATACTTACATGCTTTTATGTCGTATGGTCATATGCTCACTTTCTCTGTAGGAAAAGAACAAAAAACACAGGAATTATTTGTAGTCATCATCCCATTTAACTAGCGTCCTGATTCAGTAATTGTACCCCTAATTTGGTTGCAGTAGCTGGGTCGTGGTGATAGCATTAACTGCGATAATGCCTTTGATTCTTTGAAGGTAGAAAAGTTGTGTCCTGGCCACTTGTACCGCCTAATGGCGATCAATCTCTGTATTTATAGATTGCAAGGTCATTACAATTTATATCATAGGTAGTGGCGGATCTGGATGTTCAGAATAGGGATGTCCATCTATTAACGTCATTATTAATGTACAATATCAATAAAAAAAGAAATTGTATAATACATACTATGATAATCTATGTTGTACAAATATTCCAAATCTTTTTTTTAACAAATGTTCCGTCTCGTATTTTTACACTAGGAAAATTGACAAGTAATAATAATACAACCATTTTTTTATTCTTGAAAAAAAATTATGATACCTCTAATACTACATTTACTTTTGCGGTTTTTCATATTTTGAATTTGATACATAAATTGTACCAAAAACGCAGAATATCACAATTACCTAGCATTTACTAAAACCATTTCTTACAAAAAAAAAAAAATATCAGCACAAAGCAATAAAATCAAAAAAAATAAAGAATTGAAACATGAAGTGAATATATCAAACATAAAATACAGCTACAAAAAATAATCTACACCAATTAATTGCACAAAAAAGAGAAAAAATAACGTCAAATTCAAATCAATTAGTGCCAAGTTAAAAAAAAATTTGCACCAAAAGCGCATTGCAACTAAACAGCTGAAAATAAATAATAACAATAAAAGAAAATTAAAGAAATTAGAATTAGATTAAATTAAAAGTTTAAACAATAGATAAGATAGGTGGAGAGAGAGAAAATTTTGGGTTTATGTACATTTAATTTTAGTTTACTTTTTTATCAAGTTCCAACTTATAACTGTACTTTTGATGTTTAATCTTTATCAATATGTGAGTTATATATATTTAAAGAGTATTTGTAATTTTTTAGACATAATTTAAGGGTGTCCACATGTACTAATTTAACCCTATTTAAAACAATTCATTAAAAATTTTTTTTGGAAGAGGGGTGTCCATGGACACCCCTCCCCAACACATGGATCCGCCTATGATCATAGGCTCAGGTCTATGAATTGGAGCATGCTATTTGTTTTTTTTTTTTTGGTGTCCAATTTTCTTCTAATTCCACATGCTTTCTTTACTATTCTTTTGGTACTAATCATTTTCTCTCTTGTACTCTTTAGCTTTCTTTTAGGCTCCGTTTGGTCCTTAGAACATTGGTGGAAAAAAAATTGATGGAAAAAAAATGTGAAGGGAAAAAAGTTAGATAGAAAATGATTTTTTTCTCTTGTTTGGACTGAAGAAAAAATACAAGAATTTAGATAAGAAATTTGAATGTTGACAAACTACTTAAATCATGTTGATATCATTTAAGTAATGCGAGGTTGGAAATTTTCCTCAAACTTTCCTCACAATTTTATGAGGAAAATTTTATCACTTATTTCTAATGATTTTTCCAGCTAACTTTCTTTCATTTTCTTTTTTGTTGATTTTTTCTAAACCAAACACAAGAAAAAATCAACTTTCCCAATTTTTTTTTCTTTTCATCAAATTTTTCAAAATCCAAACGGAGCCTGAGTCTCTCTCATCAGTTCAACCTTTTCTTTTCAATTGTGAGCTTTTTTTTTTTTTGTTCAGTTGCTGCTGTTTTTAATTGTCAATCTTGTTGGAATTTTCCAAGAATAAAATAAAAATGACAGGTTTTTATAGTGCTTATCCGAAAAGGTGGATAAGCATGGTGCCCTTTCAGGTTTAACCACTTTATCCAATCCTTTCGGTGAAAAGGTGGATAAGCATGGTGCCCTTTCAGGTTTAACCACCTTATCCAATCCTTTCGGTGAAAAGGTATGGTACCTCTTCAAGATTTAACCACCCTATCCATTTTTGGTGCCTCTTCAGATATGATCACTCCTCTATATAAGGAGGAGTGAAATCACAATCACGGATACAACAAAATCAATGTGAGTGACTGCAGCACCCTCATCGATTAATCTTTGAGAGAATCTTGAAACACACACTTGTTTTTACCAAGTAGATTATCCCTAAGATTATTTGTGGTACAACAAATAAGTCTTAAGGAAAGTGTTCTTTTTCACGATTTACTTGGTTTATCCTGTACCACATTCAACCCAATTTTTTTTTCTATCAATCTTAAGACTTACTTGAGATGGCGTCAATTCGTGAAATGACGTCCAACTTTCAGAAGTTGGACAAATTCGAGGGTGTGGGCTTCCGGCGCTGGCAAAAGAAGATGCATTTCCTTCTTACAACTTTGAAGGTCGTGTATGTGCTCAACACTCCATACCCAATAGAGACGGAAAATGAGACTTTGGAGCAGGCCCGCCGAAGATCCAAGTTCGAGAATGATGACTACATTTGTCGAGGCCATATCTTGAATAGCATGTCGGACGCCTTGTTCGATGTCTATCAAGGCATGGAATCGGCAAAGGAATTATGGGAGGCGCTAGAGAATAAATACATGACAGAAGATGCCTCTAGCAAGAATTTCCTTGTAAGTCAATTTAATAACTATAAGATGGTCGAAGGACGTTCTGTTCTCGATCAATTGCATGAAATTCAACGAATCCTAAGTCACTTCAAGCAACATAAAATGCATATGGATGAGACTATTATAGTTTCCTCTATAGTGGACAAACTTCCCCCCTCTTGGAAAGACACTAAAAGAACTTTAAAACATAAGAAAGAGGAAATGTCACTTGAGGAATTGGCTAACCATCTTCGAATAGAAGAAGAGCTACGTGTGCAGGATGAGTCAAAGGAGCATGTCTCCAAGATTCATATTGTCGAAGATGGTGAGTCGAGTCAAGTGCCAAAGGGAAACAAGAAGAGGCCTAATAAGGACAACAATAACAAGAGTAACAAGAAGGCTAAAGTGGTTTGTTGGGAATGTAACAAACCAGGCCACAAGAAAAGAGATTGTACCATTTGGAAGCGCAAACATGGCTTGAACAACCAAAAGGCAAAGGCAAAGGACAACTTTGTAGCCATGATCAATGATCAAATCAACATTGTTCAAAGTGACAATGATTGGTGGGTTGATTCGGGTGCTTCCAAACATGTGTGTAAGGATCGTTCTTTCTTCAAGACTCTTGTGTCAATTGAAGATGGAAAAGTACTCTACATGGGCAATACTTCTACTGTTGATATTAAAGGAATAGGCCAAGTAGAGTTAATCTTCACTTCCGGAAAAATTCTTACTTTAAATGATGTATATTTTGTGCCGGAAGTTAGAAAGAATCTTGTTTCTGGTTTTCTTCTCAATAAGTTTGGCTTCAAACAAGTGTACGAGGCCGATAAGTTTATCCTGTCTAAAGGGAGTGTCTTTGTGGGGAAGGGTTATGCTAGTGGTGACATGTTTAAGTTAAATGTAATTACTCCTCCTAGTGGTAATAAGATGAATGATTCTGCTTACATGCCTGTGTATTCTTCATCTTCTCTATGGCATAATCGTCTTGGACATGTTAATTATAAAAGATTAAAAGAGATGTCAAGACTTGAGTTAATTCCTAATTTTGATGGAAACATAGAGAAATGTAAGACATGCATGTTAACAAAGATCACTAGAAGTTCTTTTCCAATTGTTCAAAGAATCACTAAATTACTTGAATTAATTCATAGTGATTTAGGTGATTTTCATAGCACTCCCTCTTTTGGGGGAAAGAAATACTATGTCACTTTCATTGATGATTTTACAAGATATTGCCAAGTATACCTTTTACATGCTAAAAGTGAAGCACTAGACATGTTTAGGATATTTAAGAATGAATCTGAGTTGCATTGTGAAACCTTCATTAAAAGACTAAGATCGGATAGGGGTGGTGAATATTATGATCCAAGTTATTTCCAATCAACTGGTATAATCCATGAAGTCACAGCACCTTATACACCGCAACAAAATGGTGTGGCAGAAAGGAAAAATAGAATACTAACTGAAATGATCAATGCTATGCTTTCTAAATTCGGTTTAAGTGAAGGCTTTTGGGGTGAAGCGATGCTCACAGCATGCTACATTCTAAATAGAGTCCCTAATAAAAGGAATTCAACTACTCCTTATGAATTATGGAATAAGAAAAAGCCAAATCTGAGTTATTTCAGAGTTTGGGGGTGTAGGGCTATTGTAAGAGTCCCAGAACCCAAGAAAAGAAAATTGGGGGAAAGAGAAATTGAGTGCATCTTTATAGGCTATGCTGAACATAGCAAAGCCTATAGGTTTTTGGTTATAGAACCAAATGCTTCTATCACGATTAACACCGTGATAGAATCAATTGATGCCATTTTTGATGAAACTAGATTCTGTTCAATTCCTAAACCAAATGATTTTATTCCAACCACTATGACTCCAAGTAATGATCAAGAACAAGGAGACATAGTGGAAGTAAGGAGAAGTAAACGGATTAGAAAAGAGAAATTCTTTGGTTCTGATTTCTTTGTCTATTTGATAGAGGGAATAAGGGATTCCATTGAAAATGAAATACCCTATGTTTATAGCATTGATTTGGATCCTAACTCACCAAAAATTTGATGAAGTAGTGCTATCTTATAGGTTTAGTATCAATGAATCTGACAAATGTGTATATTCTAAGTTTGAACATGGAAAAGGTGTGATTATATGCTTATATGTTGATGACATGCTAATTTTTGGCACTGACTTAGAGGAAATAGAGAAAACCAAGTGTTTTCTATCTTCCAAGTTCTCCATGAAAGACATGGGAGAGGCCGATGTTATACTCGGTATTAAGATCATTAGAAATAATGATGGAATCCACTTGTCCCAATCTCATTATATTGAGAAAGTACTTGGGAGGTTCAATTACAAAGATTGCTCCCCAGTGGCCACTCCTTTCGATCCAACCTATAAGTTGACTCGAAATAGTGGGAGACCTATCGCACAATTTGAGTATGCAAAGGTCATAGGGTGCTTGATGTATGCCATGACAAGCACAAGGCCAGATATTGCATTTGCCGTTGGGAAGTTAAGTCGATATACTAGTAACCCTAGTAAGTTTCACTGGCATGCAATAGGTCGAGTTTTGAAATACTTAAAGAAAACTCAAGATTATGTTCTGTGTTATTCAGGTTATCCTTCGGTCTTAGAAGGATACTCAGATGCAAGTTGGATAACTGATAAAGAGGACTATGCCTCAACATCAGGTTATATATACTTGCTTGGTGGAGGGGCAGTATCTTGGGCATCCAAGAAACAAACCTGCATAACTGACTCCACCATGGCTGCTGAGTTTGTAGCTTTGGCTGCAGCCAGCAAGGAGGCAGAGTGGCTGCGGAATTTGCTATTAGAAGTGCCTTTATGGCCAAAACCAATGTCGTCACTCTCTATACTTTGTGATAGCAAGACCACACTATCCAAGGTTTATAGTCATGTCTATAATGGAAAATCAAGGCACATTGGACTTAGACATGCCTATGTCCATCAGTTGATCAAAGATGGAGTGATCACAGTTAATTATGTGCAAACAAATGAGAATCTTGCAGATCCTTTAACTAAGGGTCTAGCAAGAGACTTGGTGTTGAGAACATCAAGGGGGATGGGACTTAAGCCCATATCTACAATTACTAGCAAGGAAGCCTCAACTTAATCATGGTATGACATCACGTTCTAAGTTCAATGAGTGACAACTTTGTATAGTGATTGGATGCACTAATATATTTTATCCGTTAGTAAGAGTGCTTGAATACTGTAATGTTATAAGAGGTTGAGTTTTATACTCTTAATAGATCTTGATTGAATGGCTTGTGTTACAGGAGCATATTTCTAAAGTCTACCTAAGTGAGTGTGAAGTGTGGCCGCTTCAAAGAGCAATAGGGCTTGGCTTGATGCACTCATGATGGATATGGACACATGGCCGGACAATAGTGTCAAATTTTAAGTGTGTAATGAGATTTGTGTGTGAAATATATCCAATTAATCAAAGAGGATGAATAGTTTAAAGACTTGTCTACTATTTACATTCAGATTAATTGAAATTATATTTCACTAAATGGAAGTTCAAATCGCGAGATACTTCTCTTATGCATAAATCTCTTTGTGTTCTCGGTTGTGATTGTGTGTTTGTTGGAATGGTGGGGGTTTGTTCTATATCTTGGAAAAGGCGGGGGATTGTTGGAATTTTCCAAGAATAAAATAAAAATGGAAGGTTTTTATAGTGCTTATCCGAAAAGGTGGATAAGCATGGTGCCCTTTCAGGTTTAACCACTTTATCCAATCCTTTCGGTGAAAAGGTGGATAAGCATGGTGCCCTTTCAGGTTTAACCACCTTATCCAATCCTTTCGGTGAAAAGGTATGGTACCTCTTCAAGATTTAACCACCCTATCCATTTTTGGTGCCTCTTCAGGCATGATCACTCCTCTATATAAGGAGGAGTGAAATCACAATCACGGATACAACAAAATCAATGTGAGTGACTGCAGCACCCTCATCGATTAATCTTTGAGAGAATCTTGAAACACACACTTGTTTTTACCAAGTAGATTATCCCTAAGATTATTTGTGGTACAACAAATAAGTCTTAAGGAAAGTGTTCTTTTTCACGATTTACTTGGTTTATCCTGTACCACATTCAACCCAATTTTTTTTTTTTCTATCAAATCTTTAGGGATATTAATTAATGCCTGAACTACATGCATTTAATTTAAAAAAATGTAATAGCATCTTAGATAATGAATTGGCGGCAGATATGTGTATTTCATAGCTAAGCTTGTGTACGAGTAGTTGCTTTCTTTGCGGCCATGAAGATCTGATTATTTCAAATTAGTGTCAGTCATAGCTAAGCCTGATTAATCAAATTGTACTGATAAAAATTACATAAATCTTAATTATATGCCGAGTTGCAGGGAGCTCATCTGAAACGGGAAGGGTTACAAAGGCAACGGAACAAGTGTCTCAAGGACTAGTGCACGATGACGATGGCATGAAGAGCCGCCACTTTGAAGCAAAAGTTTAAGGCATGGCTTGCAGGCCTCAGGAAGCTCGTACAATTTGAACTTGTGCAAAATGCAAATATGCCCATTTGCAATTACATTAAATCGGAAGGTTGGAATAATGGAAGTCGCTTGTGTAATGAATAAAGGCGATTGATGTAAAATTACGAGTACATTTTATCATTTGCATGTTATCTTGAAGATTTTGATTCAACCGACAATTATGCAAAACTTCACCATAAGTACTTAGTTCGTGTGGTCACGCATGGGAGGCTCTTTTGATATTCATACCACCCAGGGCTAGTTCCAATCCTAGATGGTACGTACCGTCTCTTTCGACATACAAGGTATGAACATACAAATCCACTATTCGCAATATGCTTTTCTGAATGAAAATTTTATGTAGTTATATTTTCAATTGAACATGATATAACACCACCACCACCACCTCCCAGTGAAGATTTCGCTTTCGCGGGGTCTAGGTAATTGAACATGATATCTACATAAATATTAATTTCAATCAATAAATTCATCATATAATATAAGAGAAAAGTTTCATGGCTTTCAATCAGTAAGTTTATTCTTCATTACGGGAAAAACGAAAATGCTTCAGTTTGATCAGACCAAAAACCCTAGACTTTTAGCAATAACCATTTGCTTTGGACAAAATACAGGTCAAACACAACTTCAATAGTAAATAGTTCTCCATACAGAGCTTTTGAATCAATTGTCTGTCCGGAATTGATCAAAGAACTATTTCCATTTCAGTACAGTACAACCTGAAAGAGATGGCAAGAACCTGACTTTCCTCGTAACATTTTCAACTGAAAAAGCTCCTTGCATTACATTATCATGTCTAGAATCCCAGCAAATGCCTCAACATATAAAATCCAAAATCACCACTAAGGATTCAGAATCTGCAAACAGCAGCTAGTTATCATAAACAACCCTAGAACAGTAATCGCTCAACCAAGGCCCTGTCCTTTTCAGTGGGAAATGAGGGGTGTGGGATGGGTGAGTGTGGGAAATGAGGGGTGTGGGATGGGTGAGTGTGGTATTATTTTTTTTTTAAGTGTGGGAAGGAGTGGGTGAGTGTGGGTGAAAGTTGAATGTAGTTGAGTGAAGTTGAAGTATTGGTTATTAATTTTTTTTTGTTTTATAATGTAATAATTTTATTGTGATAGTAATTAATGATGATGAAATTTTTTTTTTTTGTTTTTTTTTTGTTCTTTTTTATTTTGTTTATTTTGTTTATTTTTTATTTTTGTATTTTTATGTTTTTATTTTTATTTTTTTATTTTTTATTTTTTATTTTTTATTTTTCTTAAATTTTTTTATATTATTTATTTTAATTTTAATTTTTTTAAATTTTTAAATTTTTTATTTTTTATTTTTATTTTTCTTAAATTTTTAAAATTTTTTCATTTTTTATTTTTTGTTTTTCTTAAATTTTTATTTTTCTTAAATTTTTAAAATTTTTTTGTATTTATTTTTTATTATTTTATTTTTTATTACAAAAAATACAAAAATAAATACAACAAAATAAAAAATAAAAAATTAAAATAAATACAAAAAAATTAAAAAATTAAAAAATAAAAAATAAAAAATAAAATAAATGCCAAAAAAATAAAAAATAAAAATAAAAAGTAAAAAATAAAAATAAAAAATTGAAAATTTTAAAAAATAAAAATAAAAAATACAAAAATACAAAAATAAAAAATGCAAAAATGCAACAATAAAACCAAAAAATACAAAAATAAATACAAAAATACAAAAATGCAAAAATTAAAAAATACAAAATAAAAAAATAAAAAAGAATAAAATAAAAAATAAATAAATAAAGAAATTTCAAGTAACATAAAATTTCTAAAAATAATGTCAACTACAATACATCTACACTTTCTGTCACGAATTACAAACAATGCCAAAAAATTATACGTAGAAAAAAAATATCTGCAACTTCTGTCATGGATTACAATGTACAGAAAATTATTCTGTTACATACACAGCAACAACCATATACGCTTTTTAACCTACAACAAATATCTCGCAACCAACGATAACGGAAAAAAAAAATGTTCCATAACATCCGAAAAATTAAAACTGCTCATAATTGCTATCAGATTATTCGTACGCACAATTACGTAAATTATAAAAATTTTCAGAATATGAGAAATGGTTGTTTTATGTAGGTGTGGGAAGGAGTGGTATTTTTTTCTAAGTGTGGGAAGGAGTGGAAAGAGGGGGGAAGGAGTGGGTGAGTGTGGGTTGGGTTGATTAAACTACGAAAAGAACAGGGCCTAACTCATATAAATCTTGAAATCTACTACTACCCTTACAGGGCAAGAAATTGCCAAGAAATTGCCAAACCAGGAGGAAAAACAAAACCGCTTGCATATATAGACTCATATCTAAACTCAGTCATACAACCGTTAGAACAAGCAATCTCATCCTGCACCCCTCCAGCCAGATCTGTCTACCGCAGATCTAGATAACTAACCTACTGAGGATGTTAAATGTTATCAATACCAAAAAACATCTGGTTTTGTTCAGTCATCTTTCTTGACTGTTGGTGTTGCAGATGCATCAAGTTCAAGTCTCCCCACACCTTCATCGGCCGGTATAACCCTGAAAACAGCATAGTGATGATTCAAACTTTTCTCACCCTGCAGTCTGTGGACACTGCCCAAAGCACCAGCATTTGGGTTCGGATAAGCATAGAATATCCTCCTGATTCTTTGATGCACAAGAGCCATGGCACACCTGGAATCGAAATTGTTTAAATCCAATGTCAAAACAAAATGTCCATCTTTTTCTTTTCCATCCCCACTCCCTCTCACCCTGTAATCCTAGGAAGAACACTACAGTGGGGTGTCAGTACAGAATGCCATATCAGCAGGTGGACTTGGCAACATTTACACAGCCCAAGCCTAATTTAACCAGAGCCATCGACAAGTCATTCAGTTTGGGTTTTGGTCTGATTATTTTAGGCTTGGGCGATGTTTGCATTGGCAGGATTTAGAATCAAATAAGGTTAGGGTAGGTTCATTTCAGTTTGGGTGTGGACCTCAGGTCCATTGCTACCTGGTCCTTGCAACACAAGCAACATTGGCAGTGCTTCCAGTTTGGGTTTGGTTTGGTCAGATCAACTTGAGTAGGGGATGTAGATCAGTTTAGCCTATCTTGGGTCTCTGGCTAAGTGATTTGGTAAGGATTAGTTTTTTTCCTGGTCTAGACTTAACATAACATTAGCGCAATGTTGATCAATAGCCAAATTGACCCAGTCCAAATTGAATTGATTACAAATTTGTTAAGAACGATGTGCGAAAAACTTTTTTGACAGATCAACAACATGGCCAAATAAAACCAAACCCACATCCACATCCATACCCTAAGGGTCTCAACTAGACATGGCGTCCCCCCCTCCCCCCCGGCCGCCCTTACAGCCTTAAATTGTGGGTAGGTTGGCTCCCATGATATCCCAGATGAGAAACCATCCACTACTGACAACTCCAAAGAAAGGAAGCCAAGTGCAGTTCAGAACGGCATATTGCTTCAAGCTGGACCAAAATATACTTCACCTCAGCCTGATATAAGCCATAACTCAAGACATTGATAAGCATCCACAAAGGGAAATGGCAAGATTCCACTCCTAACGAAAATGTCCACAAGCAGCCGTCAGGGACATTTGGTTCAGTTTTGTTGGAATGCAACGGAAAGGGGAATAATTCCGATAGGTATGGGAATGGATTTTGATTCTTGATTCTACTTGTTTGGTTCAGTTGAGGAGTGAATTCAATGTAAGTTGAAAATATCACCTATGGGTTCATGTAAACCCAAGAGTATCCCAACCAAACACAAGGCCTGGGAATATGTTATATGTCATACCATCTCCACACTTGAACTCAAAAAAAGGTTGAACCAAACAGGGGCTAAGACATCTCACCTATAAATCTATATAAAAATGACAACAGTCACAGTAATTACATCATTATGTATGCACTCAACAACAACAAATTCATAGCTAAGGAAAACAACCAATCTTTCAGCCTACCCAAGGCCAAAACAGGACCTACAAAATGTGCAGTAGAACAAATCCTTGGATGAATCCTCACCAATCAGAATTCATCATGAATGTTCAAGATTAATCAGGGATGCATCTGCAAGTGTTATAAAACGACGGTGTTCCTTAGGAGAGAAATAGGCCTGAATGGCTCATTTGTCCATGCAGATAGCCCATTCTAGCCAACAAGGAGGCAAGGACAATATATCCTAGGCGTTCAAACTACTTCGCCTGAATAACTAGGTTGTGTTGCTACTCGCTACAACTTCCAGAACATAAGGTTCCTTGCTAAAAGAGGAAGCTTTGAGTTGGACTTACATTGCACAGGGCTCCCAGGCAAGATAGATATCATAACCAGTGCACAAGTAGGGCCTATCCGACTTGCAAAGAAAAGTGTCAATCGGAGCCACCTCAGCATTCTTAACCTGAAATCAAAGCATCCAATCAGACAACTCCAAAAAAAAAAAAAAAAAAAAAAAACATCCAATCAGATTGGCTCAGTCTTTAGCGATTTACTCAAGAGTAATAAAAGGTACAGCATTCCTACTTGTAATCAAGCTAATGCCAGATAACACAGTATCATCTCCATTGCATGACAATGGAGACACCCATTTTAAGGATTACCATTAAACAAACAGGACAAACTCACCTTGATAAGGTCTGTCTTGTGCTTTTTGAGTGGTGACTCCGCTGTTGAATTCTCCATTGGATTCACCTGAACAGATTTCTCATCAGTACGTCCCACATCAGGAAAAAGATGCCGATCCCTTGCAGCAGAATACTCAATAGCAACCATAGCAGCATGTCGTAGAGGGTGCCAAAAGGAAGAGCTCGACGATGATAGGTGTTGCTGAGACCATTGCCAAGGGTTTAAACAAGAGACCCCCTTGTACGATGGTTGGCAATCATCACGTGAACCATTCAAGAGCAAATTTGATGATAAAAATCCGTTGGCTGTATCATGGGAACCCGATACTCCATCCTGGTGTAATAAGAGCCCTCTGTTGCTGTTTCCATTAGAGCAAATATCCCATGAAAAGATTTCATCGCGTGCACTAGCAATTATTTGATTAGCACATGGATCCACAATAACAGCAGCATTAACCAACTTCCTAGTGCAAAGATAGCAATGTACAAGTTAAGAACACCAACACGCGAAAACCAACTTGGGGGGAGGGGGGAATAGAGACACGGGCCCACAAGCAAATAGCTAATAACTACAACAGGTTACAGGAGAAAGGAAGATAAGCCATAAATAAATATGAATTGTCCTTGTATAGCATCTCATAGGAAGATGAACCCACATGTTCAATTAAGATGTTTTCAATAAAGAGAATGAATCTAAGCACAAGACATCAAAATACTCTCTTTATGGTAGGAACTGGTGCCCGTTATGGTAAGATCTTGGTGAACTGGTGCCCGTTATGCAAGGCTGCAGCAGAATCGGTGAACCACTTATTGCTTCATTGCCCTTTTGCAAGAGCTCCTTGGGATCTAGCCTTTAGTTGCTTGGGAGTTTCTTGGGTTTTGTCTAAATCTATTTCGGAACATCTCTATGCATGGGAGGGCTTTTTGGGTAGGAAAGCGAAGAAGAAGATTGCTAGATTATTTTCTCATGCAATTTTTTGGAGCATTTGGCGTGAAAGAAATAGGAGAGTCTTTGAGGGTGTGAAGATGCCACTTCAATGTTTTAAAGATTATTTCATCAATACTCTCTATTTTTGGGACAAAGGGATCTTTTGTTACTCTTCTCTTGATCTCTTAGATTTTATGGATACTGTGCATATGGGATGTGTATAGCCTTTTGTAAGATGCTATCTTTGCATCCAACCTTTCGTTAATGAAATATATCTATTCTTTTCCTGATTAAAAAAAAATACTCTCTTTATGGGCCATGACATAAAATCTTCAGACAATCACTAGATAAAAGTCCCAAAACTGAAGCTAGTCAACCAGGACTAGCTGACCACGTGGTATCTTTGACTTGAAGAATAACTTATAACCTATTTAGTGTTTCAAATAGGAACTTGACAAAACGAAAAGTTCAAATTGACCACGTATCTTTGCCCCTAGGGTTTGATAGCAGGCATCAAGCCTGCAACAAGTAGTTGGAAGCTGTTGCTTAAGCAAAAGCAAATAACAAAAAATAAAACTCAATCAGCTATTTCATGAGGGATTAGAGCCATTACCTGACCGCTGCTGGATGTAGCCAACCTGAGAGCAAGATTCATATAGTTGAAAACTACTTTAGAATCTTCTTCATTAAAACCAGCTATGCCATCGATGTTGCTGTCAGAAGAAGCACAAAAGACTGCTTTGAAACTTACAAAGGAATTATTCAGAATTCATAGATATCCAAAACACGAAGGAACAAACTTGTATAAAGTGTCAACCAATTTTTTCCGGGTAAAAATTTTGTTAAGAAATGAAAAGGAGTGAATGCAAAGTAAATTAATTACAGTACATTGCCCACCTGATCCCGAAAAACTCAAACCCCTGATCCAGTTATGTTTGCTACACTGAAGAGAGATGGCAAAATTTATTTAGTTCAGCAATTTCCTTCACAAGCATTGATTTAGATTTGCAATGTGCTCTGACAGCTGGTGGAACTGTACAATAACATGCTAACGCTTATAGTCAACTATGTATAATTGGATTGTGCAGTGCGTATCTTTCAAAATCCTAAATTACACCAAATTTGTAATGAAACAAACAATAGTGGCACCACACCATAGGACAAAGTGGGACCGTTAGCATTTGAGAACTCCAGCATTTCATTTGCACGCCAGATGACAAATTTGTCCTCCCCTTATTCGCCAACTCTACACCCCCCCCCTTTAGTTCTGCAATGATGTTTGGGATTCTTTTTTTAAAAAAAAATAAGCAAAAAGGTAAAATGAGGAATGGGATTCCTAGATAGCTTATCACACATATGATGTGCACATCAGCATCATATATAAATGAAAACCCCACATCTAGAAGCCCACAAATACACATCAAGGATAAATTCCCAAAAGCAGGATTGACAATTTATGAGATAGTGCTGTGAGCTGATTTGGGGTAAAATAAATATTGATACACACATGATGAGCAGCTTGAAGTAACCGGTTTAGTAGTCGAGTGACTGGAGATGGGTCTAAGTGAAAGCAGAAGCAGAATAAATACTAAAGCAAGCCACTACTCACTAGGTTGGTGGGTGAAATGATGTAGGCCATAACTTGCACTGTTCTTCCCACTCTTCTTTGGTTGTTGCAGCATGTTTGCAGACCTATGAATTGACGAGGAAAATGCAACAAATGAATGCCTGTACTAGAACAAAATACATAGCTGCATATCGGGGCATCAAAGCACCATGACAAGATATTTAAAAAAAAAAAAGCTAAGAAGTGAAAAGAAGTTCTACAGGTGGAACAATGCTTTTACATGACCTGAGGCAATAATGGACATGCTTCTTGCTTTCCAGGACTTGTAACATCGATTCACAACTATCCCAAACGATCAGAACAAGTAAAAAGTTCATAAGCTTTCCTGAAACAATGGCCATATCCCTCCTCTAATGCACCACTTTGGGACAAAGGATAAGGATAGGGTACGAAGAGAGGCACAGTATCATATTGAAAACGAATTGTTTCAAGAATAGTTTATAAGAGGAGAACACCAGCTTAGTATACACACGCACGAGTTTGTGAGATCGAATTCTCTGTAAAGAATGTCAAAACCCAAAGTCGTCCACTGCCATGGCAAGATTTAGCTTATCCATTATATTAAGGCATCTCTAAGAGCTCCAACAAAGTTAGATAAGATATGACCATACAAAATGTCATTAAACATGCTATTTTCAAACGAGGAGGAAAAAAGGCCCCTCATGAACACCTTTTCAAGTAACGAAACTGTGCACCAAAGATATAGCAGAGCTTCCTGGTTAGATTTAAGAAAACAGAAGATAAGAAAAACAATCTAATTAGCAGTCATTGTTGACAGACTATAACCACAAGTTGCATGATCAAACTGGCCATGTAAATGCTAAGATGTGACCTGGTACATGTTCAGTGCATTATAACATAAAGAATTTACAAGAATACGCAATACCTACTTGTGTGACAAAGGGATTCAATTGATAACAATTGACCAGTTCTAGCACATCTTCTGGCATGCTGCCTAATTCACTGCCATCTTCACCACCTAGACATAAGATCAAGGACAGCTGAGTTTGCCCTGTCAAGCATACAATTTGTCAGAACTGAACAAAAAAGCATACAAACAACTAAGAAAGGACGATCACAAGCAAAAGAATTTGGCCTCTCATTCAATTAACATTTGTAACTGGAAACAGTGATTTTATAGTACAAAGTTAAGAATATAACAGCAAACAACATGCTTTTTTGTCTCTGATAATCGTTTTTCATTGTGTTTTCTTTTGATAAATTAATATGTCAGGCTATAACCCTTTATTTTTATCCTTTTTTTGGGGGGGGGGGGTCTTAAATAAAGCCCTCAATATGCTCTAAGAAAAATTCCATTTGTGGCATATAGATGCTCCAATTTCACTTACGTTTCCTTTTTCTCATGTCTTGCCAATGCTAGAATCCATCATAATCCTAAAGTGACCAAACCAAGCTATACTAACCCAATCGAAATCTTAAGGTCCACACCCAACAGGTTTTATTAAATAAAAAAAGGGGGTTGTGGTGAAGGCAAGATTAACCTAAAATTGGAGGCATTTTACTTCAACCGATCATAACCTAAAGGTGAAATAATTGACCAAAAATATGTTTTCAGCAGGGACATGCAAACCAATCCAAGCCCTTGACTTAGATGACAAATTACCCACTCCCCCAAGTTTTTAGTTCTATGTTATACGCTACATCACATTGTCCCACACATTAAAGCATAGTCCCGCAGAATTACTAGTTGAAGAAAATATTCAAGCAGACCTACCATTAGAGCAACTCTTACGCACTCTTTTCACATGCCGCAAGTTCTCCAGCGGGGCTATTTGGTTCAATTTCCTACACAAATTTGAAACATCTAAAATATTTTTGACACAATCACAAATTTCACGCCGCGACACTATAGAGCAGAAAGTTTTTGAGATATCCAAAGTAAAATTGAAATAAATCTCTGTTCTTTTATCACAGTAACAGTAATTGTAATAGCAATTCACACATTCTCCACTAACCTTATTAGAGAGTTAGTAAGTTTGGGATCAATAACTGATGCATAGACATTCACTGCCCAGCAGAAAATATGAAATTAAGCAGTCAATAAAGACAAGTAAAGAGAAAATCACATACAGAAGAAAATTGGAATTCAGAAAAGGAGCGGGGAGGATAGAGGTTATCACAGAAATTGGCAACATCAGGCCAGTTTACAGGGCGAACAAGACAGAAGAAAACAAGCAGCAGTGAAGGTTGAAGCAACTCATTGCCACACGGGACAGACGAACACAAACCTTTTGGCTGTTGGGTGGCCGAGATGCGTGGGTTGCCTGGTATATGTACGATATCCCACTTGCTACTGCCCATTTCATATGTCTAGAGCAGCAAGTCCTTTGAAATTGTTCACTACAATAGGTAAGATGCAACAATTATAAGATGGGTAGGCAATGGATATACTAGCTCAATGTAACGCTCCAACCCGTAATTACTTAATTAGCTTTAAATATCTGAGCATTAGCAATTAATCCCACAATAGATTTAGGGTTAGGACATTAACGTCATCCTCTAAAGGATAATGCTTAGTTATTACATAAACATTGCAATGACTTTTATTTTACATGGAAATCAAATGAAACATAATTCATGTATGCTCAACTCAAATGGAAGTCCAATTTCTAATTATCTCCTTATGGATCATTAATAGTTAAATTCCTCACTAACAACATCTAAACTCCATCATCCTCATTACTTTAATCATCATTTCCACTTAAATTCCACCTTAAAATACAAATCATCTTCCCCTAAATTAAACCTTAGTTCTAAAAGGCGTGAGGCGCACTGAGGCGCATAGGCTCCCAAAGCTAGAGGTGTGCAGAAAAATCCGAAACTGAAAACTGAACCGAAAAACTGATCAAAAAACCGGTTAACCGAAGTGAAATTTCCCAAAAAAAAAACGGTTCGGTTAACCGAACCGAAAAAAATCGGTTAATGGTTCGGTTACGAATCGACCGGTCCAAAAAATCCTGTTAACCACAGTTCACCGAAAACCGAAAGTATTTTTTTTTTTTTATAATTTCGTGAGTATATAAGGCAAAAATAAAACCCTAGACTACCCGAGTTCCCAATTCCCAGTTCCCTACTTCCCTCCCTTCGGCCTTCAACGTTCGACCTTCCCACTTCCCAGATCCAATTTCCCTTTCTACTTGCAGTCGTTGCAGACCCCCAGGTTCAGCCCATCGTTCGACGTTCGACCTTCCCTTTGATTTCTCACTTTCCACAACGTTTGCTTCAAGATCTCAAACCCGACGTCTCAGTTCTCACAACTCTCAGATCCGCGTTTTCCGGCAATGTTTTGCATGTTCGCTTTCTGGGTTTCTTGTTTCTGGTCGAATCAGTTGTGAACGGCAACAAAATTATGTTTTCCGGCAACATTTTGCAGCTAGCTTCAGGATTCCAAGTTCCCACAAGGGTACGACTCTTAGATCCGCGTTCTCGTGTCGGTAACTTCATATTTTTGATCTCTTTTTTTTTAATCAGGAAAAGAATAAATATATATCATTAACAAAAGGCTGGATGCAAAGTTAGCATCCTGCAAAAGGCTATACACATCCCATATGCACAGTATCCACAAAATCTAAGAGATCAAGAGAAGAGTAACAAAAGATCCCTTTGTACCAAAAATAGAGAGACTTGATAAAATAATCTTTAAAACATTGAAGTGGCATCTCCACCCTCAAAGACTCTGCTATTTCTTTCACGACAAATGCTCCAAAAAATTGCATGAGGAAATAATCTGTCATTCTTCTTTTTCGCTTTCCTACCAAAAAAGCCCTCCCATGCATAGAGGTGATCTGAAATAGAATTGGACATAACCCAAGAAACTAAAAGCTAGATTCCAAAGAGCTCTTGCAAAAGGGCAATGAAGCAATAAGTGGTTCACCGATTCTGCTGCAGCCTTGCATAACGGGCACCAGTTCACCAAGATCTTACCCCTCTTTTGCAAATTATCGTAAGTCAAAATACTGTCGTGGGTAGCCTCCTAAACAAAAAAAGACACTCTAAATGGAGCCAGAGATTTCCAAATGATCTCCAATGGGAAACACATTCTCCATATTCGATGCAAAGGTAAAGAAGGCATAGAGGCAAGCCTCATATAATAAGACTTCACTGTGAAGCTCCCTTTAGGATTGAGATCCCATCTGACTGAATCAAGAGAGGATTGCCCGATAAGAATCTCATTCAGCTTAATAAGCAAGCTTATAAGGGAGGCGTCATCCACTAAGGCATCACGAATAAAAATAGGTGATCAAATGCACCACCCAGATACATTGTCACAATATACAGCCACAGTAGCTTCTTTATTCTCCGCAAGAGCATAACGAGAAGGGAACAAGTCCCTCAAAGGAACGCCTTCACACCAACAGTCATGCCAAAACAAAATGGTAAAGCCAGCGCCCACCTCAAAAGAAAGATGAGGAAAAAATCTATCTCATCTTTTACAAATAAACCTCCAAAGGCTTACTCCATAAAAACCATTAGGTCTAGAGGGAAATCACCCAAGCCTCTCCCCACCATACTTAGTACAAATCACCCGCCTCCAAAGGTTGGTCTTCTCATTCATGAATCTCCATAGCCACTTACCAAACAAAGCCTCATTAAAGAGCTTCAGGTCTCTAACTCCCAACCCTCCTCCTGACATAGAAAGCTTAACAATATCCCATCTCACTAAATGATACTTGAAATCAGCACCAAAGGAGCCCCAAAGGAATTTACTTTGAATGGCTTCCAACTTGGCCGCCACTGACACCGGTATCGGAAAAAGAGATAGGAAATAAGTGGGAATGCTAGAAAGAACGCTTCGGATGAGAGTGAGTCTACCACCCTTGGAAAGAGAGTTAGCTCTCCATCTAGAGAGTTTTTTCTCAAATCTTTCCAGTATTGGCTCCCACATAGATTTATCTTTGAATTTTGCTCCAAAAGGGAGAACAAGATAGTAGGTAAGAAAAGAATCCACGGTGCATCCTAATACACCCGTTAGCAATTGGATATTATCCACCTGGCCCACGGGCAAAATAGAGCTTTTAGCCAAGTTGACTCGTAGACCAAACCAAATGAGAATACAACGTAGGTTCACCATCTGCTCACAATCATTGTCACAAAAAATGATTGTATCATCAGTAAAGAGAAGATGGGATACATTAATGGTACTTGATCATATTTTTGATCTCTGATTTTGATTTTCGTTAAATTTGGTTACAGCTTGGGGTTAATGTCTGTGTATGGTTTAAATTTGTTTCGATTGTGGTACATAGTGGCTGATTGTTGTGGGTTCATGATGGTTGTGGGCCTTGTGGCTATAGTTTCGATTTTTTGTTCATACTGTTGGCATCCATATCCGTTGGCCAAATAACTATACACCCCATTCTAATACGGAAGGTTAGCTTTTGAAAATACTGTGAGTTATTGTTAGTTTATCAATGTTATGGTGAACAGTTGGAAGCTATGTCTATCTCAGGGTTTCACGTCTGTAGCTTTGTATGACCTTGGAAACATTCGAGATGGAAGGCTAAATAGAATGTTTCAGGTTGGCTACTTGAAAGGCTTTTTCATTTTCATTTATTTTGCTGCTGAATCAGATGCTACAATCAGATATACCTTTTCTTTTGGGCCCCAGACCCCACATGCTGGCTGGACGAATTTTCTGCTGTACATGAGCATGATTTCTCTGCAATGGTTAGCAATCTTGCATTCAATCCCATCCTGAATTTTGTTAGTCAAGACCTGAGAACAAATAAATTCATGTCTGATTCAGGGAGAGACAGATTATGCTTTTCATTTTGGTTCATTTTCTGGCAGTGTGTTGACTTGTGTTATTGTTCTTTGAGTTGATGATTGGCATGTCTGATTCAGGGACTAAATGTTTTCAACCTTTAGTAACAACATGGATGATATTCATGTGAACATAAGTGATGGTGAAAGTGAGAGTGAAGACACTGAAATGGAGACAGAGGAGACTGACCAAGAGCCAGAGGCAAAACAACAGGAAGTGCTACGAAAGAAGATTGAAAAAGAGCATGGAAAGCAAGGAAATACGAATGCTTGTAAGCCACCCCAGCCCAACATAAGTGTTACTAAGAAAAAATCCAAATGTTCGCTCATTTTCATAACATAACTGATCCAGGGGCTGTCAAATGCAAATATTGCAGTAAGTCAATTCGTGCCTCCTCTAGAAATGGAACTAGTGCCTTGAAAAATCATTTGGATAAGTGCAAGAAGTATCCTGCTAATTTGGATAAGAGGCAAAAGTTGATTGATTTTGACACTAAGACAATTGTTAATGAAGATGGGTCTGTGCAAACTGTTTCTGTTCCTAAGTGTTAGCAATTTGATCATGATGTTAGTAGGAAAGCACTTGCTAGAATGGTTATTGTGGATGAGTTGCCTTTCATACATGTTGAACGGGAAGGTTTTCATGATTTTTGCAAAACTATCCATCCTGATTTTGTTGTCCCCTCAAAGGTACACAATCACTAGAGATTGTTATGCACTCTTCATTGATGAAAGGAAGAAGTTGAAAAGTTTCTTTCAAAAATTATCCTCAAGGATCTATTTTACTACTGATACTTAGACTTCGGATCAAAACTTAAGTTACATGTGTCTTACTGCTCATTTTATTGATGATAATTGGAATTTACATAAGAGGATAATTAATTTTTGCCCTGTTGCTGGCCATTCTGAGGAACTTATTGGGAGGGCTGTTGAGAAGTGCTTGGTTGAATGGGACTTGAAAAACAGTCTGACCATTTACTGTTGATAATGCAAGCTCAAATGATGTAGCCATTCAATATTTGAAAAGGAGACTTAACCATTGGGGTGGGACTATTTTGGATGGCAATTACTTGCATATGAGATGTGTTGCACATATCTTGAATCTTGTCGTGAAGGATGGATTGAAAGATCTTGATCCATCGATAGTTAAAGTTCGCGCTGTTGTGAGATTTGTAGGGTCTTCCCCTGCAAGACTTCAAAAGTTTAAGGCTTGTGTTGAAGAGAAAAATATTGACTCCCAAAGTCTTGTGTGTTTGGATATTGAAACCAGATAGAATTCTACTTACTTAATGCTTGATTGTGCTTTCAAGTTTAGAAAAGCATTTAGTAATTTGGAATCTAAGGGTGGTCTTTTTGTCAAAGAGCTGAGAAAGCATGGTGGCCCACCAACTAAATATGATTGGAATAGAATTGAGGCATTCTTACCCTTCTTGAAAATCTTTTATGAAACAACTTTGAAGTTATTTGGGTGTCTTTATGTGACAGGTAACACTTATATGCCTCGAATTTATGGAGTTGGATATGTGATATCTACTTATTGTGATAATGAGAATGAGTACATTAGGATCATGGCACATACAATGAAGGCTAAATATGACAAGTATTGGGCAAATGTTGATAATATCAACTTTGTGTTGTTCATTGTCTTAGTACTTGACCCAAGACACAAGTTAGATTATGTTGAATGGCTCGTTAGGACCAACTATGATGTGGAAAGTGCCAATATGTTGTTCCTCAAGATCAAACTCACTTTAAGGTCCATGTTTGACTTCTATGCATCTTCTCTTCCTCGGCCAAAGAGGAAAATAGAAGGATTGAGTTGTGTTAGTACTCCTTTGACATCTACTTCTAGTGTTCCTTCTAATGAGTTGGTGTTGGATGTGAAACAACTTTTGAGTATGAAGTACAAGAAAAAAAAAGGGAACTCTAGAAAGTGAGAAGAAAAGTGAACTTGACACGTACTTGTGTGATGAATGTGAGCAAAATGATGAGATATTTGAAATTTTGCAATTTTGGAAAGATCAAAAGAAGAGATATCCTATTCTCACCATGATGGCCCGAGACATGCTTGCTATGCCGGTCCCTACGGTTGCTTTCAAGTCCGCCTTTAGCACCGGAGGCCGTGTTCTTGATTCTTTCCGCACCTCCTTAACTCCTAGAATAGTTGAAGCTCTCATTTGTGCTCAAGATTGGTTACGCAAGTCACATGGCCCTCTTACGTTGGAAGAGAACTTTCTTGAATTGGAGGATTTGGAGAATAGTAAGCTTTCTTGTTCTTACTATACTTGTATTTATGTATTTATTCATATTAATTATTAATTTTATTGCTCTTATTATTATATGTATAATCCTAACTTATTTTTGTGAATTTTAATTTTAGGTTTGCATGACTTGACATTGGAGCAACCTACAATTGCTATAAATGAGTCAATGGTTCCATCAGATGACGTATGAAGTGGAGCGTGTTGGATGCTACTTTATTAAGTTTTATCGTGTGCTACTCTTTAGTTTATATTTTAGACATCTATGTATTTTTAACCCCCCTCCCCCAAGACAGCTTATGTTAGTTATGGACCAATGGATGTTTTCAAGCTTGTAATTCCCTCTCCCCACTACCCAGCCCCCAAGAGTCAGGTGTTGACACATTTGCTGTTGTTGGACTTGTTGTTGTGGTTCACCTCTTTTTAAAGATAGCTTGCTTCTAAAATGTGCTGCCCTCAAGCTTCTACAATCAATGGACAGAAGCATGGCTGCAAAATTATGGTTTTAATTTGACCAGAAAAAAGTGTACAAAATTCAGTTTTTTTTGTCATTTTACCAGTTAAACGTTAACCAAACCAGAAAATCGGTTAACCGATCTGAAAAGCGATTAACAGAAAATTTCGGTTCGGTTACGGATCGAATTTTGGCCGAACCGAAAATTTCGGTTCGATTACGGTTCAATGTTTTCACTAAACAAATTTTGGGTTAACCGACAGCCCGGTGAACCGGTTTTGCACACCCCTACCCAAAGCGCAAGGCGTGAGGCGAAGGAGCATGCATCATGGATACGAGGTGCACTTCCATGCAAAAATTTTCAAAAGCCTTTCACATTTCACAAAGCATATTTTGTAGAACACAAATTAGATAAATGCATTAAAAAAGTGATTAGACATCACTATAACTACTAACATTGCAAATAATCTTAAGATATGCTATCTTATCATTATAATTTTCTAATGCACGCATTTACCATACAAGCATAGCCCACCTTTTAGTTCCCAATGAAGGAAAATAAGAACAAAGGTAAAGGCAAGGCTAAGAAAAACAAGAAAAACAAAGAGGATATCGCCTTGTATCCTTGAGGCTCACCTTATCCCCTCCGAGGTGCTGACCTAGGAGCCTCACACTGAGGCGCGACTAGGCGTGCATAGGTGGACTTTTTTAAACTAAGATTATTCAACTCCAAAATTTACGCCAAGTTCATTTATTTTAGACTCCCCAAACATTAGCATTTCCCTCCTTCCTTTAATCTACAGGCTCAAGCTCCTCTTCACCCTTTCCAATCCTTCCACACCCATCATACTCACAATCAACCTTTTAATTTCATTAAAACACAACAAAACCTCCTTAAATTTCTTACTCACAACTCACATGAACTCAAATTCACCAACCATGGTCAAACCTCATTTTCTCCATGAGCACCCACAAACATCTAGTCACACAAATCCTCAAAAATTATCATAATAAGTTCTAAATTCAAACAAATTAGCAGTAACCTAGATTAGGAAGTATATTTGCCAATCAAATCGAGAGGTCAAATGATGAAAATAAATGAAAGAGAACTTAGGGTCACCTTTTCAACTCCAAAGAAGAAGAGCAAAAGAGGCGAAAGAAGCTTGTGGCGTGGCTGAAGGAGGCGCCGGCGACTGCTGCGACACCAGCGGCGGCCGCGCGACAGGGCGGCTGAGACGGCAGAGGCAAAGGGGAACGGCGGGGCTGGCTATGTGAAATAAAGGGGGGGGGGGGGGTGGGGGAGTGAAAAAAGGTGGGTTTAGTTTTATTAATTTTGATTCCATCTATTCCTAAGTCTAGATATTTTCTTTATTCTTAACCCTTTTTCCTCCCTTTTTCTTTATTGTAAAAATTTTCCTTTATATCTTGCAAATATACTTAGGTAATGTTTAGTAACTTTATAAATTATTTATGAGAAGATTACAAGTTTCACCAACATTAATTAATATATACTTTTGAATTTATTTTTATTTTGCTTGTTCATATTATTGCGTATTTTCATAATATGAGTACAGAAATCATATAAAAAATTGAATTAATTAAGATAAATTAGGCTCGCACTATTACACTCAAACAAACAAACCATGCGTTAAGGGTCTACTAAAATACCTTAGCTTCAACAATTAAAAGACACATCTACAGAAGTCATTTCCACAAACACCTTACAGGCAACTTGCATTGAGCAGAGAAAGGACAGACCTACATCAAAATTGAGACATTTGAATTTGTTAGAGTACTCTAGAGAACAAACACTAAGAGATCAAAGAGCAAGCGAGATGATAACAGCGACAAATCCAGTGAAGCACCAAATAAGAGAATATGGAAACACCCATTGGAGAAACTATGAGTAGGAGAGAAAAACGGATGCTTACCAAATGAGTCCTGCAAACGGTGGCGGCTAATGGCTACTGTGCGGCAGGGTAGTCGACGAATTTACTCCACGACATGTTAACAACCCACCGGGCGGAGCGTTTACTTAGCCCCAAATGTAGCGAGTTCTTATTTTTGACTCTTAAGTCAATTTTATTCAATAATCAATTTAACTAAAAAATGTTAACTGAAGGTTGAAATTCAGCATTATATTCTAAATTGAACACTTCAAATAAGCTAATAAAATTCTCATACTCAATATATGAAAACAGGAAAAATTAGAATATTTTACAAAATTTTGATCAAAAAATATATTATCATTAATTGGCAAATTATTTTTCTTTCCTACTGACAATTTTTGCCATTTCTAGATTTTTAATGGATTACTTTTAGATAATGAACTAGTGCTATAATCACATGCAACCATAATTTTCAAGCTAATCATATCATGTCACTCAATTTTGAATTATGTAAGAAACAACTCAATGCTAAAAGAATATTAAATAATTATTCTGGTGCCAAATAATTAGTAACACATTAATTTTATATCAAATTCGAATTTAATCTTGTCATTGTTGTTTAACTCTTCATAAATTTGGTGTTAGCTCATGTTGTATGGAATATTGGCATTGCCCAACAATATTGAATCAAAACTTACTACAAACAATGGTCCACTTTAATTTTCACAAGTCAAAATTCTGCGCTTGCAACTGTAATGGTGGTTTGCCTACTTTGCTCTTTCCCCTGTTGCCAATCGTATTAATCTTTCTTTTTTATTCATTGACAGGCTGTAAAATTTAAATAAAAGATGATACAATAGGGAGCCTGATTCACAACACCGCCACCACTTATATTAGATCTGATAAAATTGACCCAAGACCCGAAATGAATGATACGGATCCGTATTCAACCTAATATTCGAAATAGGTTCACCCGAAAACAGACTTAAAACTCGAATTGACCCGAACTGAACCATACCTGATCCAAAATTTGACAAAGTCACTTATTTTTGCATGTCAAGCTTATTGAACCAAAAATTAGTTGACCAAAAAGTCGACCCGAACCGAAGTTCACCAGCCCCAAACCGAGCTGATTCGAAATATCTATTGACCCGAAACATAAACCGACCTAAACTTAACCCAACTCATACCCAAATCAGATGACCCGTTTGCCAGGTCTAGTCTTATAATAGTGTTACATTTAATTATACGAGTTGAAGATCTATGACTGGCAACTCCTTGTGCAACATAGTATTATCTAACAACCTGTATAAGATACCGCGCTTAGCTTAGTGAAAAGTTATGCTGACAACTCAAACCTATTTAAAAAATGTACATCTCATTGAAAAGAATTATTCAGTACAAATTAGATTTGTACCCTAACCTTGTCAAAAGTAATGACTTGACAAGAATTCAACATGAAAAATGAACAATGAACAATCAACCGAAAGCTGTGATTCAAATTGGCTGCTATGTGATTCTTGAATCTTGATTCACCATAATTACCCCTATCAACATCGCCCCTGACGCCTTGCTTCAAGCTCCGGAGCTTTCTCATCCGTCTATCTACCCAACACTCATATCACATGAGTGAGAAGATCTAGAGCTTGGCAACAGCAATTGGAGGCAAGTTTGATCTGGCAGGAAATTTCAAATCTTCCCAATTTCCATCATTCACTCTCGTGAAGTAACGGCCCACCATATCATCAGTGACTAGGTCCAGGCTAGAGGGCTTCCACTGAAACACGACACATCATAAGTGATGAACCAAGAAAATTAGGAGTAGATGTCATGATATTCAACTTCACATAGTATAACTCCGATTCGGCCATACTCATACCACACAAGAGCAGAGAATGGTTTAGGAGTCGCAGATTGCCATTTTTGGAAAATTTTGCATGTCTATTGGTGTAAATGAGGATCAAGTGTTCATTCTCTTGCCAAAGTGGAGCGGATGCTAGAGGTACTAGATAGGAAATGAAAGTCTTTAGGCTACATAAATTAATATAAGAAGAGCCAAATCTTGTTCGGAAAACAAAAATACAGGATGACTACCTTGGGATTCCTGTCTTTGTCAAGTAAGATAGCCCGGCAACCCTGCCATCAAGAAAAATTCAGCATTCTGTACAAGGCATAGATACGATATGAATAATTAGTTCATTCTTTCATGACACCTCAAAGAAATCTCTGCTGACTTCCCCTCGCAAGACATGGCAAATCATTCTATACTCCCGAGCAAGGCATTGGCCAACCCCTTGAAGTCTGCCTTCTCTAATCTGAAAAGATACAACAAGAAGCAGGTATTAAGGCTCCAACTGAAGCAGGGTTCAGGACAGTTCAGGCAAGAGGTTCACTGCTCAATATAATATTGGCTTTTATCAGAATCACAGAACACAACTTGCAAGTAATGGAAATATAGATCAGTGGTGGGGGTCTGAGACTCTGAGTGTGTCTAGGTACTACAAGGAGGTCCAATTTAGCCTTCTCCTTGCAAGTTGCAGAAGTTGTCCCATATTTGGGAGAAAACTTCCTTCAGATTATTGTGGCTTGGAAACATTCAACATATCCCTTCTATACTCTATAGTGAAGTTTAAAAGTATGATCACGATGACTGCATGAAAGTATGATGCTTTTTAGCTGCTTCTCCAGGCAATTCAGACTACATAGCATTTTTTTTTTCTCCTTTTTTTGGGATGTAAAATTTACTCCAAAGAAAATTTTTCGAAAAAGAGAGAGGATTAGCACACTGCAGTTGCTAAGGGAAACAGTCAATCCACCATCAGGAAACAGGCTACCAACCAAGTAAAATTTTGGGCGACATCCAAATTTCGTAGCAAATACGAAGACGAACCACATAGACGGGTATGATGAGGAAAGTATGAGTATTAGAAATCCAGTTATTGTTTAGATCCGCTCCCTGACCATCAAGTGCACTCTAATTTGCTGTTCATAGAGCATCACTAGAATTAGCAAACCAGATAAGGAATACTCGGCTCTGGGTACCAAGGCCAGGAAATCCTGAGGAGAGTGACCATAAGCGTGCTTTAAAAACGCTCTTAGTTACCATACTTTACTCAAGCACTATCTATTCAATTATCAAAGGATGTGATCTTCACAAGCATTTACAACACAAGATTCTTCAATTTCAAATATCTCAATTATTGTTCTAACATTTGTCACTACGATTCATTTGCTTCATGAAGTTTCCTGTTCTTTCAGGCTCGAAGAGATATCCCCCCCTGCCTGGCTCAATTTTTCTAAAATGAAAAAACAAGTTCATGGTGAAAGTTAGATTGTCATGGTGAAAGTTAGATTGTCTTTTGACATATTAAATCATATGAGACAGAGCCTGAGAAATTGGGACATTATGAAATCTCCTTGTTGGCCTGGCGTGTTAAAAAGACCGCAGATCCCATCTGATTTTCATTCACCACCAATGAGAGCATGAACAATCAAATTCAAGCAAAACCTAATTATTGCCAGGAGAAGAATGAGCAGCAAAACATGGCTGCCAGGAACACAGCCTTTCCTGGGACAAAAAGCGCTAATGTGCAAAGCCTGACATTTATTACCAACCACTCTCAGAGACATCGAGCCCATTGTTCAGAAGCCTTTGAGCCTCTTAAATCATCTAGTTCACAGGGTGCACAACAAATTCAGGTAGCTTCACCTATGAAGTAGCATGTAACAAGAAGCTACCATGTTTAGAATGAAGGCTCCTGCCATAGTTGCCCCAGAGGAATCAGATTGAGAAAGGAGTCACAGAACGTCTAGATGTGTAAGTGCAAACTGTGAAAGTGTAAACTGTAAGCTGCTCACTAGCTTGCACTAGCTCACTAGAGAGGGGGGGGGGGGGTTAGACCACAGGAACTCAGAACTAAAATCTTCAGATTAGTTTCATCCAACAATAGGGAGAACAAAATCATAAGCTGACCGCCTAACATGCGGGGACAAAGCATGTTGTTTCCAAAGAATCCTAAAGGAACAGAAAATGCTATATTGATTTTTCATGGTGGTTTCCACTTTCTGGATGTAGAAACAAATTGCAAGGTTGAAAAGTATGCTTTCAGCCATTCCTCCGTCAGGCATCTACATCCAATGTTGTTAGTGGAGGTCCATTTAGACCAGTCCATTTGATGGGTAAGAGGCTAGATTTCTCAATCCAGCGATCCATTGCAAAGGGTTCTGATTCATAGATAATCACTTGCTCCCCACCCCCACTCCATGGGGCCAAGTGGCCAAATTTGAGCTACATATGTAAAAACTTGTTCCTTATCCTCACATAGCTTTTCTTTTCTTCCTCCTCTAGCAAGCAGTTGTCCTCGAGCCCTAACTCAAGAACTGGATTGGTAACCCCTCCACCCCAGGGCGGTATGTAAGATTAGAAGTCCAGTGTAGTATGCCTATGGAAAATTGTGAAGGCATCATATCCACAGAACTTCACATAAAGACATGTCAATTTTTGAATACAATGGTCATGATACTCTTAATTTTATGTTAGTACACCAGGTAGGTTATCCATACCGATCTGAGAGAAATTTTCAAACTTGTCGGAGATGCCTTCTTCAGTAATTGCAATGCTGCTGAAATCCAATCATCCTTATTTTTAGCTGCTTCATTCTCCTGTGACAGGCAAGATTTCATGATTGATGAATTGATGATGCTTTTGGCAGTAAAAGCATGACATGTGTTTTAATCTCATGACAACTCTAAAAGGATTACTAAGAAATGATTGACAACAATAAACGTCCAGACTACTACATATGATGGATGAATCTTTTGCAACAACTTACGAGGGAAGATAAAATTTCTTCGACTGTTCTACAGGAGAAGCACTTGTCAATAATATGCAACCTGCAGAGAACAAACATATGGAAGTAAGATCCAGGCAAGCCAATTCCAAAGGTTGATCAAATAACTGCAACCTTAACTAAGCTTCCGGAAAAATGTGAGCGCGCGCGCTAACTAAGCTTCCGGAAAAATGTGCGCGCGCGCGCGCAGAGAGAGAGAGAACAATACTGAATCTCAGATTGTCTGTCACTTGGAAGCTACACCTATCAACCCAGACCATAGCTTAACCTAAGTCCTGCATTAGGTTGAGGGGTTTTTTTGGGGGGGGGGGGGGGCTGGATTTGTATGCAAGCAACCTTATCGTCACAAGTCAACAGTCAAAAAATTCTTTCAATTGAACCCAACAAATGAGAGACACTGAATGCCTAGTGGTGCTTCACAATCCCCCCCCCCCCCCCCCCAACCCCACCCCCCACAAAAAAAGAGACATTTAGGAAGACATTCTACTTTCATACTCTATAATCCAAATCAAGGATTCAAAATGCGGTTTCAACCGCAGTAAGGCAAAATCACTCTAATGTGGCAATTTCATTCCATGCCGCTGTCTTCGCAGATGAAAACACCATTTGCCCAGCTTCAACACATTTCTAATGTGCCATTTTGTCAGAGGACGGCCACAATTTCAATCCATGATTCAAAGCTCTATCTAAAAGCA
This sequence comes from Carnegiea gigantea, assembly GCA_029747015.1. NCBI lineage: Eukaryota > Viridiplantae > Streptophyta > Magnoliopsida > Caryophyllales > Cactaceae > Carnegiea > Carnegiea gigantea. Next base: position 244,267 of record JAKOGI010000795.1, on the reverse strand, counting down.
ACACAAATTTGACACCCTATGGATTGACAAACATGCGAATTTTAGGGATTACATTCGTAAATTCCTGATTTATCCAATCAAAATTAATCGGAGGCAAAACAAAATGCAAAGAGAAGATGGTTAATCAACGCCACTTTTTGCAGTTGTTGCACCACACCTCCATCAATAAAAAAACAAATGAGAGATAAATATCCCCTGAAGCTAAAATCATTTTATAATATCATAACAGCACATTTATGTATGGAATATTGTAACTGCTAACACCTGTTTGATTTCAAGGAATTTGATACCATACCAGAAAGTGCAGAACAATCAAAAAGATAAGAGGCTGATCACTCATCAGGAAAAAAAAAAAATTAAAAATCAAAGAGATGACAGCCCGAAAACTTACCGACGATAAGCACTGTTATCTTTTACAACAGGATGCTCAGAATATTTATCAATAATTTGCAAAATATCATCAGAATCATTTAAGTTTGCCTTGTGGAGCTCTTCTTCTAGCAGCAATAATTTCTGCAGAGTAAATATGCCAACTCAGAACCAAAAACTCAGGATACAGAAACAAAGTCCTTTTTGGGGGGGTTGGGGGGGGGGGTGCTCAACTTCAGGGAATTAAAATGCATGTCTCCTCAGAAGCTTTCATCCAACCCCGAAGCAATAGTTAACTTCCAGAATCACTAAACACAATATAAAGGTTGAACACAATATCATTGCAGCAATGGGAACATGAGGACCCAACAAAACAAAAATTTTGTATGCAAATATCCTTCATAGAGCACAGCAAAAGAGAGGGGGGGCTATCAGAGTCCTAATGTCAAAGAAAAAGCAAATAGCAGGAGATTTTTTTTAATTTTTTTTTTAAAAAAACTCAACTATGGCACAGTTGACATGATAATGATGCAAGGTTCAGAGGGTACAGGAATTGTTTTCTAGGATCATATCACTTAGTTCTCTACCTATTGCAATGTTTTACTGATAGCAACAGAGTTAAGAAGTTACTAGGATCGCCACACACGTACTACATGGACCGTGAAATGACACCAAACTTGAAGTTTATATGAGGAATTTCAGCTACTGGTTTGACAGTTCGTATGTGTCGTTCCCAGAGCATGGTGGATAGGGGATAAGGGGTTTCTGGTAACTGCAGCAACTAGCAAGGGAGCAGAAGATTCCAACAGCCAACATCCCACCCCCCCCCCCCCCGGCGCAAAAAATAGAAGGGGAAAAAACAAAAGAAGAGTGCACAACAAAGAAAAGTTAAAAGATTTTGAGCTGTGACAAATGCTTTCCATAGAGGCAAGGCCTCGGATCATGTAATGAATCATTTAGAATGCATGTCCCAATAGATTAACATTGATGCAGCAAAAAGACAGGAGAAAATATACCGCGGAGTGAACAAAATGAGTAGCTAGACCACACGCAAGCATCTCAGCACCATCCAACCTAGTGCCAGTCAGGCCAACATATTCCCCTGTGTGGAATGTCAGTGCCAAAAAGTTGCTCATGAATCAATAGAAATACAGGACTAAGCATAAGATGTACATCAGAATTGAGATGAATACTAAAACAGTATTCCACAGGTAAAACACAAGAAGCAAGTGAATCAATAGAAATGGAGCTGATTGATCATGCTTGATGATCTTGAAACAATGAAGATGGCATCTGAAAATCCTAATGACTTAGAGAACCAAATCAATTCATGTAACCCGCGAAATTTAAGACAAGAACTGCAGCCTCTTCAACGAGGGACGAAATATTGCAGCATGTCAATTACACTTTACCATAATTAACTTGAAGCAGAAACCCCGAAAGAAATGGAATGTATATACACAGTCCAGAAAATTCAATGTGTGTAAAACTTAAGCACAAATAGTGCATCCCTTTGTTTTTTTTATAGCATAAATAACCCATACAAGTGCTCTTCCCAGGTCAATGACATACACACGCACATTGTACAACAAGAGAAAAAGAAACTACAGTTCTCAGCCATGAATGAAAATTGGGTGAAGATAGAGCATTTCAGTATGCAGGGGGAAGGGAAGGGGAACTGATGGTCAACATTACTATTCGGAAGGAGTACTACTGCTCAACTGACTGGCTTGTTCCATTATTATATTTATAAAGTATACAATTTGTCGATCCTTTCTTTCCTTTTTTGGGTTGGACTGGGGAGAGAGTGGTGCAGAAAAGCATGTAGAAATGACTGAGACAATTGGTGATTGATATCTATCAAAAACAAAGAAAAGTCAGATGAAAGTTGCATACCATTCCTCTAGTATCTCATATATACCTAACTACAACATCATTAAAATTTACTGGCAACATCCAACTTTCCAAGGTGATTGGCATTTAAACAAAGAAACCAAAATATCCTATCCGCATTACCAAAAAATCCAGGCAGCCTTGATAAGAAATAGGAAGCACCAACATCTGGGAAGAGTCCTAGAGCTGTTTCAGGCATTGCAAAGACCTACAAAGAAGTCCAGTTCAGGAAAAGAAAAAAAAATGAGTTCCTTCTAAGCACCACAGGAGAAGTCATGAATGTGCCCATTGACATCAATTTCTTTAATATAAAAACCAATCACCAACAGAAGCTATGGACATACAAGCATATACAAGTTTCAACACAGATGTGACATGGAACAGAAAACTCCTAAACTCGCTCAAAAATAAAGGAAAAAATTCACTGATCCTCATCCATTTCAGTAATCGTTCATCACATAAGATATAGCATCGAAGGAATGCATGGGAAAGAAATGTCTAACAGAACATCCAGTCACATCATTTGCCAAATCAAGAAACAGAACTCAGCTTGGATCCCAGACCAGGAAACTATCTCCATCTATTAACATCATCTGATGCAATCAAAGAAGATTATTCAAAATCACCAAAAACGACAGCGCCGATGATATTGAAAATGGCTCTAATATGGGCAATATCCCCCCCCCCCAAAAAAAAAAACCGCTGAGGACATTGTAAAATGGCTACATCTAGACTTATATAGGCAAAATGCATAACAGTGGAACAAAGTTCAATACGTAGCTTCGGATTGCCAGATTGTAAGACAAAGTGAAAAAAATGAACATCCAAACAGGTCAAAAGGGTCAATAGATACCGTATTCTCAGTAACAACCCGATATCTACCATGAATTGATGCACCAGCTCCACCTCCCATAACAATTCCATGAAGAATTGAAACCTTCAAATGTTTTTGCACACAAGGACACAATCAAAAAAGACGATAACATATCTAACTATATCAAAGGCATTGACTTCAAAAATAATTAACTGATTCTGAGCTTTTTCGCTGGGAAACAGAGGCACAGGGATGATAAAGCTAATAACCTGGGGTTTTCCGTATGTTGCCATGACAAAATTTAAACTGAACTCCTTCCAAAAGTAGTTTGCACCTGCTCTCCAATTACCTGATACAATTAGGAAGACATTTGCTAATAAGCCATCTTTTTTTGTTTGTACATATATGAAAGCGTCACTGCTATCCTAGTTAAAGAAAACATAAAGACTTCAACTGAGAATCAACTAGAAAATGCAGAAATTTCTAACTTTAGGAAGTCAAATTTCGAGAGTGCATGCCTGACCAGCAGCAAAAAGTGAATCTCTAGGAAGAGCAATTTCCTACAGAAGTTTCAATTCCTAGCCCTCCATACCTTAGAAAAGACTAAATCCCCCTCCCCACTTTGCAATTTGTTGTTTTCTCAACAAAAATTACAATGTAAAATCTGAAGGAGAAAAAAAAAAAATGCAATTTTAATTGACATAAGCAGAGGCCAGCAAAACTAAATACAAACCAGCATATCATATATATACCTATATATACCATCACATTATATAAGAACTGTTAACTGCTGAAATTCAGTGAGTCATCATACAAAGGCCGAACAAGCAATGTGGACTTTAAAATTAAAATCAGACAATGCCTTTTGGTTACATTTTTCTGTACACTGTTGCAATCAGTTATTAAAAAGGTGCTATTAAAATAGATGCTCTTGGATTTCACATATGGCCTTCACAAATATTTACAATAATGCCTCAATAAAATGACAAGAGAAGTTGCGCATATTAGGGGATTTACTAGGAATTATGCTGGAAGTGGATGCATTGAGGGATGAAATTCCTAACAATTAAGTTCCTCTATGATCAAAAAGGCCAAAAACTATTGACTACACAAATGAATGAACTACCTCCACTGATCTCCCGGACCACAGCAGCAACATCGCCCCCAGCACAGAATGCTCTTCCCTTTCCCTAATAAGGATAATCAGACAAAGCAAGAGAACATAATTACATATACTTCACACAACATTGTATCATATCAGTAGGTCTAATTCTCTGGCAGAAGTCAACAGCTTTTACTAAAGCCCAACACAACCTTTGCACCAAGGCCTATTTGACAAAATATCTGTCACTGAACGTCTAGTTTCTCCATCAACATCATCCTTGATAGATCTCAAGTTTCTCACGTAAGCATGACAGAACATAGGCCTTGATAATTGATAAACCCAAATGTTCTTTCTTTCTAATGAGTAAGGCCAACCAACTTATGCTAGGAGAGTACTGACATAGGGACACTACAGGCCCCATGATGCGGAGTCTTATGGTAAGTTACCAAAAACATTCATTACCACCACGCACTCCACAGACCAGGCAGAGTGAACCGAAGCCTAAACTAAGCTAAATTTGTGTCATAAATAGTGACCCACACTCCCATTTGAGCAATCTCAGGGTCATTCCTAGTAACACAGTGTCATATGAGAGAATACCTTCAATATAATCAACTTGACACCAGGATCTTCCTCATAGGCAAGAAAAAGCTCCAACAGCCGATAAACCTGTATAGAAATGAACTTATACATAAATGAAAATAGTAGTTGTTCTGAGCTCAGTTTATCGCCATCCTTAAAAAAGATTTATTCTACATCATTTAATTTTTGAGTCTATTGACTTGAGAAATATTTTCAGTGCATTATGCTTCAAATTACTAATCAAAAGCAGCACACATTTTCCATCAAAAACAATAATCAAAGTGCCACGACTGATTTTCAAGATTTTAGGAAAAATGTTTGAGAACAAGCCTAGTAGTGAACATGTACCCCTATTGATCCCTCAAAACTGTCTGTGGTATCTTAGGTCCATTATTGATAATTTAAAGGTCATTGCAAGTCACTTCAACGCCCATTAACATGTTATTCTGGAATCAAGCTTCAAAAATAAATAACTAGGTGGCGATGTTCTCAAGGTCATTGAAATTCTTTTAGGAGGATACTTAGGATCCCTCTAAGAGACTTCAGAGGTTGAGTAGTTAGTCATACTCGAATGTATAATATGAAGGCTATAGCATACAGTTTGTTGTACTTTGAAAGAAGATGTTCAAGAAGTTGTGGAACAGATTCTATGTGCTCACACTGAGCATCCAAAAAGAATCTTTCAACCCCATAACCCCCCCCCCCAAAAAAAAGAAACACTATTCTAGACAGTTTTCCCAAAAGAGCATCTAAGTAGCCATCAAATGACAACAATGTGTTCCTAATGATCCTCAAAAAGTCTTAGGATATTGTAGGATAACTCCAAACTGTTTCGAAATGCATTTGATACCATCCTAATGCTTGTGTTGGAGATTTTGGAATCACACTATGAAGTTTGAAAGACGGCGCCAGGAACTACGCTTAGCAACTTGTTTAGTGGGGTGTTTGGACTTTGGACATCTTAATAGGTCTCCCATGTAGAGTGGTAGGTCATTCTTGATGAGATAAAAAATCCAATAGTATCCAACACTAATAGAAACAATCTACAGGACATGAAATGTCCATGTTTGTTTGAAAAGAGGTACGTTGCTACTCTACATTACATCAATTGTATAAGAGAACCTAGCCATAAACAAGTTGCAAAACCCATCATGAGCCAACTGCCAATAGTAAGTTTCCAAATTTCATCCTCTTATTAAACTAGATAACATCACTACATCAGATTGAGAAGGCAAAAAATGTGATGGGGAGTAGCATCAAACTGCAATTGCATACCATATCATGTGACAGTGCATTTAATTGTTTGGGCCGATTCAGTGTAAGAGTCCTCACAAACTGTTTGTCCTCAACCAAAACCTGTTGAAGCAAATTTAAAGATAAATCTTGCAGCAAAGATCATGGCAAAATGAATTATAATGGTAATTTCATATTTTCTACTTAGAAGTTGAAAGGTCGATAAGAACATATCCACTGAATCGTGAATGCTCTATTTCACCAGAATTCCCCTACTACCCAAGTCAAACATAAGCCAGAAAGCAGACATGACTAAAATCTAAATTAATACATCAACCACTCACAGAGCGCAAAAACTCAGTACCAGTTAACGGTACAAACTCTTCAATGATTGGAAAAAGGTGACATGCATAAATTACAAATCCTTCATCCAAACCCTCCATTCGAACACATTAATTTGCAATTTCCATTGAAAATACAAAGAATGTACACACATAATGCTCCTCATATGACTTTCTGTTTTCCTCACACTAGAACAAATTGAACATATTTCTAACCAAACGGCTTGCACAAGCGGTTCAATTGTCTAGCAAAGTGCTTGGATAGGAAAAAACTTTTCTTTGTTTTTTTGGGGGGGGGGGTTTGCAGGCAGCTTGTCATTCCCTGCCTTTGGATTCACAAATTAAGTTAGAACAGAAGAGAAATTGAAGGGAGCCCCTTCTACCATTTCCACATTATGTTTCATCCCAATTTGGTTGAATTCGACGGAAAGAAAACAAATCACAATTTTAAACTTCATTTGCTTTCCCTTCTCACCTTTATCAACCACACAGCAGATATGAAAGGGCCTTTCCTTTTAATTCAGAGACATCAGTCCATACACAAAAAGAGAAAATAGTGGTACTTCCTATCTCCCCTCCCTTCCTTTCCTTCCTTAACAATCTAAACAAGCTATCTGCTTCATTTCAAATTTGCAAATCATAATCAATGCCAACCAAATTTTTCCAAAAAACTACATTGTCGAGCACTCTGTCATGATTAATTTGCTGTTATCTATTAAATTAAGCACCCTTCACTACACAACACCCCCCCCCCAAACCCACCAAAAAAAAAATCTCCCTTATGTAAGATGAAAGGGTTAGGGCTTCAGAAAATCCAACACTTACAACTCTCAGTTTCCAGGGGTTTCAGCAAAAACCAACACCCTGAAGCATCTGAATTACTCAAATTCACATTTTTGGTTTCAATTCCACGCCAAGATGGCTCTAACTGAGGAGCAAGTAATGATCATTATGGCGATTAGGTGATAATTGGTGGATGAAATCAAAATTCAAGTAGAGGGATACCTGATCAGTGGCGGAGTTGGAGGGATTAGCCGACGCCATCGATGCGATTGCGTGTTGGGATGGGCTACTACTTGCTAGTCGCCACTTCCCAGCAATATGTAAATGAAGCCACCGCAGGAGTTGAGACGGAAAGATGGCTAAATGAGAGAGCCCTTGTCTTTTCTCACTTCAACTTATGTTTGGGTAGTTGTTGATAATCTGTTGCTTCTAATTAAAAAAATGATTAGTTGGTTGCAAAAACGATGACGGTGTCATCACAATTCACGCGCTCCAAAAGAATATTTTGTATTGATCAACTATTTTGTTCAGAAAAATTGATGTAAAAATTATTATTTTTGATAAGACAAAGGAATAAATCATTAATGAAAAGTTATATAGAAAAGTGAATCTAAAATACCAAATTAAATCATTATCACTCCAGGAAACTAATAGTAAATATACTGTCGATCAGCTCTAAACTCATAATAGTATTTTTGCTACCAACCGCATTTTTTGACGCCAATGTGTCTTTCCCGAATATCGGCGAGCTTTGGAATCAGCCACTGACAAAGTCAGGTTAGGCTACCTACAATTCACCTCTTGGATAAGCACCCTTCACCGAACCATACGTGAACGCGGGATGCTTGTGCACTGGGCTACCCTTTTTATAATATAACTTCATGAAACAAATGTCAAATTGACATGGTAGATTGCACTTGAAAGAAAGATCTTCATATTAAAATCACATGAAATTTTATTTTTAACTCATTCCTTAATCGAAAATATAAATCTTATACAATAATTTTTAAATTCTACTCGACAAGAAACTCATTCTAAATTTTCAAATTTACGATAAATTACACAAAGACAATGACTCAAACTCACACTAACGGTGAGACCAACCTAATTCACACTAGATGTGAGAACAATCAAACTCACACTGATAGTGTAAAAAATAAACAACCAAACTCTCACAAACTGGAGAGACATTTTATTGAAAAGAGACAAAAATATTATTAAATACCTTACCACTGAATAAAACTTTAAAAAGTACGAAGATTGGAGTTTACCACCAGCAATCATGCCTGATGACAGCCCCTTATTGAAGTAGATGAAGTTTAGGGTTTTTCGCGAGGAGGTTAGGGTTTTTGGGAGAGGATGAGGGGATGATGTAAAAATTAGTATATATGCATGAAATTAAAAAAAAATTAGATTAACTACTAGATAGTTATTATTTTCTATATGGCATTGCAACGTCCCTTCACGTATTAACTATTGAATAGCGTGCTGCGGCTTGAGTTTTTCTGTTAGCAATGGATATAGCTGGGCGCTTCCCCAGCTTCTCCATGTCATGTGGTATTTGTGGCCACGTTGAGGAATCGGACACTCATGATATTATTCACTGCCCCCTTGTGTCACAAATTTAGATGGGCTATGACTTTGATCCCCCCTGGACAGTCGAGTACCGATCTCTTGCTGACTACCTAGAAAGCGCCAGATAAAAACTTGACGGCGATCTTTTTGATGACTTCCTTGCAGTCTTATGGGAATGCTAGAATGCGCAGAATCGTTTTATCTTTGGTAACCCGGATGGAAACCTTAGCTTGCTGGGGAAAAGAGCTGTTGACTTTGTTAATAGCCTTTGTGCCACTTGCGAGAAGAACCCCGATGCAATCAGCTCAACACCAAGCTTGCTGGAGCCCCCCGGTCGGCTACTTAAAGCTAAACTTTGATGTTGCCTCGATTACTAACGCTTTTTGGGGATGGGGCTTTGTTCTCTGGAACCATCACGGAGATGTCATGCTTGTCAGTGCTGAGCACGGCTACTCTCCCACTGATGCTGCCACTGAAGAAGCTCATGCCTGCATGCCATAAAGAGTGCTTTCGAGCACGGTGTCAGTAACGTCATTATTGAGTGTGGCTGCCTGCCTCTAATACCGATGCTCAAGTCTTGCCAAATCCAATGACACTCCTACTGGTCTCTTTGTTAAAGACATTCTCTCATTTGTTTCGAACTTTGAATCTTTTCTTAGTCATTTGTGAAAAAAGGGGGTAATAGGGTCGCCCATAACCTTGCTCACCGACAACCATTGTGCTTTCCAAGCAAGTTATGTGAATCTGATGTCCCTCGGGATATCCTTACCCGAGTTTCAGAAGACATGTACACTCATATGAATGACAATCTAACATAGCATCCTCCCCCCTTTTCCCATCAACAAAAAAAGTTCATAACTATAAAGTTAAAAGAATAATATTTTTAGTCAATTGGATTGATCATATTAATGTGTTGTGTTTGTTGTTATAGTCTATATTATTCAAGTTCATTGAATAATATTTAAGTATAACTATTCTCATCACATGAAGAAAATTATATGTAAAATTTTATTTCATGTGATATTGTAGAAGTGTGGATTAGTTATCTCAACTAGTAAGATTTTTAAAAATTGTTATCAGAAACTTGAGTTGAAATAATGCCCATATCGATCTTTTGTCTAATTTATGCCCAGAAAAAAATATATTGGAGGAGAAAAATTAACTTAATGGTAGTCATTTTATAACACTACAATTCATTAAAGACATAAGTACTCATCTATCTAACTAAGTTTAGTTAAATATAATGGAGCACTTTTATAAACATTGTGTCAATCTAGTTGATATGAATTTGATACACAATTTTAACATGTCTCGTTCCAATCCAAACCCAAAGAAGTCAAACAGTAAATACAATATTATGGATAATAATTTTGGATGGAAAGCAGAAGTTTTTTAATAAAATTCTCCTCCCCCCAATTCCTCTCCGTTTCGGTAAATTATTGCTGGTGCTTGAAGATGCCTAAGAATCCGAAGAGGGATAGATTTTCTTTTATCAGATTGAAAAGGCGATGAGATCAAAGACAATACTAGAGGGAGATATTGTACACCAATTTGTGTAAACCAATTTGTGAGACACTCCAACCTACTACAAACCAGAGTGGGGAACTGAGAGAGAGGGAGTGAGTCTGAGAAGAGTATGGAGAACCCAGCAAGATTGGAACTGGAAGAGAAGGATTTCCTAGCATGTTGTGGCAGCACCAAGTTTGCCAAAGAAATGGCGGCCTTGTCTCCAATTCCCAATTTGGATAAAGCCATTGAAGTTGCTAGAGATGTGTGGTTCAACAAGGTCTTCATTTTTTCGTTCTGAGTCGTTGAAAATTGCATTGCGCTTTTCAATTTTGAGTTTAAATTGAGATGGGTCTGATCCAGTTTGATTCAATTTTGCTTCTTTTGTTGTTGTAGACATCTAGTTAAACAAGGTCTTCCATCTTGTTCTTTCTGGATCGTTGAATTTTGGATTGCCCTTTACAATTTTGAGTCTGAATTGTAACGAGTTTGATCCAAGTTGATTGAACTTTGCATCTTTTGTTATTGTAGGTGGGTGTTCTTGGGTGGCTTGAAGCCTTCTCAGCTCATCCTCAGATCGGCCAGACTCGTGCTGCCAAACATACCAGTGAGACTAGTGCCCAGTTGAGTCAACTTGTTCTTTTTTTAGTCTCTTTCTTCAAATTCAAATATGCTCAGAAAGAGATTCTGTCTTTTAAGAAGTTCCTACCATCAAAAACAAAAAACAAAAGGAGGAGGGGGGGGGTTGCCGTTCAATTGGCTGTTCACCATCTATAACAACACCACCACCACCACCTCCCAGTGTGGGTCCCACTTTCGCGGGGTCATTGGCTGTTCACCATCTGTGTCAGAAAAGTTAGATTTGCCTTTGTCATGTCTTAGATGATCCATCAGTTGTCAGAAGCTGATGGAGGAAGGTCATTAGATTAGGGCAAATCGTATGCAACATGATTATCTCATAATCATTTAACGCTGTGAATAAGCTTGTGATCCTAAATTTAAGTCATCTATCACATGGAGGGCTTGGCAATGCTGCTTGAAAGGATATGACAAACTTGTTGGACATGTATATAACAAAAATGTTGATTTTTGCCAGATTTGAAACTCTGGCGCCTCCCTTCTCTAAGATTCAGTAGCATTATTGACATTGTCTTAACTTTCAAGATCAAAGTTCATTACTCATTCCTCCTGATTGGACTTTATGTATGGCTTGAAAGATTATGTATGGCTTGAAAGATATGGAGAAATAGAGCATATGTTACTTTATCATTGCATTCTAGCTTGTTTCTTGTGTCCTGTGTGAATAATTGTCACAGCCTCAATTGTAGGTGGAGCAAGGGAGAGCAATCAACTGCGATGGCAACGGCTACTTCTGCTACTTTACAGGTTCAGATTCTCGATTTGTAGATCAACTATCATCCTTGTTGAAAACTAAGTCGACAAGAGTATTATGACCGGGTTTTGATATACAGTCAATCAGTGAGTGATTTAGTGTAGTGTGGATCTGCTGGGTGAATTGACATAAGACTGACCGTACTCCATCATTTTTAGTTTATTAAACTAAAGAAGTTGAAAATCGTTTGATAAACAAAGGTAACAAACACAATGGATAATTATTTAAATAGCATTAATTATAATGAACAATAGAGGAGGGATAAGAGTTGTACGTACCTTAAGTAGCAAGCAGTGACATAATACTAATCAAGCCAAGAGCAGTTTGCAACTTAAACAATTGGAGTTCAGGGACCAACGACGCAATTGTGATGAGAGTACTATTAGCATGCAAAATACAGCAAATAGGAGATAGCATAATAGTCAATACAACAACACATATGTGCTACCACTCAGACGCCAAAGGAGTGCCAAGAAACTAGCTACCTAATGGTCCAAAACCTTAATTCTACACCTCCACAAATCCTTATCCTGAGTCATATCCTCCGTTAGCCGTAAAAATTTCAAATCATTTCTAATGACTTCGTCCCAACTTTTCTTAGGCCGTCCTTTGCCTTCTACATTTCTCGAAGTAAATCATGTCTAATTATCTAGTCCCAACTTTTCTTGGGCCGTCCCAACTTTATTAAACTAACTAGTTGGTCTAAATGTTTGATTCACCATTCTTGGGATCTCAACATTTACATATCCCCCAGATGCAAGCAAATTGTACTCTTTCAACAAGCAAAAAGATTTATGGATTGTTTGTTTACTTATGGCCGCTTTTCTTGTGTTTTTGCAGGAATTGACAGAGTGGAATGCACGGTACAAAGAAAAGTTTGGGTTTATCTTTCTTATATGTGCATCTGGGAGGAGCACGGCAGAGATACTGGCTGAATTGAAGGTAAAAAAAAAAAAAAGTATTTTCTTTGTGAATAAAATTCTTTATATATGACCCCCTGATGTGATTGATTTAAATTACTTTCGGTGTTTTGTATAACGATTAACGACTGATCAAAATCGTAAGAACTTTTTGGTATTAAAAAAGGAATTGCGTAGTATTTTTTTTCTCCCAAAAAAAAAAAAAAAACCTCCATGAGTTAAAAAGTTAGTGGATTTCCTCAAACAAAATGTGTTCTAGGGACTTTTTGGGACTTCAACATGTACAAACGCTTTTTTTTTTTTTTTTCATGATTGAAGACTTTAGATTTGGTCGCAGAAGACAACACAGTTATGCAACATTACATGCATGCATCATGCACATACAATCATAATAAAATGTCATGAAGTGGGAAAACAGGAATGCTAACGTGAGAGTTGCAACCCCAGTTTCTGTTCTTAAGATAAGGACCATTTGCACTTATGTTACACCCCCATTAAACCAGCATGCTACATGATTATATTGTTGCTTGTTAGGGAAAATCCCATTTTCCAGTACACGCTAAGAGTATGGTATAATTGAAAGTTGGTTGAACACAGTGGATGACATGAAAGATACATGAGCATCCCTCAGGTTTTAGGATTGCGAAGATGTCTCATCACATATTCTTCTTACTTTGAGCTCAATGCCTCAGTGGCCCTGGCCCCTTTTTATGATTATACGTGCAGAGGCGCTACTCAAACAGGCCTATAGTCGAGTTCGAGATAGCAGCCCAGGAGCAGATGAAAATAACTGAACTACGTCTTGTCAAGTTGGTTTCAGAAAGATCAAGTGCTGCTGCAGCTACCCAACATCAACCTGCGACTGCCATGTCAAAAGCTGAAGGTACTGTATTTAATTAGTAAATGCTTTTGTAGTTTATATAGAACTTACATTTGTCACTTTTATACGGATAGATCCCAACAATCCCACCCCAAAGAATATAAAAGGAGGATGCCTCTGCTGTTGCTTTTGTCCAAATGTTATGTGCTAAATCACTGTCGGTAGGAGCACATTCCTCAAGAACAGTAGGGGAAGTGACCAACTAATCAGGAGAGTCTGATGCTGGACTGATATGTGCATTTGATAGGGAGAGGTTATGTATGGTCTCTGCATGGTTAATTTTTAGTCTGTGGACATATGTATGCCACTATTTGATGTCACATTGCCCACATCACTGCAGTTGTTTGGAGGAGGTAAGCAGGGATATATGTGGAGGATACATTTAATGGCTTTTAGTGAAGGATGCAACTGCAACTGTTTCAAATTATTTATGTGATAGGTTGTCAGAAATACCTTCTCTCATGTTCTTCTTGGCTGTCAGGATCTTTTCTTTAGTGTATACGGAAAGCAAGAGAATGGGTCCATATTTGAGGTCAAATCCCCTCTTTTCGACTCTGGGGGGTGTAGACTGCAAGTAAAGAACATCCTATTTTCGACGTTACCCAAAGGGGGGGAAAAAAGGTTCTACCCAGTAAGTCTGATGTTTTCTCCTGCAAGTCATCTCTGAATCCTACAGGAAAATAATGAATCACTCTCTTCATTGCAGTTTTTGGCAATTTTCCAAGAGTTCTACTTTTGCTTGCATGTGGGATTAGCCACTTTATTATCCCTTCAGCCAAAACCATGCATGATAATATTCAAAACGTTTAAGCTATAAACTGTGGTTAGTTCACACAGCCCCCCCCCCCCCAACAAAAAAAAAGATCTCCAGTTTGTCTCTAAATACCAGAGTAAAGATGAGGTCCACTTGGATATCTGATTACACAAAAATATGAATCATGCTTCTTGCAGCCATTTTGTCACAAATTTCTCCTTTTTTAAAGTCAACATTTGTTTCTTGGTACAGTTGGCCACTCACCAAGCCTACTTAATAAGTCCGAGATGAACTGGCCCTGCCAATGCACCACGTCAGCCCCCCCCCCTCTTTGTGCCAGATCAATCTGGCCAATTGGCTGCTAGTTTGACCTGGGCCTGGGCTAGTCGGTGCTCACCAGGCCCACTTGTCTGCCCAGGTACACTCTTTAGATTCAGTAGCATGGGCTGCCCTTACACTACATTATTTCCTCTGGCTTTGCCTTAAATTGTTACTCCGATGCAAAACATAGCCATCTTTGATAATCGGCAGTTTTGTCTTTATCCTCTATTTTTCATGAATTTTTCTGCCTTAGTGCTTATAATTTGCTATTTGACTCGTAGAAGATCGGCTGAGCATGATTGGAGCTCATCTGACATCTCCTTCTGAAGCTTATCAAGTGAAAATCTCTCAAGCCCCGAAAAGAAGCAAGCCACCTATCACCACCCATGTACTTGATGTGGCTCAAGGTCATCCCGGGCGTGCGGTCGAGCTGCTTTTGGAGATGTGGACGGGCCCTCAACCTCTTTCATTTCCAGGATCAGATCCAAGTGGTTGGAGCACTTTGGGATCCGGTGTAACAGATGAAGATGGCAGAGGTACTCCATTGATGAGCATAGTTGATGCAGTGAAACCAGGAATATACAGGATCAGTTTTAACTCGGGCAAATACTATCCGAATGGGTTTTTCCCTTTCGTCTCTGTGGTCTTTCGCATCACTGAATCACAGCAGTTCGAGCATTTTCACGTGCCTCTGTTGATGGCTCCTTTTGGATTCTCAACCTACCGCGGAAGTTAGGAATTAAGACGTGGTTTTCCTATTCCTGGGCAAGTGATAAAAATGTGATCAATGACAGTGTTTTGTTCTCCGAGATATCGAATGAATGGAGTCCGATAAAAGAAAAGTGGGACTTACGCATCAGCATTGTTGAATAAATGAAATATCGGGTTTTTTTTGGGGGGGGGGGGTCGCAAAAGCAGGCATACAGGCCAGTAAGCGGACCTTTTGGGTTTTGCCCAAGTCTTTCGTAATCCATGGGAACTTCGAGCCAGTTTTTTGGTTCTTTTTCCCCCCAAAATTTGACCATTACAGGATGATTAGCTCTCAATCCACTCCCATCTGGGCCAAAGTAGTGATTGGCGGTTGACACTATTTAAAAAGTGGTTGTGTGAGGGATTACTCGGTCTTCTGGTAATGAGGCTTTCTGTCATATCAAATGGAGACAAGTGGATATGGTTTAGAGACTTGATGAAAAACACGTTTATAAACTGAAAGGGGTGATGTGAAGTGATGATAATCACTGGGCTAGCTGCCCCTAGCCGCCTAGCCCCCTCCCTCCACGCCACGTCTCCCCTCTAAAAGCTCAATGATCCACATCAAAGTGCTAGTTTTCTCTGAATTTAGTTTGTCAAATACGGCCTTAAAATGTGGTAATTATGATCCTATTCTTTTGTGGGTGAATTTAAAATATTAATTACAACATACTTTAATTTATTTTAATTTATTATATTTTTTTATCCACCTCAATTTACTTAGAGGGAAAAATAAAAAAAAGGGTGCTATGCATAAACGTCATCTATGATTTCTCCCGTTTCTAACCTCTGATTTATGTAAGTATTATGTAAGCATGATTTTCCCATGTCAACTCAATCTTCTGATTTTGGAAGAATGGAGGGCGTTTAATACTTCATTCTATCCCCTGAAGGTTTTGCAGCCTTAAAACCTCCATCCTGTCCATCTTTCCCCCCTTCTCTTCAAATCTTTGAGCAACAATGGCGTCCATACTTCGCTCTTCCTGTCCTACTTCTTCCACTTTCCCCCGTTTCTCTGTCATCAGCTCAAACCAACTCCACAATAAGCTCCCCCATCGCAGACGCCTAGCTCGGAACCCCATTGTATGTCTTCATCTGAATTCAATTTAGAGAACTTGGGTTTTGATTTGTTGATTTGATTAATGTATATAAATCGTTGGCTTTCGTTATAATGTTGTAGAGGTCGAGTTTGGCAGAGGAATTGAAGATTGTGCAAAATGGGATTGGAATGGAGCAGGGTTTTCCCTCTTTCCTGACATCTGATCATTTAGAACATGCGGTTAATGGGAATGATACCCGTATTCGGATTTTCTCTGGCACTGCAAATCCCGCCCTTGCTCAGGTAATTTGGTCATTTTCAATCAAATAGGGTGATTCTGGGGTTTGTTTGGTTTGAAGTGATAATTAATGGGAATGATAATCAAGTACTGCAATGTAATTTTATGATAAAAAGTCGTAGGTTTTTAAGTGAGGGATCTCTAATTGCAACTGGGTTGTTTATCTGGGCTTGCTTTAATCAATGTTTGTTTGCAGGTTTCTTTACTTTGTATATTGAAACATAGAAATAGAATTTCCACATCCTGATTATGCAAACGTCACTCTTATAACAAGATTCCACCAATTGGAGTGTAGTTCTCTTATCATCAAGACAAATAAATAGCCCAGCATTCACACATAGTGCAATCGTAGTATTTGATTACCTTGGCCACAACTGTATTTGGCATTTGCTCATCTTGAATTCTGACTTGCAGTGCATGGTGAGGTGGTGTTTTCAATGGAACACAAGGAGTTGTTATCAAACCCCCCCCCCTCCCCCAAAAAAACAAAAAACACAGAAAAAAAGGAGCAAAGATTTGTACTATAGTGGACTAAGGCAAACTGACTTATTCCTCATTTTTTTTTTTTAAAAAAAAGCAAACTGACTTATTGAATTGGCCTCTACTTCTTCTGACATTACGTAGGGGGTTGTCAATGCCTTTCAACTATTGGCTTCAACAGGAAGAACCTCTTTCTTATTTCAACCTGGGGTAAGGCCTAGGTGGGGCTTCAAGTAATAGGCCTTCGGTTTTGAATAGTGCGTGCTTTCATCAATCGGCATCTGGGTTCAATTGGATAGCTAACAGTGTTGATGAGCATTTGTCAAGAGTTACTGGCATAATGTTTGATTTCATGGTTATCTGTAATCTTTAGTTTTGATGCCAATTTCCCTGTCATCAAGTTATATTTTGAACGATAGGGCTTTGGATATGAGGAACTCAGTTGGACAGAGTTGGTGATCATTCTGATGCATTTCTATATCTTTTAGTGCTCTTGTAGAGGGGGTTTAGCTCTTTTTTTTCTTTTTACTCCATCCCCCTCCCCCCTTCTCTATCTGTGTCTTTGTGTGCGTCTGTGTGTGTGTTTCTTTTTTTCTTTTGTTTTTTGGTTGTTTTTTGGGGGGGGGGGGGGGGGGCTGGAGGCTGGTGAATGGTGGAAGTCTGATTCCAAGGTAGTCTTTTTACCTGGCTGTTCAAAAGCAGGTAGTCTATATCGAATCAATCATTCTTGCAAAGTGCTTCTTTTATAAATGGCGCCACCTTGAAGGGGCTAGTTAAGTTCAAATCATGGGGAGTTAATTAGTTTTCAGGCACTGGAAATAGTTGCTATCGGACTTTCTTCAGCTTGTATTTTAGAGGACTCAAAATGCATCAGTAAACTATTCAATATCCCCCCCCCCCGGCTTTTTGTGGTGTTATAATAATCAGCAATGTTTACTCTAGGGTTTGATAGAAATGACTTCTTTGCAAGAAGTAAGCATCGACATTTGTCGCCCTCCCTACCTTGACTTGGTAGGACTTTGGTGCTTGAACGCAGCTTAATGAGTCTTACTTCCTTAGACCTCATCAGAGGAAGTTATTTTTTGAGGTGCAACTTTATGTAGGTTGTACTGATAATTCTCATTATATCCAAGCACAGTGTGACAAGAGTACAAGACTCATTGTATGTGGACCTTGTGTGTCCTTTTCTGTTTGTTTGTTTGTTTTTTTTCTGTTTTTTTTCCCCTTGTACTCATCTCCAGCATTTGGTCTGATTATTAGCTTTTATTTCTTGGTATATATTAAATCACGGTGTTCATGATATAATTGTGCCGA
The DNA here is from genome assembly GCA_029747015.1 of Carnegiea gigantea. Lineage (NCBI taxonomy): Eukaryota > Viridiplantae > Streptophyta > Magnoliopsida > Caryophyllales > Cactaceae > Carnegiea > Carnegiea gigantea. The sequence continues at coordinate 225,917 of JAKOGI010000795.1, read as the reverse complement.
ACAGGAAATTGCATGCTATATGGGTCTTGAGCTTGGAAAAATAAAGATCAAACGTTTTGCTGATGGGGAAATCTATGTTCAATTGCAAGAGAGTGTCAGAGGGTGTGATGTATACCTGGTTCAGGCCACATGTCCTCCAGCGAATGAGAACCTTATGGAACTTTTAATAATGATTGATGCTTGTCGAAGAGCATCTGCCAAAAATATCACCGCTGTTATACCCTATTTTGGATATGCCAGAGCTGACCGGAAGGTAATTCTACCACATCCAACTGCCAGTTGCTTTAGATATTAAATGATTGCATCTGTAACCTTCCCTTCTGATGGGAAGAAATACATACTTGTCTTAGAGATCCATGGTTCTTATATGAGTAACAGACTTGTAACATCTTGTAAACCCTTGACGTTTGCTTTATGAACTGCCAATATGGCATATATTAAATCTAAAGATTAAAATGTATTATAAGCTTTATGTGACACTAATTTGTCCCAAGAATGATGTCTCCACGGTCACTTTCAAGTCTACACTGTTAGTCTACTTTTGTCATTCGATTACTGTCAATGCATCACCACTCACCAACCAATCAGGGTTATTTTTATTTGGTAGTTGGACTCTTGATCTCAGTGTTGATACTTGTGTCAAACATGTGATACTTTGACATGTACACATACACTAGATACACAATACTTGGGGGGCAAAAGACTAGCCAGAGTCTAAAGAAGGTGGCTAGACACATCTGTTTTGGTACAAATAGCCGAGTCCAAATAACATATATTTTTGTGATTAGACTGACTTGATGTTCTAGTCTCCGGGATTCAACTTGCGTAGTTGCATTACGTCACAAGTCTGAACTATTGATTTGTTCCAGACTCAAGGACGTGAATCTATAGCAGCCAAACTTGTTGCCAATCTGATAACAGAAGCTGGTGCCACTCGAGTTCTTGCTTGTGATCTTCATTCTGGGCAGTCAATGGGCTATTTTGATATTCCAGTTGATCATGTATATGGTGAGGTAGGATGTTTATTGGAAATTTTGAAGTGAGTTACCTTGCGTTTTAACCTAATCAAAAGACGCAGCTTGAAGATTCCAATAATAAGATAGTTCAAGATTCAGTTGGGCCTAATTATGAGATGTGTATTCTCTATGGTTGCCTGCTACCATACTGACATGGCATTCCTTACTTTCTGCTCAAAATATATCTTTATATGAATGAGAAAAATGCCTTGGTTGTTATGAAACACAATAGTTCGATGAACTGTTTTGGGCACTAAAAACCTGAAAAAAAGTATAATCGGAATAACTGCCTCTACTTGCTCAGGCCCTCCCCCCCCCCCCCCCAAAAAAAAAGAAAAGAACTAAGAAAGGGTGAAAGAAGAGAAAATTTTCTTATCTTTTTACTAAGAGATGGTTTAGATGCTGACTGTTTTTTTTTTTTTTTTTTCATTTGTGCTTTATCAGCCTGTGATACTTGACTACCTAGCAAGCAAGTCTATCTGTGCAGATCACTTAGTTGTTGTCTCACCGGATGTTGGTGGAGTCGCTAGGGCTCGTGCATTTGCAAAAAAGTTATCTGATGCTCCACTTGCCATTGTTGATAAAAGGCAGCATGGGCACAATGTTGCAGAGGTAAATCTCAAAGACATACTACTTTGAATGAACGTTAAGATGGGGACACTTATTAGTGAAGTGATTAGGAGATTGACTTAGTCTTGCTTCTGATTTTAGGGCATTGGCTACGATAAATGACACACCTGCTTTACTGATGAATTTAAAACCTAATATTGCTCAAGGTCCTGTATAGGCAAGGTTTTTTCTTTTTTTTTTTTTTTTTTTTTGGGTTGGGGGGGGGGTGTCAGTGTGAAAGGCTGTTTCTTCAGGACCCTGGAATTAAATCTAGATATTGTTTCTCAGGTTAAAATTTTATAGACTGATAGCTCAATAAAAATGCAATGGAAGGTGATAATTCTGTTGCATTCTGTTTTCCTATGATTGTCTGCATAGTTGCTCTCCGTTTGGTCCCCATGAACAGTCTCAAAATTGCAGGTGATGAATTTGATTGGTGACGTCAAAGGAAAAGTCGCAGTCATGGTGGATGATATGATTGACACAGCCGGTAAGTTCTATCCTCTTTTGCATTCTGAGTAGGCTTTTTCTGAATCTGAGCACTTGAGTCAGATTTCTATCGTGCTGATGCAAGTGCTGAACAATACATAACTTTTTTATATATATAAAAAATTAAACATTATGGGGAAGAGATGTTATAGAGATATCAGAGAGAGGGAGATAGACATGCATATTGGAAACGTGTGTGTGTGTGTGTGAAGCTAGCTCATGCAAGTGTAATTTACAATTTTATTTTATATGGATAAAAGTTGGTTGCGGTAAATTTTGTACATCTTGACATTCCCATACCAATGTCTGGTGAAATACAAAAGATGGTTTTAATTTTTGAAACTTGATCCATCCTTGCCTCGCTGTGGCTTGTAGGTACAATTTCTAAAGGAGCAGCCCTATTACACAAGGAGGGAGCCAGGGAAGTCTATGCATGTAGTACACATGCTGTTTTCAGGTAATGAAACAAGCACCTTTTTTGTGGAAATAGCCAAGTAGGTGGCCCACATTGGCGTTGATAGTTTGCGTTTTGCATAACAAATAATTCATGTAATGACATGCTGGAAGAACCATACCCCGTGGTCACTTTGTATCCCTATACAATTATCTTTTTTTTTTGAGGTTCCTGGGAACACTTCATTGTCTAAGTGCTATGTGTAGACAATAGTTGGGTATTTCCTAATAAAGTACCCTTTAACTGAAGTTTGTTTCTTTTTATAGCTTCAGGATCATCTGAGCTTCCCCCCCCCCCCCCCCCCCCCAAAAAAAAAACGAAGCCTTTTTTGTGTGGTAAAATTTCCCCAAATATTTGCACTTTAATGGATCAAACCATGTGCCATTGCATATGATTATGCAATTGTTGCATGCTGACTATTTGGACATTTTATCATATCATTAACCCTTTGTGTTTTGAACAAGTATTGCGACTTGCAACCTACAAATCTCAAACAATTTGAGAAAAAGAGCCTCCACTTGCTTGGGTGGGACTGTCAAGGTGTGGGTTTGGACTATTGGTTCATATCATTGGCACCTCCTTTTATGAGATAGTTTGGTTTTGGGTGCTACAGTGTCGTGTCCCATTCTAACTCAGTTTTCCTTTCATATGCTCATTACAGTCCTCCTGCTATAGAGAGGTTATCAAGTGGCCTTTTTCAAGAAGTGATAATCACAAATACCATTCCAATTGCAGAGAAAAACTATTTTCCCCAGCTTACTGTATTATCAGTTGCAAACCTTTTGGGCGAAACCATTTGGCGCGTTCATGATGACTGCTCTGTGAGTAGCATATTTCAGTAAATTATAGTGTAGTTAGCACAGATGTGATAGCATAGAGATCTTCACGGGCATTCATGAATGCACCCTGAAAACATGCCTTATTCCTTATTGTAAATAATATATATTGTTTTATATTTTACCTGTCCATTACCATGTATGTTTCATAGAAATGGTGACAAGAGTGATGCATTCGCATAGTGGTGGTCAATCGTCATGCCAAGTGATCTCAGCACATCAGCCCTTGGACCAAATAGGACTAGTCCACTGGGAACCCAGGCCATCAATTTTTTCTTTTCCTTTTTTTCTTTTTCGGTGCTGATGCAGAATACAAATAGGCCTCATCCAGGCAGTCTCATGGGCCAGAGTGGCCCAAGTGGGGTCAAGTTTATTGGCCAGGATAAACCGAGCCACAATTTCGTGAACCCACCAATCTACCTCTGCTTGATGTGTTGACCGAGCTAGGGCCTGGCCAGTGGTCGAGGCAGCCATGAATGCCCGCAACTACTATCTGTGAATCTAGAGGTATGATATATTCCCTTTTCTGTCACTTGCTTATCAGGTTTGCTTATCAGGTTGGCTTTGAGTCCTACTCAAGCTTGGGCATCGATTGATTCTTTACCAAGCCTATCATGATTTTGCGAGCAATATGCTGTTGTATATGAATCATACCGGACCAGGAACTTTTCCATTCCCTCTACCCCATATAATTCTCCGTTTGTAAAGCTTGCGATACCACCAGAAGTGACGTTATTTTCCACAGCTTGTAAGCAGTGTAGTGAGATATGGAGCTTTTCTTGCGACAAAAATGTTCAGAGATGTATTCTTTATCAGTGCCCCCCCCTCCCCCCAAGGGATGGAGGACGATTTTGTCCACAAAAGCACAAGGGAGAGTAATCGACCGCATTTTTTATTGTTATACTGTATCTTGGACTCTGCTGTAAATATTGAGACTATATTCCTGTGAACTGGGAAACTGTGTGAGCAGCAACGATTAACTGAAGCTCGTAGCAAATGTTGTCATTTGCTCTTCATTCTGATGGTAACTTCTCATCACTAGTATGCTACGTATATAACAACAATAACAACAACTCTTAGTGTGGGTCTCGCTTTCGCGGGGTCTGGGAAGATCTAGATGTAGGCAACCTTACCTATATGATGTAAATGTATGTTTGACATTGTTCTATTGTGTCTCTCACTAGTATGCTACGTATATATGACGTAAATGTATCAATATGTGTTATTTACATCTTTTATTTCCTTTAGCTGCCCTGGCAAGTAACCACCGCTCGTTTTATATATGTTTGACATTGTTCTATTGTGTCTCTCCATGGGATTATAGGAGTCCCAATGAGCTTTGTTAACAACTCCACAAATTCAAAACCTAATAGTACTTCAACTGCTTCACTTGGTTTGTCTTTTGATTCACTTCCTCTCAAGAGAGATTGACACATACTCAGCATGTAAGCTCCATGCTATATTATTACTTATTGTTTATATCCTAAGAAAATGACCTTTCTAGTGCAAGATTCATGTATTTAATCAATAATCAACATTTACTGTAGGAAAATAAATTATTACTGTATATGGCTAACATGTACATTATCCAGAGTGGTAACACTACATAAATTTTATTTACCTTACAAATTTTATTACAGAGATGAACAGATGTAAAACAAGCAAGGCCAAGATGCACCATTATCAGCATTCCCTACTTGACTTCATTTGCTTAATTTGGTTTGTCTTTTAATTCAGTTCTTCTCTATAAAGATCAAAACATTTTTAAGTACATAAATTCCATATAACATTATTATTCATTTACATTTTAAGTACATAAATTCCATATAAATTTTGTCACAAAGATGAATAGGTTTAAAGTCCTTCATAATTTTTTGACGTTTCACTTGTGGCTAAAGTTATGGAAGTCTAACTGAAACAAGCAAGGGCGAGGTCATCATTATATATCATCAAAAGCCGTATTGACACATCTCTACTGTTCCCAATGCCAAAATTTCTACAGATAGAATGCTGCCCTACCGACATATCCTGATGCCCTTACAGAATTCATCTGAGATAAAGCTTTTTCTTGACAATTTCTCCGAGGTAAAAAGAAGCAACAAAAATAAAGTCCACCCCCATTGTATCCATTGTGGTCGTGGTCACCTTCCTATATTTTGCAATCTATCCACTCTGAAATTGATGCTACTGTAAATTGGGTATGGACAAGTATATTTTTCCAATTGCCAAGAGGGAAAAATTCTCAATCAGAGATTGAATATAAGCGAAGGACCTTATCCACATTTCAGAACATAGTAAAAGCCAGCTTAATGATATGGGCTCCATCTGGTTCTCATTTGTTATGAAGCTTCGAGGTCGGGAATTAGTAGGAAGGTGAGACAATACGGCACCCTGCTTACTCTCTCACTTTGCCATCCTCAAAGAACTAGTAGGAAGACATCTCCATCATCACAGTAAAGAAAAGCCTTCCTCAAGACACTCAATTCTTGTATCTTCCATGAGCTGCTGAAGCATAGTCGGATTATTGGTGATTATGGCATCTACACGTTTCGCTAGCATATTCTGCATGGAGGTCACATCATCAACTGTCCAGGCATAGATCTTTTTGTTCTTCCTGACAGAGACAACATAACAATAATGAAAACATAAACATAGAATACATCACCAAACTTTCAACATTAGCATGACTGCAACTTTTGGGGATATGCCAGTGTACGGAATGCTGCCCTTGACATGAGTCACCAGAAATGTTATTTCCCAAACAGTGCAGGAAAGAGTACACAATATAAAAAAAGGGTGAAAGCCAACCACCACGTACCCGTGAAGAATTTGTACAACCTTTTCATCAACAAGAGGATGGTAAATGCCAACAACGCTTGCCCTTCTAATTCTCAGCAAACTGGACCTAGCCCCAGTAGAAAGATCGTTCATAACAATGTAGCCGACCTACAGAATAGTCCAGAATTCACACAATAATACGCAGAAACCACAAGCTTACATCAGCAATGACCATCATATCTCTAAGCCATATAAGGTAAGTGTACAAAGAGGTTTGGATTTTATTGACCTCCATTCCATCACATACTTGACAAGAATGGCATGCCAGCAAATGTTTTCGGACTTAGGAGAGCAAAATTTCATTATAGTTGTGTTCCACATTCCATGCGACATAGCAGGTTTGTTATCCTAACTGGTGCTTGAGTGAAAAACCATGCTGTATCCTCGGATGACAAACATCATCACTTACTGTGGTAAAAACACTACTAGCCCCCCCCCCCCAAAAAAAAGAAACCCAAACCACCACCGAGAAAACAGAAAAGGGGAAAACTATTCATTAGACAACCAAAATAATTGGACGGGAAGCACTTATCCCAAAGAGAAGCTAATCACTTCACATAAAAAGACCATCCACAAAATCAACTGCATATAGTGAAGGAAAACCCTATCAGTTCCCAAAGGCATTTGATGACAAAGCTAAATAATTGAAAAGACAAAAAAAACAAGTTGCTTGTATCAAAAAAAGATTTTTATTTATGGGCCTAGGCTCCTAGCCATAGTTACCAAGAATGATACTCCCTCACAATCTATCTTTGTGCGACCAAAAATCTAAACCCTAAAATAGTGAAAATCAGTGCAACAAGTAGCTATCTACATTCCCAACTAAGTGATCCCCTCAACAACATCCATCAGTTTCATATTTAGAATGAAAAGAGCTCTCTCAACCTAAAGAAGCTCCACAATCATCATAAAAGAAAAACTTTTCCTATAGTTGTTCCCAAAATTGGTTTTAATACTTCAAGTTAGGAATACTTGTAGTTGTATCTTCTGCTCTTATAAGAAAATAAAATGTTTAAATTGCATATAAATAGGGTATTGGAATCTGGGAATGGAATGCAATTATCATTAAAATGAACAATAGAATTGAGGTCAAAATTGAAGATTATTTAGGACTTGAATGGATTGGGATTTTATCACTCATGATATGCTGGACAGTATTGGATTAAAGCCAGTTCAATCCGCGCTAATCAAGATATGACCCTGCTTCATATTGACAGTTACAGAGAAGTCAAACGCGCTTAAAACTGCAGAATGATCATTTAACGAGAAATCTGCAGAGCAAGTCAGAATCAAAAAGTAGGCACTTGGCCAAGCTGCCGGCCACCATTATGCCAGCGTCTGTTTCAAGTTAAACACAGCAAATCATCCTACAACAACAACACCGTCATCTCTGCGTTGGAAAATTCACCAAAGTAGGCTGATTAGAATATCTGAAAATGCAGCAATACATTGCAATAATATAAATTGTATACATAAATTTTTGATAGGACAGCAGATTTACCAAGGTATCTGGTGACAGTCTAGTAATGTCCCTCACTAAAGTGTCACTTTTTGCCCACACAACACAATTTGCACAGCGCGTCCTCTGTACCTGTAAGGATTCCTTCATTGGTCAATGAACAAAGCTAGAATCGCTACTAGAACCCACCTTTTTAATCCTGATTTTAATTAAGGATGGAAGGTTTTTAATTGTTTGTGCCATACTTCCTCACTCTGTTTGAGAAACATAAGGGGCATATAACAGAATACTTCCAGAGTTAGAAGACACAGATAATGAGAGATTACCATAAGGAAAATCATAACAATATCAGGGTTCACAAGGCAACAATAGACATGCTAACTAGAACTTGCTAGACTTCTCAGTTCTCGGGCTGCCCCATACAGTAATTTGAAAGCAACACATTATACAATCCAACAATGAAGCACGAACCTGCAACACTTTAACTAGATCATCCTTTACCCTCTTCTCCTTTACATTCTGATCTATCATTTGGTCCATCCTCTCCCATATACAGAGTTTAAAGCTCCAATGAAACCCTTCGAAGAATATCTTAATCATGGTGACCAGACAGGCATTAAAGAATAGTCAAACCAAGAGACAAATTCTCTAGTTTACCAAGTGTAACATGAATCTAGGAATATTTGCATAAAGGAAGTCCATAACTCTGAAGACAGTGGAGCATAAGATTTGTTAAATAGTGGAAGGATGCAAAGCTATAAACAAATTTGCTAAACAAGGACCGAATTGAAACTGCCACTCACAGCAGCTATAATTCTCTCAGCAAGACCTTTTTCATACAATGGAGGCCCAACTTTTGCATCCACAATCACTTTCCGGACTGAATTCGACACCATCTGATAAGAACATCCACCTTGCCAATCTTAGCCAGCGAGCTTATGCAAAATAATCAGCATGTAATTATAAAAAGAACTATCTTTAAGATGGACTACAAATTCAGGAAAGCCCAGGAATATATTCTAGCCCAAAGCAGAGGAATTCAAACAGCAATTAAGAAGCAAATAAAACAAACCACATGCACAGATCATTCTATACCATTAATGCATCTTCAACGGTAGCAGCTTTTTGATCATCGAGAATCTCTGGAGATTGATTAAGTTCATTGATCTACAAAGCAAAGATAAAAGTAACAGATGAGTCGCAATAGATATTTAGGTTAATTTGATGGTGCAATCATCTTTAAACCTACACTAAACATGTGTCTGTCTCTGTGTGTATTAAATGCATTTAGGATCATGTATTTCGACTTTCACCTTCACAGTGATTAGGAAACAATGCATCACAAGGAGACAGGGTGCAGGGGCGCTGCACTGAGGAGGAATGAATCTATCATTCGAAAATAAAATAAGAAAGTAAAAACGAATACTCATGGTAAAGAATGGTCATGGCAGCCCCAACAATTATCCGTTGAATATAGCAGTACTAGTAATTGGATTGAGGATCGGTCAGGTTTTTCCTGGTCCTATCTTGGACTGACCCAAGACATAGACAGTCCTGAGTCTAAGGATGTCATGGTTTCTCATCTGGGCGGACCTCGATGGATGAACACCCTCAGCAAAATCAACTATGAGGACCAAGGCAAAATGCATGAACCCCCCCCCCCCCCCAAAAAAAAAAATTGACAAGTACAGGTGCTGCTTTGAATAAATACTTATCAATGCATGTTGCACACTCAGCACACGTATTTCTACTAAGTTTTTCTAACTCCAAGCAAAAAGATTGCGAATATATGTCATCAGTGATTGAGGATTGGTCAGGTTTTTCCCAGTCCTATCTTGGACTGGCCCAATACATAGCCAGCCCCGAGTCTAAGGATGTAAGCTTATATGATCTCTGGTCTGGCTGGTTCAAGCTTGGATGAATGAACAACCTTAGCAGAGTCAATTAAGAGGCTCAAAGCAAAGTGCATAGAAATGAAAAAGAAAAAGAAAACGAAAACTGCCACGTACAGGAGTTGCTTTGGATAAATACTTGCCAATGCATGTGGCACACAAAGTATACCTATTTCTACGAAGTTTGAACAGTTTCCTTTTTCCCCCCATCTTAAGGCGCATATGGATATAGCAAAAATGAGTATATCAATACGAATTTGCAGTTATAGGCTATATCAATGCCTTAGAGTAGTTGTCATCTGCAAAAGGGTGGGGAATTCTGAGCTTCTTATTCCCACTATTCTTTTGGAGTACCCCACCTTAAAAACTCCATATTGTTTGGACTTTGGACTATTTAATTTATCATGGCACAACCGTGATGGAGACAGAACCATCGGACATATAGGCATGCTTGGACACTGCAAATTAGGCTAAACATTCACATAATCTCTTCAAAATTCAAATGACTGATTAACACTTGTACATGTAAGATGGAGGAAATGTATGATGCAGGTTGAAGCCAGAGCTTGTATTAGTTTTTTTGGGGGGGGGGGGGGGCTCAATAGTCTAGCTCGAATAATTGGGGGAATAATTTTAAAAATCAACTCAAGTTTACCCAATTTCTAACACTGTATTACCGAAAAATAACATGTACACAAAAAAGTTGAGACGTGCCACGGCCGCCTTCTGCCCACTCTATCCTTCGCCCCTAGCTACGATCTATCCATATTAGACAGTTATAGTCAAGTTCAAGTAAATAGCACAGAGACAGAGACCGAAGCAGTCAATATCGAAACCCCCTCTCTTTGTCTCTGTGTTTGTTATTAACTGCATTTGTCAAATATTCCTTTAAAAACTCAAACCAGAAATGCTTACTTCTTGTGTACTCAAGAAGCCAACTCTAGCCGTGTGATTCCCAGATATCCGCTGCAAATCCCTGTCTGTGTCACACGAATCAGGCTCAGAGAGATTTCACAATTATGTGTGTATCGCAAGAAGCCAAGAATTGTGAAAAGATCTAACAAGACGATAAATTTTAAGATATATTCCCCAAAACAACTGGCATTTCAGTTCCATATGCCATTCTCCCCCTCATTTCTCTCAGTCAACAAAATGTACAGGCCACTCTTGGGTCAATTTAAGCTTCATATAAATAGAATGGGCATGAATAATTGATTAAATATTATGGACCAAATATCATGTCATCCTTGGCCTATTTTTCAGCTTTAGATTTAACATCATGCACAAACACCATGATCTTGTATTCATGCTCATTATGGTTCTACATGTAGAAAGTGAAACAGATGGCTGTTCCAGGAACTAATGGGGGCATAGCTTTCCTTGAAGAAACTTTTTCTTGAGAAACTTATGATTGAAAATTGTCAACTCAATAGCTTTTCTTAAAAAGTTTATTATTGAAAGGTGGGAAGATATCTTTTCTTAAAAAACTCATGATTGGAAATGGTACGGATGCAATTGCCATGAAAAACAATGGAAGTGGCAAGCGTATGTTGCCAGCACCAATTTTGCAATTCAAAGGGATCGGTAGATGGGTGTCGGAAGAAAAATCAGAAGAGAGTTAGTTGGGTTGCAGCCAGGTGGTATTCAATCTAGTGAGACAATGGGGAGGGGAATGCATGAGCTGAAATTGGTGGCTACCTGCTGTTTGACATGTCTATATGGCATAAAGCATTACTTAAGATAGAGCTTCCAGAAGACCAGTCAATATGTAGATTTAATGCCTTCTTTGAGAATAAGCATTAAGAACATTAAGGTCAAAAGCCCAGGAGGACAATGGCACTCCAAGGCCTTAAGGAAGTGACCCCCCACAATCAAATTATTAAGACAAGTTGAACTAGCTAGTAGTACGATGAGATCATTAAAGGAATACAACAGTTGACCTTAGCAGTATTTTTTCCATATGGAATACAATCATTTCTATAAAGTTTGCAGTCACAATAACTCTTAAAACTTGGCAATAGTGGCATTATTTTGCACATCGATCTTTTTACTGCCATGCTTAAGTGAGGCTCAATTGAGTATAGCATACATACTCAAACCAATTAATTGTGCATTGTGTGTCCAACGATTCATACTCAGATAGAAGTCACATCTGCTAATTAATCACTAAAAAGTTAAAAACCCATTCTACAGTTAAAGTAGCCAGGAATATTTGTATTGGCATTTGTACATGAATATTTAAAAATCTACAGAACAATATGGTAATAGCCTCAAAATTTGAAAACCCAAATAAAAATGGAATGAACTCCAACATAATCAGATAGTACAGTCATTGACATGCAGAAACGGAAGTGAACAGATGTTTAGAAGATGGATGTCTGAAAGTACCTATCATGAATAGCATAAAGGACCCCATCAGATGAACAAGAAACATCAATCTCAATGCAGTCTACTCCAGATTGCAGTGCAGCACGGTAGGCAGCTATCTAGAATAACCAGACAAATGAATAAGAGAAAGCATGATGTAAACTACCTACCGCACTTTACAGAAAAATAATGAAGTAAACTAGCATGAGAAAAAAACAAAGGTCAAAGGGCCAAATCCAGTGAGAAGTAAAGGGAACAGAAATGAGATTGAGACATACTGTGTTAGGGAATGCATTGGTGGTGTCACCCCCATGAGCACATACAAGAGGTGGGTCTACCAACCAACCACACTTGTTAATTTGCATCTGCATGAACATAAAAATCTTATATTGTTAAGTACTAGAAAACTATGGAAAATGACTCTCAATTGATAAGGATATTTATGGGGGCCTGTTCGGGAGTTAAACTCCAAACTTTACGAGGTAGAGCAAGGAAGAATTACTATTAGCTCAGGAGGATGGGCACTCTTCATGGCTTCAGGTATCCGTATCTAACATGTATCCCACAAAGACACTCTCCGACATTCCTCGAGCATTCTCAAACACACATGTAAATTTGATTTTTTTTTTTTTTTTCCTTTCCCTCGTTCACAACCATAAGGCATGCACAAGCTTGGAGCAACTTGTCACTATGCCCCTCCAAACATGGTAACAAAGAGTCAAAGACACAGCTACAAATTTACTAGCTACAAGCAATTTGTCATTATTCCCACCCAAACATGGTAAGAAGACATGGTCACAGATTTACTTACATTACGAAGTCTATTGCATCCAACCAAACAATCCATAAGGAGAATTTAGACATCATCTGCCAGATAAATTCAGGGCAGTCGGGGAATAACTATCCCAGAAAAAGATCAGATTAAGGATGAAGACAATTTCAAAACACACCCAACATTCTACAATTCCTGCGAAATTTTTGTATAAATTGGGCCATAAACAAACAAGCAATGCACGTACGTCTATTGAGACTCTAACCCAAAACCAATTGGCAATGGATTAAGTAACCCCTTAAGGCCTTAACCTCATATGCACTCTCATCAATATAGAACACCACCCACTTTTATATAATCCAACAAGTCCTGGCATCTGAGACCTCCTGATAACCCTATAAGCATACCTGATGAAAGCGTTGAAGTCGGAAGTGAAAGAAGAAGGGAGGAGCAACCGCCATGAAAGCCAGAATCATAAGCAGATTCCTACGATTCCGAAAAATGCAGAGGCATCTCCAACCCCAAATCGAAGTGGGTCTGCTTCTTCGCCATCCACCCAGCTGATGGTGCTGCTTTCGATTCATCATCGTCTTCGCCGAAAGATCAGATTGGGCTCCAATTGCCCAGTTCTGAGACTCAGTCAGTACTCGGCAGTGGCTGTTTTAGTAGTTTGTTTTGTTCACATTATTTAAGGTCCAAAGAGGCTTGCCATGGTTAATGGTTAATCATGGTAATTAATAATGTAAATGCTAAAAATTATCAACTTAGAGCTTTCAAAATATATATATATATATATATATATATATATATATATATATATATATATATACCTAAATGAAAAAATATGTATAATGAATTAATGATTGTAATCTCAAACCAAAAGTCATTTAGTCAATGGAAAGCTTATCAATATAATTAATTTGTGACATTTAATTAGCATTAATTGTATAGAATTGAAGTCGCTTAGTATTAGATTAGAAGTTATCAAACCTTAATAATTACCTCTTTTAATATATTCGGACTTTAATCTGCATGTTGACCAAAGCAGCAAAATTATAACATGTGACATAACTTCTCTTTAGTAACTTGTGTTCTAATATATATTTATATATTTGAGTTAAATTCCATTAACTACATAGTAATATCACCTAACTCCAAATTAGACACCCCCCAAAAAAGTAATTATATCGTTGCACAAATCATATCATCATATATCATATCATATATCATATATCATATATATAATATAAAACTGAATGAGTTAACATGGTGATGGCATTTGTCGTATTATCATTGGTCGCTTAATTTTTAAATAAAAAATATGATTTTGTGACACATGATAAATGATCTTAGCCATATTATTAAATTTAATATTTATTCATCAATATAATATACTAAATCATGCAATTATCATTGGTTCTCTTTTATGTAATAAAGTTAATTCACAATTTAAGGCTTACTAATTAGTATCTTGACTTTTAGTCTAATACAGTGCATTTAAAGGTCATTAACAATGTTGAATTGAAATGTAAAAATCGAATCATATGTAAAGTAATTTTATTATGAATTAAAAAAAGAAAAGATTTTTCTTATATTTTAAAAATGGAACAAATATCTTTATTGTTCTTTCGTAAAATTTTAACTGATTATTATTTCTAATTAAGTAATGGAATTGAATTTTTTTCCTCCTTTGTTTGTTAAATTATCATATTCCAATCTTTCACTCATATTTTGTCATTTTTTTTTAATAAGATGATTAAATGGTTTCAATTAAACAAAGTTTTTTACTTATTTATATTTTTAATAAATTTTTAAAATGCATATTAACTCATAACCGTGTGAAGCACGAGATCTACCCTAGTAAAAAGGACAATGCAAATGTAAGCTTTTCTAAGTTTTCCCCCTTTTTCCGTTTTATGGTAATCCTAAGAAGTTGTTTTTTATTATTTATCAATTTTTTTGGGGGGTGATGTGCTTTCAAAATATTCTTTTGCATGTATACATGGCAAAATTTTGGTTCATAGTTTGGCACACACATTGCAAAAATCACAGCTAGCATTATCTTATGATCATGAGTAATGTAGTAATTCATATTATACAAAACTAATCCTCCTGGCTTTACTAAAACAAGATACTTAAATAGAAGTAAACAAGATGCTTAAATAATATACATAATTGATATAAAAATAATAAGGGGATATTTGACAAACAACTTTTTGCATTAAGATTGACTGTTTGACCAAATCAAAAAGATAAATTGAATAAACCCTTTTTAGAAGGGCTTTTTAGGTCCAAAAACCTAATTTAAAAAAACTAATTCTATGAGTTTTTTGGAATAACTTTTAAAAAAATTAATTTTTTATCTCACAATTTTATCAGAAATAACTAATTTTATTAAATAATTTTGTATCAAACAAAACTAATTCAAACAGCTAATAACAACAGTTAATAATCATTTGTTAAATAGGACCTTAATATAAACGTTACCAAAACAAAACAAAACAAACTCTCATTTTATTTTGTCGCATGGCACTTTCTCACTCTTTGTTTATATGGCACATACAGTCATACACTATTAACACAGCCGTATGCGAACACCTAGTCTAGGTATATGTGTGGGCGAGCAGATCATTATACGTACTTCTTACCTATTAAAATAACGACAGATAAAAAACCTAAATAAGCATTATTCTATTAAAAAAAAAGGCTTTTTGTTAATATCAATTTCCTATTTTTTCCTTTCTCCATTGTTCTCTTGTCTCAAAAAAAAAAAAAAAAAAAAGTACCCAAATTCGTATGTCCTCATCAGCCTCTTAATGGTTTAGAATTTTTTTCTTTTCTTTTTCACCAACTCTGTAAAGTTGTATTATCCTTTTCCAACTACTTTCAACATACAGATTCACTTCAGGTTCTTGACAGGCAGTAACACAGAATATAGGTCCTCAACGGTAAGTGATTCCAAATTTAAGGTCCTATCAAGGCTGTTAACTCGATCAAAATACCACATCAGCTTAAACTTCTCCAATTTACACAAATGATAATAGATACAGAACTTCAAAAATGTTATACGCCAATAGTGGTCTCTATGAGCTGTTACTGCGTCTTACTTAAACTCATAATCAACATGTAGGCACACATTTTGGAATAGATGTATCATCTATGCAAGAACACGAATCACTGAGAATGGTGGATGCCTAGACAACCACACAAGCTTCCTGTATAATTGATGCTCCTCATAAGGCCATGAGTACCTTTCCATCCTGAACAAAACACAAACTACAACTTCAAGTGAAACTCTTACAAAAGAGAGAACTGAATTACGAATTCAAATCTAGCTTAAAATTTGATGCCTGAAGTTAAAGCAAATAGAATAGTCGGGGTTTGAAGCAGCAGGTGTGATTGTAAACAACCATTAAATCCTTTTTGTGTGTTACTAAATTTGGTCTATGGACATCCTGCAAGAACTCTGTTAGTTCATGATAACGCTTGAAGTCGCTTTCTTCAACATAAACCAACACTTCCAAAGTCGGTACCATGCAATGTGCAAAATAAACACTGACCTCAATCATTTCCTCGTTTTGTCAAGGACTTCAATATATCTCTTTGGAACTCCGTATTGGTCAATCAGATGTCTTGCAAGATGATCAATTACACCACCCTGAACAAGGATTTCATGTCCTTTTTTACCTGCATTAGGTCCAAATCAAATGCAGCAGTAATAAATAATAAATAGATCGAATGCAAAAGCATCCCCTTGCATTATAGAGATGTTAAATCTTCAAAAATCCCTAGCTTAAAGATCTTGAAGTAGAATGCGAACAACACATAAGCAAACAAGGTTCAATTTTCCCTCAGCTCTGTGCGTGTGCTAGTTACTGGTCAAGGAACAAAGAAGACGTAAAAAAGGGCAAACACAAGGTACCTGGTAATTCAGCCACTGAGGTACTGCAAGCAAATTTCTTCTGCAGCTCTGAAGCTAACGATTCAGCATCCATTAGGAAACTTTCAAAACCAGAGACCTTTGTCACTTTCTTGTTCCCCTGCCGTCGCTCTGTCATTATGTGAATTGATTTAACTGCACCCTTCCTTATTACAGAATCACTTCCTCTAGTCACCTTGTGATGAGCTTGCATTCGATTTAGAAATGTTGCACCTAGGTCTTTTTTATGTATTTCAGTTGGGTAAGCAGTTCCCTTCTTAATGGCTCCCTTGAACAAAGCATCACACAATATCGCATCCAAAACTACTACTGCCTTGTCAGTTGCTTTAACAAGGTTCTCTTTCTCAACATACATGAAGACTATATCAGTGGCCTCTGATGCACCGTAAAATCCTCCAGTATCAGCCGCAACAGCAGCAAAAATGGGATTGACGTGGGTGCTTGGTTTATATATCTCTTCTATTTCCAATAATCTTTGTGACTGGCCTTCACCAACAGCTTGATCCTTGGCTTGCTCATTCTTGTCAGGTTGTCTTTTGTCAGGCTTAAAGGACACATAATCCACATGCTTCCTATCAACAGAAAATAGAACAACTTCCTTTTTATGTTTATCTTCCTTCACCGATATCTGTAGATCATGCAAACTAACCAGTAAAGATACAATACAACAGAGCTGCCACAAAACTAACTGGGTAAAGATGGGCACTACGCAGAACTTCC
The DNA here is from genome assembly GCA_029747015.1 of Carnegiea gigantea. Taxonomy (NCBI): domain Eukaryota; kingdom Viridiplantae; phylum Streptophyta; class Magnoliopsida; order Caryophyllales; family Cactaceae; genus Carnegiea; species Carnegiea gigantea. Next base: position 208,525 of record JAKOGI010000795.1, on the reverse strand, counting down.
CCTTAGAAGACACAGATAGTTTTAGATGTAACAAACTATAGTTTTCATATACTGCGCAATTGAACCATATCCAAGGGCGTGTTCTTCTCATTAGTAAATTCTCAACCAACATCTACCAACATCTACCCAACTCTAATTAAAAAATTTCCATTCTTTCTAACTTCAACCAACTTCTACCAATCTTTTTCAAAAGTTCTTACAAAGAAATCCCCATTCAATTATATTTCTTACCAATATCATCCAACTTCTTCCAATCTTTCTCAATCTTAACCAACTACAAATCATACCCAAGAAAAATACCAACTTCTATCCACTTCTACCAATTTTTTTTTCCCAACTTCACCCATTTACCAACCTCTATTTACCAACGAAAAGAACAGGCCCCAAAAAACAGCCCTCATCTCCAAGATCAGATCTTCATCTGATTTAGATTTATTTGATAATTTTGTATTGCCCTAGGATTTTCCACCGTAGAAGGATGTTAATAGGGAAGCATTTAGGTGAGAACTCCTTAAAATGAAAATTCTCAAATGATCAGAAATTCTCATCTTCACCTTTTGGATCTCACTGGAACAGATGATATTAGAAAACCCCCAAAGACACCTTATTACCCAACCCACTTAATCTCCCTTCCCCTGAACCGACTCTCTCCTTCACACCAACACCATCCTCCACACCGCCAACAGACAGAACGTTCCCTGGCCAGCAGGCGCAGCACTGTCTTTGCTCACGGCCTTAGCACCCTCATACGGCCTCCAAAACACTTGCAGCTAATTCTTCCCATGCTCACTACCACTACCACCCCTTGAAACCCAAGCATCTTCGTTCTTCAGAAAATCTCTTTACTACTGAATAAAGGTTTTGAATATCTGAATTAGGGCCTGTTCTTTTCGTGGGTCAATTCCAAAATACCAACTCGATCCACTTTAACCTACTTCAACCCACTTTCACTATTTTAACCAAGTTCAATTTATCACATTATAAAAAATAAAAAAAATTCAAACCATTTCAACCTATTTCAACCCACATCAACCCACTTCAACCTATTTCAACCTTTTACTCACTCCAATTTACCCACTAAAAGAACAGGCTCTTACTACTGAGGAGCCTCCTTAAGATGTAAATTGTATACCGAGGACAACCTATCCTGACCTTTTGGATCTCACTGGAATGGACAATATTGGAAAGCTACTCAAAACAGGCCCTATTAATCAACACACTTTAATCTCCCTCCGCCTACCACCCCCCCGGCGCAGTGTATCTCCTCCATGCCACCAGCACCATCCTCACAGCCCTTAACCACAGCCGCTGATCACCATCACCACTGGCTGGGAAAGTGCTGTACAACAGGGTTAGAACCACCATTGACTTTGCCAGCAGCTTTACCGCTTTCACCCGCTCCCCAACACACTTGCTGCTATCTGACTTCTGCTCGCAGCCTCAACCATCCTCCTTGATATTCAAGCATCTTCAGACAAACTCTGAACGACAGTACAAGCTTCATTTTTCCGCAAGTCTTTATGTTCTATAATGTCGCATTTGTCCCATAAGGATGTCTTTGGCAGTTGATATTTCTAGCATAAAAGCAAAGTGCTTTACTTGTGAATATTTCACAAATTCACAGCGTGGACACATGGAATTGGAAGTTCATCCTAGTATGGTTCGGGTGGTTAAAATCATTAATGCATATGTGGAGTGAAGATGTATCAAGGGTCTTGCTTTGGCATGATGTGTGGTGTATTTGGTTCAATCATTAAGGGTACAATTTTGGGATGCTTTAGCGTGGCACATTTAAAAAAAGTGTAGTGCAAGACATTGTGACTTGGAATGGCATTCAAAGCCATTGGAGCTCAATGTTCTCCAGAAGCCAAATGATTTTGAGCAGGTAAAAGTGCAGGAACTTGTCTTGAGATTGCCACCAAAGCCATTGGAAATCGACATTCCTGAGAAGCCAAATGATTGGGGCGAGAGAAGCATTTTCAGTTTGGATGCTAGTTGCCTATATGAATGTCGTGCACAAAGTCCATGATTCGATGGGGCCTTCGAGCATTAAAGCATGTAAACTCCCCATTAGTCCCCCAAAACATGTTAACTCCAGCCAATTCTTTGCTTTCTCAAACAAAATACACACAAAAAATATGACAAGGGGCATGTCCAGTGTGAGCTCAAAAAGCCTCGCCCTTGCTTGATGGCCTTCTTACCACTAATATCTAGATATCATTAGTGCGGCCCCTCACCTTATTCGACATTTCGTTTATTTTTTTGGCTCAAGGAACATCTCTTGGCACATCAAACCAAACTATTAGCACGCAGTTCCACCTAGGGTAAGGTATGGGGACGTCCAGCTTAAAAAAATAAGATGTATGGTCATTGAGAATTCTCATGGGAGCAATGTCATCAAAGAAAAATCCAACAGTGAGGCAATATAAACTCAAGTACCTTGTCCTTTTTTAATTTTCTTTTGGAGGGTGATAGGGGGAAGTTAATCAGAGAAGGAAAGGGAGTACCAATCCAGCAGATGCTTTAGATTGCAACCACTTTGACAACTTCTTGAAAGACGACTTTTTGATATCAAGGGTAACACCAGAAGGTCTACAAGGTAAAACATGATTAGACCTGCACAGACAAAAAAAAGAAGCAAACAAAACGACGAGAATAAATACAATATGAAGCATTTTCATACCAAGCAGGTCTCAGGTGAAATGCACCAGCGACCCAGCTGTTCAGCGCATATCAGCGAAAGAAAACAACACCCCTCATAAGAGGGAATAACTGGTTCCCGTCCCCTCCGCTCCCCCCCCCCCAAAAAAAAAAAAAGCAATCACACCATGTGACGATTGTACACCAAGATAACAACAGACATCTCACCATAAAGTACTCCCAGGCATGGGAAGATCCTTATCCTTCACTGTTGTATGCAATGCTTGTAGAAGGCACCTGTCAAGCAGCATGTCGACATCTTCGGTTGACAACGAGTGCTGGTCACCAGTATGCACATCAGCAGAGGAAACATCCCCGGTTACTTTCAGGCCACCCAACTCTGTCGCTACTTGTTCGGAAACATCAGTTTTGTCATCCAAATTACAATTGGAATCAGAACCGTTTTCTAAGCGAACAACACAGGCACTGTCTGACTCAACTGCTCCATCAACATTAACATCATCACTTTGATCATTCAAAGTATCGTCTTCACGGGAATGAGATGCCGAAATTGCGGAAGGGTCAGCAAAGACGACATCCTCCAAGAAACCAGGATTAGGCACGAAACGACCTTCAACAGATTCCCTGAAAAAAGAGATTTTCAGCACAGCGAAGTCAGCAAGATTGAATGGATGTACTCAACAGCTCTTACAGTTTCCTTCACTTACCAGAGCGAGTCACGGTAGTAGTGTGTTATTCTCAAAGCTTTTCCACGTAACCCAGCTTTCATTGCTTCAGAACTACTCACAGTGGTCGCTCCAACCTGAAAAAATGCGAATCAACAAAAAAACTCATGGCGACCATACAAAATTTTCATAACTGCTGAAAGATATTAACACAGTACCATCAAAAGCTTACCGCAATTGGAGCTGGATTGCCAGGGACTTTAACCGACCAAGGCTCCCCAGCGGAAAATGATGGAAATCCTTCTGGAGGTATACTGATGCCAGGGAACATCAAATCTGCTCCTCCAATTACAAAGCGAGAGACTTCTCCTCCCTTTAATGTGAAAGCGGGCAGGAGATCAGGGACCTTCCAGAGGGCATAAACTGCCACAATTGAATAGAGGACAAAATTACAAAATGTGCTCCTTTTAAGGTGCATGAAAAAAAGAACTGTTTAATTTTCACCATTTTCTCACAGGAACAGAAAAGAATCACCAAGTTTTTTTATTCGGATAATTAAGCTCAAACTTGACAGCTCTGCTCTTGGATAAAGTACGAAATTGACTTTGGCCCTTTCCAACCGTCATTTTTGCGGGGGGAGGGGGGGCAGGCTTTTTGAGATTGTGGGAAAACCAGGAGTTCATTTCTATCTTCACTATTCGCTTAGTTCTGACTGACGGTGAAAGCACAAATGTCCACTCAGTGAACCAGCATTGTCATTCAAGAGGGAGCAAGCACAATGAAAATGATACAACTCATACAAGCCAACACTCAATTATAATAATTCAAATATTCAACAAACAAAATAGTAAAGCTTTCCTTTTCTTTCTCAAAAACAGCCCCATAAAGCAACACGAGCTGCATTTCACCAGCTGTGCTAGTCAACATATGCAACTCAACTCATGGACACTCAAAAACACAACACACCTAGTTCTCTTGGTAGGTCATTCATGAGAACTAACAAGCATTACAAGCAGCAAAACGTTCAAAACTAGAAGTGATGCCACATTAAAATAATTTTTAAAAAATCGAAAGTGTGGATAGCTAAAAAAGATTAATGAAGATCTATGATGCCTAAAAACCCTTCTTGATGAAGAAAAGTTTTATTGCGATCAAACAAATATGGATGCAAAGAAAGCATCCTAACAAGAGCTATTTGCATTCGTAACGGGGACTATCCAAGAAGTCAACAATATCAACATATAAACGGCAATAATTCCCATCATCCTAAAACTTCAAGAGTTTTGATCCAATTATCTTTAATAGGAATACACTGAAAACAAAAATATTAATTTTGCAGTACCTGTGGGGTATATGTCTGATCCTCGTCCCTCGGTATCAAAGAACATAGGAAAGCCACCTTCCACCCCATATACAAGGACTCGGTTCTGGAACTTAGCAACAGTGATATCCACCTAAATATTACAGATTCGAAATATAACTAATTAGTGCAATGGAAGAGAAGGGGAGGGCCAAGGAGTGTCCTCTAAGGAGTAAGGTGTACCACTCAACAAAGCAAGCAAATCAAGTCCTATTTGCATATTATTAAATATTTATGACTAAAAGTCTAAAAAGTCAATTCCAAGGCCAAAAACTATTGATAAATCAATCCTAGTATCATAACTGTATCATCCTTAAAGGAAGTACAAGTTCTTGCAATTACATAATGCTTGTTCCTTGACTTATGTTTGAGAGGCTAGTTGATGTATGCCGCCTTGACTAGTCTACGAATTCACTCTCCATAAAAATTTGTCTAATGTCCTACACTCCAAACTTTCGACAAACACTCATATGAGACGCATAAATTGTGTTTAAAGCAGGTACTCATACCACAGATAACTAACCCAGTCGCTGAACCATTAGATAATTGTCTATTTGTCAACCATGAGCCATCACATAATTTTTTGGCCATTGCATCAAATGCATTCACCATTATAGGCATTGCTCTTCATCAATTACCAATGTGTAAAAATTAAACATTGTCGAAAATTCTTGCACATGTGTTTAATTGGCCAGTGGCCAGATTTCCCCTTTGGTACATTGGCATCCATCATCATTCACCAAAACACTAAACCCCCACCCACACGCACTAATCTCCGTGATATCTTCTTGATCTTACCACCACCTACCTATTCATCTTGCCGTTGGTTTTTTTTTAAAAAAAAAAAAAAAACCCAGAGTGTCCAGACTAGCTTTCATGCACCTCGACTAATCTAAATCCCCAGGGGCCCTGAAGTTAATGGCCAGAAAAACCTCCAGTGGCCCTGATAGGGAGTTGAACTTGTGACCACTAGGACGCAATCCCAATGCCTCACCAGCTGAGCCATCAATAATCAAGGTTATCTTTCTGTTGGATAATGTTTCATTGCTAGTAGTTGTGGGCTATTTGCTTTTTCATCCTTTCATCTCTACTTGCACCGCTGTGCGGATTGAACTACCGTCTTAATAGTTCAGTTTATCTATGCATTAGGCTCCCGGCCTCCCCTCCGCCCAAAATCAACCCCCCTCCCCTTTTTTGAAACTCGTAAGTGCAATGCATAACTTAACACAACAGGGGGTCAACTGGCCAAGAAATCAACCCTAACACATTGTTTGGATATAAGAGGATGAGGGGAAGCTAATGAAGGGGAGGGGAAGGAAGAGAGAGGTAGGTACCTTAACTAAGCTAGGCAAAATATCAACCAGTAGCCCAATTTGGCGATTATAATCATATTCTACAAACCTATTGAGATGATTTTGTCACAGGCTTAGGGCATAACAAGAACAAACCAGAGGTCCCCTTAACCAATACCATCACGAACGATTCAAACAACAGTGTAACAGCATACATCACCCATCGCCATCAGCAAACAAGACACAGAACAAACGATTGACGAGTGAGTGATTACCTTAGGAGGGAGAAGGGTATCAATATCGGCATCGGAAGCTCTGGGAAACTTCTCTTTGACAGCTCTTCTCAACTTCTTCTTGTCTGCGCCTGATAATCTCTGAAGCGACTTCGCTTCGACCGCCTTCTTGAACATGCTAGAAGCCTCTCGTACTCACCAGTGAAGGAGGAAAACTCTCGTCGCGAGGTTGATGGATATCGCGGTGGCGCTGGCGATAGCGGTGGCGCTGGCGATAGCGGTGAAACGGGAAGAGATACTGGTTTGGGTGTCCGGAACGGAGACTGGGATGCGCTGCTCCTAGAAACTGGAGATCAACCCGCTTTTGGTCAGCCCGACCGACATGAGGGTGATTAAGGTCTTGTTATCTTCGACTTATTTCAGACAGAATAAATTCAAATGAATTTGGTTTAGGATAAGTTTAATTTAGAAAATTTAAAATAAACTCAAATAAGTTTAAATAAATTCAATTTATAAAATTTAAAATAATAAATTTAGTAAATAATTTTAAAATAACTTCAGAATAAGTTCAGATAAGTTTAGTTTAAAATAGTTCAGAATAAGTTCAGTAAAACAAAGTTCATAACAAGTTCAGATAAATTCAGTTCAGAATAAATTCAGATAAAATAAAGCGAGGAAGATAGTCCCTAAATTATGGCATATCCGTGTTGCGGCTAGGGGTGTGCAAAAAAACCCGAAACCGAAAATCGAACCAAAAAATAGAAAAAATCGAACCGAAAAATCGGTTAACCGAATAAATTTTTAAAAAAAGTCGGTTCGGTTAACCGAACCGAGTTTTTTCCGATTTTCGGTTGGGTTACAGCTCGGATAATTTGAAAATTCGGTTAACCGAACCGAAAATTATTTTTTTAAAAAAATTATACATAATTAATAAAAAAATTAGGTAAGAATGTGCACTTTTTTGTTATTTATAAATGGTAACCAAAGTTTAATTTTTATAAAAAAATTTAGGTAAGAAAGTATAATTTTTTATTATTTGTAAACGGTTAACCGGTAACCGAACGGAAAAATCGGTTAGCCGAACCGAAAACCTGGTTAGCCGAAATTTTCGGTTTGTTACGGTTTGGTTTTTGGACGAACCAAAATTTTCGATTAACCAAAATTTTCGGTTCGGTTATGGTTCGGAGTTTATTTGAACTGAAAAATCGGTTAACTGATTTTCGGTTAACCAAAACTCCGGTTAACCGGTTTTGCACACCCCTGATTGCAGCAAGAGGATCCTGCTAAGATTGAAGGGGGAATTTTACCATACAATTGTTAGACCGGTGTTATTGAATGGAGCGGAGTGTTAACCTATCAGGAAGCATCAATTCCAGATAATAAGGCTTGCGGAGATGAGATGTTTCATTGGATGTGTGGCCACACAGGATTATATAAGATTATAAATGAAGTTTAGCTTATAAGTTTAGCTTTTGCCGAGTTTTCGTTTTGTATCAAATGAATTTAATCCCAAATGTTTTCTCAAATCTTTTGTGGGTCTATTGGAATCGGCCTCTTCGTAGGTACTGATATCTGCAAAAATAAGACTAATTACATTTAGATCTCTCATTTCCCATACAAGCAGAATCCAACACTGGGAGTTGTTGTACTGTTGTTGCAGCATGACGGCGAAAATTGAATTTATCACTTTATTGACAAAAAGGTATGCTGTAATTATAAAATTTATGAAAAAGGTCATAACAATTTACATCCAAACAGTGGTGTTCATCGGGGCAAATTCTGTTGGGTTGTTTGAACTAAGGGTCCCACAAAGGGGCCCAGGTAAAAAGCCCAAAAAACGGGGACGAGTCTTTGGGCTTGGATGCAACAATCACTCCCCTCTCCCGGTCGCCCCCATAACTAGCCATGCCTTCTTTTACTCTTCTTCTTCCTTTTTTGTTTTTGTTTTTGTTTTTGTTTTTTTTTTGAATTTTTTATTTTTTTGCAATCAGTTCGTGTGATTCCATGGTTTAAAATAAAACACATAGATACCTACAATTACACATGCGTTCCGCCTACGAATAACAACTTATAGGTTTTTTATATTTTTTAATAAAGCAAATACTACTACTACTACTACTATTATTGTTATTATTATTTTGATAGAAAACGGAGGTTTCATTCAACTAAATCGAAACAACATTACAAGCCTCCTCAGCAGCCAGATCGATAACTCGATATTGGCCATCTCCCAGCCAAACCCGTACAGAAGGGTTATAGGGTTGAAGATGGGTTAGGGTGTGAGCCACCCTATTCCCCACCTTGGCGCCCTCTTTACATGAGCACAATCAGAAAAAGCAAAACGTCTAGCTCACATAAAAATTTCGGAAAACAAAAAACCAAACTTAGTATATGGACAATCCCACTAGCTTCTTCATCTTTGATATAAGGCTTAGGCAGTCACCTTCAACGATTATGGAAGAGAAACCATGCTCCAGTGCTAGGTTCCTAGCGAATAGACATGCTTGCACATTGGAGTCACGCACCACCATTCCTAACCCATATCCCCAGTCACCAATTTTTGCACCATCAAAGTTAACCTTAAAAAAGCCCGAGAACTGGGTGGTGTCCAGCTCCTCAAGGGAGCATGAATAGGGAGGTTCAACTTTTTTGTGCCTCACGGTATTCCCTCATCACCAGCTCCAGAAAGGCACATTATTATTATTATTATTATTATTATTATTATTATTATTATTATTATTATTATTATGATTATCATTATCATTATCATCATCGTCATTGTTAACGCAAAAACCAACTAGCCCTCAGTTAGAATATATGTCCCATGCACTCATCAGCCAATCCCCCCCCCCCCCCCCCCAAAAAAAGGATACTATGAAAATTCTTAGTTTTTTTTTTTTTTAGTATTCAAAGGGACACCCATAAACAACTAATCATTATTCATCAAATTTTATAAAATTCATAAATAAGAGAACATTATGCGAAATTTCTCACTTCTGTTGAAAAAGGGTATAACACAGTGGCGTGCACAATGAACTGGCCAGCATCACTCGTACGTGTGTTTCAGCTGCATAGCATAAAGTGCTTCGATTATGAGTAAGAAGCCATCATGCATGTACCGAATCTCATACCTGACGTAGCTCTCTAATTAAAAGGCTTCAAATTGCAGCTAAAGAAATGGCAGAACTACATACATCCCTATGCTACTCATTAATGATTTCCTATCTCCTACTCGTCTTATATTGTGAGATATATATTTAATGCAGACTAATAACAAAAGGGGTTTGCACACATCTTCATGCACATAGATATATTATTCTTTTATCATTAATAATAAGTTACAATAAGCTAAAAACTTAAAATGTAGCAACAAAACAAAATGATACGCTTTTTAGCCAACATTTATCAATGTAATCACAACATATATGTAACTTTCTTCTTTAAACTATGAAATAAAAAATTGTTTCATGCTAATTTTTAATAATTATGCATGTGACAACTGCTTTATCAAAATCATGCCTGTAAAAATTTATTAATTACCCCTAAATTAAATAGTAGATCCTCCATAAACAGATAAACTATCTATCAATCCAAAGCTTAGTGAATTAAAGAAGTTTACAGTTCATACATTTTATGTAAGATAGTCTCATCTAAAGATTTTTTATATCGTTTATAAGAGAGCAATAAAGGTAGTAATTGTCTCGTGGTGTAGTTACAACTACCCAAAAAAAAAAAAAAAAAAAACACTAGTAACGGCCTTGCTATGTAATAATTCAAACCTTTGAGAAGCTTATAATTGGGTAGACTTTAATTCAAAGGTATGCAATCACAATTGTTTAGGATTTTCTTTGAGATTTTGTTGTAGTCTCATCGATTTTGTTGTAGACCCCTAGCAGCTTTCTCACTTTTTGGGATTTTCTTTGAGATTTTTGTCGAACATTTGAGAAGCAAGGCCATTGACTTTACCAATACTGAAGGCCTCAATAATTGTTTGGATTAATAAGATATGATCTTCTTTTATCCCTCCATTAATCAAGCAAGGATCGACTGCAATGGAATTGGATTGGATTAAAAATCTCTGAATTCTTGGTCACGTTCCTTCCCCTCAAAGTCATGCACCTTCTCCCCTATAATACATAATGTTAAATTTAATAATTAGGCAACAGTTAAAAATTATAACGTGACTATGAAGTAGAGCTAAGCACTAGATGGTATGCCCTTTGTTGCTTGAATAATCAAGTAAGTCATGTGAACAAGATAATCACAAAGGACTAAGTATGATAGAATAGTTCAAACTATAATTTCTACATAAAATTTCTGAGAGTATATACTCGCATAACTCGAGTAAGCAAGTATCTCTAGATGTTTCTTTATAAGACAAATTAATGCACATAGACAAAAGCGTACATATGACTCTTGAGACAACTCTTATAAATTGAACATAGACCAGTGATCCTGACTTATCACAACGGAAGTAGAGGATTTTGGTAAAAAATACAAAAGGAAAGGTTTTTTTTTGTTGGGGGGGCGGGGGTTGAGGGACGGGCGTATAGTCCCAGCCCCATATAATAATTTGCAGTCTTGAGAATGCATACCTAAGAGTGAAATATATTTTTCTGTACAGAGTTGGATCGGAATAGTACATCCTTAAAGATCACACTAAATTTATTTTGTTAAGGACCTTTTGACTTAGGACTATGTCATCTAGCCAATGGCAAAGGTGATGATGTTGCGTACTGGACGTTAGGATTCAATTGTCTGCACACAAAAAGTGATAATAACATAGTAATCGAGAGAAGATTATATGGCCCATAGCAAGTGCAAGCAATAAATAAATACGGCATATAACGTGTCAACTATATGTGCTACTTCAACACAATTTACCGTCAATGCTACGCTATAACACACTAGGGCAGGTTCTATTCGACTTATTATAAGTATATTCCATAGGCATTCAGCATTTTTCAGTACAATTCAGCAACTTTCAGCATAATTCAGTACATATCATGCAGCACAATTCAAACTGTTCAGTACTTTTTGACAATACTGAGTTCTATGTTCTTCAACCATTCTGCATATTTTAGTATGTTTAAGTATATTTCAGCAACTTTCAACATCTTTCAGCAACTTTCAACAATAAGAATCAATAAATCATTCTCATAAGTCAAAAAGAACAGGCCTTGAATTCCAAACTAAGACTATTATGTAAAGTTTGGTTGAAAGTAATGTAATCAGTAATCACTATGCAATAGAATCAACCATGCAATGCAATTGTTAGTGTAATGAAATGGGATAATAATTGCACTACAATGTTTGGTTACAAAGTTTTTACAAGTGTAATGGAATGAATTCATCTACAAATAATACTTAATTTTACACATGACGTGAACTACTTGCAATTCATTTCGCATTTTATGTTCGCCGATTTTAATTATTTGTAGTTTTATCGATAATTATTATCTATATCTTATCTTCATGATTACGATGTTGCACATGAGACTTACTTCACTCTATTTCTTCTAGGCTACAATAATGCAATATTGTTCAAGTTTACTAAGTAGAGAGAAGATAATGATGATGATGATGATGATGATGATGTGTGTGTGTGTGTGTGTGTGTGAAGAGAGAGAGAGAGAGAGAGAGAGAGAGAGAGAGAGAGATGATGATGATGTCTAGAACGTACAAAAATACAGTTACAATAATACGATCATGATCTAGGTTAAACTTTATCTAATATGGAAAGGAAAGAGAGGGGTGAGGGGGCTTCTAACCTTTTAAAAAAATGGTGTCAAAGTAATAAGAGAGGGAAAGTAGATGAGAGACAATAGAGAAATGAGAGCGAAAGTTCCCAAATATAATAGCTTATAATTAGGTAAACTTTAATTCAAATGTATACAATCACAATTGTTTAGGAAAAGTCAAGTAATTATATTTGTATAGATTGAGTTAAAAGTGATTACAATGCAATCTTAATTACATTCCTTAATAGTAACCAAATATGATAATGGAATCACCGTTATCATTTTGATTGCATTACCACTTTGATTACATAGAACCAAACAAGCCATTAGTGCATTAATGATAATCTCTTCACCATAACAGCATGACTTACCTCATCGAGACCTTTCCATTTTTATGGATAGTTTTGATGCAGGAAGAATCCTGCCGAGAAGGGCAAATAATCAGTAAGCTAAATCATTTACCCACCGCCAAAGCCGAATTAGGAAAATGAGGGCCGCAAGAAAACGCAGCAAGGAAGGTTAATTAACCTAAAAAGAGCCCAAATAAGCCGCCAAACCCAATGGAAACTAGATTGTTACGCCTTTATCTAACTAGTTAACTTTTGATGGATGCAACTTAGAAAGAGAAACCTTGCATGGGAAAGCCTAAATTAACGTAGATGTATAGAACCTAGAAAAAGAAGCCTTGCATGGGAAAGCCTAAATTAACGCATAATCATCACAAAAACCCAAGGTTATGCTTTTCCATCTTACATTTATATATGTATATATATAGGATAGGATGGGGCTAATGTCGACATGCCAAGCTAAAATTAGCCATTCTAGTTTGTTGTGTAGAATAGTACTGAGTACTAATAACTAATATAGAACACGTAGGCGATAGTACACATCAAAATGGCATCGAACATGGGGAATTTGAGCCAGTCATTATGGATTTTATTGCTTGTGCTCGGGCAACTCACAATTGCAAATGGTACGCCAAAGTTTAACTACAAAGATGCGTTGGCGAAGTCCATCTTGTTCTTCCAAGGCCAACGATCAGGTAAACTTCCTAGCGACCAAGGCATCGCCTGGCGATCCAATTCCGGCCTTCGTGATGGTTCTCTTGCTGGTGTATGTTAAGCTTCTCACTCCTACGCATGCTTCTCACTCCTTATGTTCTACTTCCAAACATCAATTCATACACAAAAAAGCAACCCTTCCCCCCCCCCCCCAAACAAAAAAAAAAGAGGAGGAAAAGGCCATTCACCAAAATAATTCACTGTCTCCATTCGATGTGCTAGCTAGAGGAAGGGACAACGAATGGATTGGATAGTGTAATGGAACTACAACTCGCAAAATGAGTAAAATCAGCATTATATTTGCAGCTAGGGATGGCAATGGGCCGGATTGGGGACGGGGGCATATTCCCCGTCCCCGCCCCCTTCCCCGTTGCGGGGAAAAAATTCCTCCTCGTCCCCATCCCCAGTGGGGATTCAATCCTTGACTGCACTCCAACGAGGATTTTTACCTACAAATCTTTTTCCATCCTATATGAAAACTATATTACAAGTTAAATCTTGGGTGAAAGGTCAAGTTACTTAGCAGATTTATCTTAATTAATTGCACAAAATTCTTGTAGAATCCATACAACGCAAGTTTAACAAACTTCATCAAAGTTTATAATTCAACCCAAATTAAAGTTTAACAAGTCCATGCTACACAATCAAACCAAAGTCTAAGAAGTCAAACACAATCCAATCAAAGTCTAAGAAGAAACATAGGGATTATATAGCTAGAATTTTTTTCAAATAAATTTACCTATCTAACCTTAATCCTATGTTTATAAACAAAGGATTTATATATAATTTTAATTATAAATAGAGACGAGTATAGATTTTTTTCCCCAAACAGGAACGGGGAAGCCGGAATGGGGATGGAGATTTTTCTTAAGGCAGGTAAGCGGGGATGGGGACGGGGTAAAATTTCGCCCCGTCCCCGTCCCCATCCCTGCTCGGGGATTGAGTCTCTTCCCCATCCCCAGTGGGGACGAGATTTTTCCCCAATGCGGGGCGGGGCCCAGTGAGGATGGGGATTCCCCGCCCCACTGCTATCCATTGCAGCTTTCCTCAGTTACAAGAATACATTACTAGTACTCCCCTTACGATGCAATTGTTGGATTAAACAACACATCACCACTAGGTTTTGGACTATCTTATGCTAATTTAGGGATGACAAGACCAAAGAAAATTGCCCTTGCTCAATCCAAATCAAGGTTCCAACATGGATTCGTTCTCCTTTTAACTGGATCTTCATTTTATTTGGAAAAAACTTACCAAAAATTTATCTTGCCTCGTGATAATAATTATAGTCCTGTATTCCCTGCCACTTGTAACCGCACTAGATCATATCTTCAAACTTGATGAACGTAAACCGTTTTTTGAGTTTTTTCCCTGCCACTTTTCTAAAGACAATTAAATTCCAAGGGGGGGAAAAAAGCCTAAAATAGTACCTCTTTGGAAGAAAACTCAATATAAAGAAAGAGAGGTTAAAATTCTTGAATCCATGAATTGGAGAGAAAATTACTTTTGAACCCTAGTCAGGATCTATGATCTGGCTTGGTTTGACAGCAACCCTCGCGGCAATTATAGTGTATTCTCTAATCTCCACTGTACTGCAACATGTTTTCCTCACTTCTTTCAAAATTGTAAAACAGGTGGATCTCACAGGAGGCTACTACGACGCAGGAGACAACGTCAAATTCAACTTCCCCATGGCTTTCTCTACAACCATGTTATCATGGGGAGTGTTGGAGTTTGGGGGCAACATGGGTCCCCATTTGAATGCGACCAGAGCCGCCATCCGTTGGGCCACCAACTACCTCTACAAATGCGCGACAGCCACCCCAGGCAAACTGTATGTTGGGGTAGGCGACCCAAATGCAGATCACCAGTGTTGGGAGAGACCCGAGGATATGGACACTCCGCGAACTGTCTACTCTGTCTCTCCTGCAAACCCGGGATCTGATGTGGCTGCTGAGACTGCAGCTGCACTAGCCTCCGCTGCTTTGGTTTTTCGGAGTTCGGATAGAAGGTACTCAGCTTTACTCCTGACCGCTGCAAAAAAGGTGATGCAATTCGCCATAGAGCATAGGGGAGCTTACAGTGATTCGCTAGGATCAACGGTCTGCCCCTTCTACTGTTCATACTCTGGGTACAAGGATGAGCTGTTGTGGGGAGCAGCATGGCTGTATAGAGCAACAAAACAAGCCTATTACTCGAATTTGTTGAATTCGCTAGGAGCCAGTGATGCCACTGACATCTTCAGTTGGGACAACAAGTTCGCTGGTGGTCGGGTCCTACTCTCAAGGGTAAACCCAAGCCGACAAAATCACCTTCTCACTTTGCAATAACTACTTTCCTTCTTCCTTTGTCTAATTAAGCTTAATCCGCATTCATACCCTGAAGTCCCTTTTGCAGTTAGCCTATGTTACGCCTGAACTGATGCCTTTATAGCCTATGTTAAATACCACTGATTGTCTCAACTCCATAGAAAAGAAGCATAGGACAGCTTATAGAGGTATTTTGCTATAGTGAACCATACATCAAGCTAGGAAAATTGCCTAAAAGTGGTTTTTTGCACTGTCCTAAAAGCGGACATCTTAACAAGATTAATGTACCTTCTGGTAATTAATGGAGAACCCATCTTTCTTTCCTTTCAGGAAGCTGTGCTGGCCAAAGATAAGAATTTCGAGCCCTTCAAGCAAGCAGCAGAAGACTTCATTTGCCGCATACTACCTCACACCGCTTCGACCTCCACCCAATACACACGAGGTGCGCTCCTTTTTACATATACTTGCATAATAACAGCCATCATATCTCATAGGTTACTGATGCTGTTGTAATTACATAGCAGGTGGTCTAATGTTTAAGCTCAGCGCGAATAACCTCCAATATGTGACGTCAATCACCTTTTTGCTCACCACTTATTCCAAGTACATGAAGATCTCCCAGCATACCTTCACCTGCGGCTCTGTCGTGGTGACTCCAACTACCTTAAGGCGCCTTGCCAAAAGACAGGTTTGTGTTCATCCACTAAATCAGCATCCATTCTATGCTTTCTTCTGCTGTATATCCTCTAGCCCCATCATTGACACAAATAAGCAAATTATTTGCAGGTAGACTATATACTTGGAGATAACCCTCTCAAGATGTCATACATGGTAGGGTTTGGTGAAAACTACCCCAAAAGGATTCATCACAGGGCTTCTTCCTTGCCCACTGTGGCCAGCCATCCTCAAGCCATCAAGTGCGGCGAGGGGTTTGACCCTTACTATCACACCTCAAACCCTAATCCTAACCTCCTTATCGGGGCTATTGTTGGAGGTCCTAACCAGAATGATGCATATACTGATGATCGCACAGATTATAGCCACTCGGAGCCAGCCACCTATATAAATGCTGCTATTGTTGGACCCCTTGCCTCCTTTGCCAGTTACTAAATGCCTCAGATTCTGCTAGCCCCTCACTTAACAGTTGATTCATCTATCTGCAACTGTACGGAATGACATGCTGTCCATTGTAGATACTCTGCAATTGAAAATCAAAACTACCAGTCTTTTCATTTACTTCTATTTTTCCCCTTTCCATTCCCCCTCCCCCTCATTCACCTTCTACTGGAAAAAATATCATAACAGAGATGGCCGAAACAAAAGCTCACAATGAGACGCAAACTGTCTTCACTGGGAGTTATTGGCATCTCCTTGTACAATATTATTAATATAGGAAATTAAAAAGCAGCTTAACAGTAAGACACACTATTTATTCACTAGCAAACACAGCTTCTACATGACATCAAGGACAACTAAAAATTGAAATCATGTTTCCTATGACCAAACAAAACCAGTGCACCTAATATTAGACATACAGGTTACGCTTCCAACCGCAGTTTCAACACAGCTGACCTCCAAGTAACATGCAAATTAACAAGGGGGGAAAAATCCAAATTGAAGACATACACAAACAAAAATTAAGACTAAGCACCTTCATAGAGACAATCCACATAAGATACTAAGATTTAGAAGATTCGTAAAGCTCAAGACTATGAGGGAGGAGCACAAATAACCAAGCCACACCGAAGTAGTAGCTGGTTACAAAAAACAAAGGTATAGAAATGGATAAAGAATAGGATAAGCTTCACCAAACCCAGAAAAGCAAAAAAGAGACACGAATTCAACATAACGCGAATTGAACATCGCAGTAATGCAAAGAAAAATAGGCCAAAAAAACTTTATGAATGAGATATAGCCTCCAAAATTTTCCAGCAAGATGCCAACGCCTTAACAGCAACCTCAACACCGATGCAACAGAAAGTACTTTGGCCCTTGTCATTATTTTGCAAACCACTACCATGTCCTTCATCCCATGTTTGCTCCCTACCCTAAGGTAATGGTGAGCATTGTATCAGGCCATTCACATTTAAATGTAGCCTGGTGGTGTTAGACACAAGGTGCAAATACTTGTCATCAAATTCCCAAACCTCCAGACAAGAGCTTGCAATACCTTGTCCCAGGGTCCTTGGTGAAATGGATGGTCTAACACAATAAGACATATGAAAAATAATAAAACCTCTTATACTTGACTTGCACAGGAAAGCAGGCATTGAATGCATTAAAATCAATCATGCTAAAGGCAACCAAGTAAGATTCAATCCCTCTCGACATATGTTTCAACATTTTAGACCAGAAAAACACTTGAAACTTTGGTTTCAGCCACTGAAACTAAAGCAAACCAAGACTGCAGAACATCAACAAGCTATTGCACAATGCACAGCATTTGCAAGATGAGGTCAATCCACATCACTGATTGAAAGACCTGAAGGTTGAAAGTGCTCAATCGGTGACTGAGAGAAGGAGAGACTTCGAAAAAGTGAGGCGAATTAAGGATGAGACCTGCTCTGGTGGTAGAAGCCACCATGAAGCACAGAAGGCAACTTATATGCTATCGGATGAGTAAGGTAAACAACATATGACTAGGAGAACTAGGGCAATATGAGGATCATCAACAGCATCATCAAAGACCTAGTTAAAGAGGCATTGCTATAGATGGAGAAGGGTAAATGTGGTTAGTCTATATCATATCTCCCTTGAAATATGGAGCTGGATGAGAAAAGGTTGTCATGGAGAAGGTCGAAAAGTACGTGGAATGCAAGTCCAATGGGGAAATGCATGAACAAATAGGGAGGTCCAAAACATCCATGCTGATTCAGTCTTGAGAATGCCGAAAAAAGGATACATAAGGTCTATCATACAACGTAAGGGGGGCCAATCATAATCTTATCCAATTATAAACATAGAACTGTGATCAGACCCAACCCTACACGGCCGTAAAAGTTCTATAGCAACAAAGAAGAAAAGAACTTGCGGAGTTCTGTGTGACAGAAAGGTTTTGTTTCACATGGTGATTAACCCAGCCTTCTGATATGATGCATAATGCTAGCTAATTAAGAAAACGGAAGTTTAAAAAACAATGGTAACTGAAACAAGGACAAGGATGATAAAATGATATGCAATGCTGGAGGTGTAGCTGTAAGAGCTTAGATAAAACAATGAATAAAGTGAATAAGAGGTAAGATGAGAGCAACCCTACAGAAAACAACAGGAGGGAAACGAAACAACAATTTTTTTGAAACATGGAAAGGAGATCTCAACATGTATTCGTGAGAAGTTAGAAGAGGACCCACAATTTAGATTATATGGGAGGAAAAGGGAGCCATGGAGACTCATTAAAAAAAAAAAAAAAACATGGGCGACATGGGGAAAGCTCAAGGGGTGTGAGAAGACAAAACAATTTAGGTCGTATGAGAGTTAGAGGAAGATCCGAGAAGAACTAGAATGAGGTTAGTAGGATCGATTTAGCTCAATCTGGTCAGCTACAACTTATTAAAATCATGACTCCAGACATGAGTTTAAGGCGATTTAGTATTAGCGCCATACATCCTAAATTAGCACCCTTTTACAATTATTTGCCTCTACTTAGATAATTAGTAACCTCTCCATTGTCCTCAGCACACACACATGGCGTATCGAGTCCGCTTGCTGAGGACCTATCACACCTTCTCCTTTTATTTGTCAATGTGGTATCAATCAAAGATGTACATTGTGATGCTTGCCTAATGTGGTTACTAATCTACTACTGCACTGCCTTACTTTAGGTGGTTTGACTGCTTTTATGTCACTAATTCATCCATCTTTAATGTTCACCACATTGTTCCCAGGGTGCCATTGCTTGTCATTATATCCTCTCTTCCTAACCTCATTGTAGGTTTTTTTTCCACCCCTTATAAAAGAGGTTTTGGCTATAAAACCTTTGAACTTCTTTATCAAAAAACTTGCAGGAACCTCACAAATGGCCTCTCAACTTACAAAGGTGGAAAGAAGAGATAAGGCTGCCTATTTTTGCCTACATTGGAATCGGCTGCGTATGTTTACCTGCATCTGAATCCCCCCACCCAGACCTACGTCAAAGAAAACCACTGTCATTGTAATCTATGCTCCGGTTTATCTGTTTTGCCAGTTTCTCCTTTGCTCTATTCAGGGGTCACGATTGAGACTATTATATCCTCTCATCCTTTAGTTTTTACAGTTAAATAATTTTATCAATGCTTCACATTTATTGTCACTCATCTCTATTCTACATTTCCAGTCTCACATGGAACTGCAACTATGAACCTAAACGCTTGTTTCATTCCCAGAGAAATCTGAGAGCTTTCGACCATGAGAAAGAGAATATGAAGATCCCTGTCCAAAATAAACCTCTGCATCTGGACATGATCCCATATGCATAGAGCAACAGACACCAGACGTGAAACAGAAGTTCAGAAAGCAATAAAAAGATAAGTTTCCATCTTCCCAGCTCCTACAGCAAGAAACCCACAGAAGTCTATCCAATATTGTCTACAGCTCTTTTAAATAAAAAAGTGAGCAGTAAGTAGTTCTCCCCAAAAGTTCTTTTGGAACAACATTACTAATGTTGGGTCCTTTACTACAGGTAGGGAGGGATAAGCAAATATGAGTGACACGTGATCAATTTGAGCTGGAATGGAAAGGGAGATGGAAGCAAAGGAGAGCCGAAGTGTCAGTGAAACCAATTATGCATACAAACTCAAGGGTTTGTCAGGAACGAGCCCCTTTTTTCTACACCTCGGGTCTGACTGCTAATTGAACCAAAGGAAATCCATCAAAATGAAGTAATTTACTCTGCCTGCAGTCTAGATGACATACCTTTGATGATAGTTGTAGACTTCCTTAAGTAGCAGAATATATAACTTCTTCAGCAGGCTAAAAATGCAGACTAAGTGTGTAATAGGTTAGGGGCCCGCCTACTGGCCGCTCTGGTTCTTAATAATGCCATATAAACAAATTGTTCATGAATCAATTCTTACATTCTAATCCTCCTCAAAATGAGAACTTTGAACATTATCCTTTAGGTGTTGATAAAATGGTGAAGAGAAAGTGATTGGATGTATCATGGACACACATTAAATTCTAGATGTCACAGACACTCACCCATAAACATAATTGCATGTACACATCATCGATACAATACCAACTAAGTTTATCAGGTGCATGGGCATCGTGAAGCTACACAGAACAAAATTACACAACTTTGATACATTTGCCCGCTACAGGCAGCCATTAAGACAGCATCACATTGTCTGCTGTGGCCCAAAACTTTGCACTCCAATTAGACACACCAATCTCATCTCAGGTCAATAATTCATCCAGACAATTTCTGGAGAAATTAGTAAAGAGGGTACAAAAGCCCCCACAAGGGTAAGTGATTAGTGTGCTTTTTCAATAGCGCCCTGACCTAGGGCGGCTAATACTATCCAATGCAGCCCCAAATACTCTTCGACTGTAGTCATGATTGTAGCTATCATGACGGGACCTAAATGGTTCTGAATCTTGCCCTACACCAGGAGGAAGCAATTCTGGATGCAAAGAAAAATATCATTTAAAAAATATTGTTAAGCAATATACAAAGAAGAATAAGGGAGGATGAAAAAAGAGGGAAAACAAGGAGAAAAAAAATAGTAAAACATTAGATCAGTCATCAACAATTAGGGGGAAGGCCGAAAATGATGGGAAACATTCAATAATATGGAGGTTACCTTGCTCATAACGCACAGGATTTGTGGAAAATCTACCAGACACCCTTGCAGCATGATGAAGATCATCCATACTACTAAAAGGTGCAGGATGAAACCTGGACTTAAGAGGTGAATTGGAGGAGAAGATTGATGTAGAGGCCATATTTGCAGACAACTTATCTTGCCCAGAGATCTGCCAACAAGATCAAACTTTCAGCATCAAGACAAACAGAATGACAACCAACAAGAAAGGGGAAAAAAAATCATGCAGTGTATGTCCCGCCAGTATGTGGATGCCAAAATAAATGCGACATTACCCAGGACATGCCAGTCAACAGGCCACCAAAACAGCTAGATAAAAGTAACTTTTACTACTAGTAGTTTAGCAACACAATTGGAAATTGAATATCAAATAGCCAATTCTGTAATCATTCTATCATTAAACAAAGACGCAGTCAACTCTACAAAGATAATCAGGTCAGGAAAGGTAATCACACCCTTTATTATGCCCGCAACGCATAGTAACATTGCCACACATAAAGAGGCATTTCACACAACGTAGGTCCTAATTCAACGATAATACAATAAAAAGGACAAAAGAAAAGAGGGTGAGAAAAGAGAGGACATACCGCAAATTTCAATGTCCTGTTGTAAAGTGTCACAAGACCAGAGAAAAGCTTCACAGCATACTCTGCAATCTCCTCTGTTTCATACTCAGCAAAGGCATAACCCTTAGGCTTATCAGTTTCCCTGTCTCGTGGAATGTATAAATCAACCACCCGGCCTGCTTGGATAAGGATGTCATATAGAACCCTATCAGTAACTCTTTCATCCAAATTGCCTGCGCAAGAAATAGGTGCAACTAATTAGCAGGAGAACAGAGGAAAGCTAGCAGCCAACGTGACACATATTGCACCACAAATGTAAGTCAACTAATTAAAAGTTCACAAGAACAGATCTCTAATTTCTTTGTGGCTTCGTGCAGTCGTCATATGAGTTGGGGCTGAAATTTTGGCAATGAAGCAAAAGAAATAGGATTGAAGTTTTTTTTTCCCCTCCATCCCTAAATTGATTCTAATCTCCTAATCAAAAAAATTATTCAAATTGAGCTGTCCTGTAATTATACTATAAAAACAACTCTCAATGCGGGTCTTACTATGCAGGATATGGGAAGATCCAAATGCAAGTCGTCCACCCTTGCCCGTGCAAACGGAAAGGCCAATCTTGCTGCATTGATAACCGCATACTGCTAAAGCATAAAAGCATTGATAACCGCATACTGCGTGAACCAAAACCATGCAACACAGCATAGTACTAACTTAACACAAATTGCAGATACAAGGTACTCAACTTCAATACGATTTGGACAAAACTTCAAATTACAATAGCAATCCACACTAAAGCTAATCTGACATAAACACAATGGGGTCGCAGCGGAAACATAAGGAATTAAATTAAATGACCTTTAAAATCATTCCAGGCATTGCAATCCCAATTACTCAGAATTACGAATTCAGGAAGAAACCACCTATCCGTTGATTAATCAAAGGGGTGAGGCTCGAGAGTTTGGTAATTTTTTTCAAAGAAGAAATAGGAAAGTAGGGTTTCGTAAGGAAGTACGCATTCGAAATCGTATTCATTGAATCGAATTATTAAACGAACGAAGATAATTTGCAGAATCAGAAGCTCATGGATGAATAGCTCACCTATGTAAACGGTGCATTTGGTATTATCCGCCATGGCGAGCTTGAGCTAGAGCTCGATCCCCGCCTTTCTCTCTTCGGCTTGCGGTGGCTTTCGCTCAGAAGGTTTTTGGGGATTACCTAACCGAAATCTTAAAGGCATTTTTCCTTTTCTTCCTTTTTCGCCCTTCCTTCATCAGCCTTTTTTTGAAGGGGGGGGGGGAATAAATACAAAAGCATTTACAATAAAGTAATGTTTGATTGAACCAATATAATGCAATCGACTTTATAATCTAATTATGATTACATAATGTATGTGGTAATTATAATTATAAAGTAGTTGTTATTTACAATACTCTTTTATAATTAAATAATATGATAATAATATAATTATAAACTTGTTCGTATTATACTGTTATTTACCTTTAACCAAACATTGCCTAAGATTTACTATTCATGTTCTTAGATTGAATTTAACCATTAGAAAATTATATTATAACTGATATTTAAAATAACACCCAACATTACAATAAGGAAGACAATAAATGTTTATTGTAATCGAATCCCTTCCCCAATTTTTGACCATCACAATAAACACTTGAGGCAAATTCATCCCTACAATGAGATGAGGGTGTAAACAGCTGCTTATTGTGGATATTCTAAGCATTGAACAACTTCTCTGAGACAATATCAAACGAGGGGTACATTAGCAAACCAAGAAGACGACGGGATCATAGAGGGTCCAAACAAATGAAGAGAATAGTATATTTGTATTTAACATACCTCATAGGGATTCATTAGGTAAATATTTGAGTTATATAATTTTTTGCGATTGTTCAAATGAATTTATAAAAAATAAACATGGATTTTGAAAAACTGATATTTATTTAATGCAATATTCACTTGATTGATTTTAGTAGAAAAAATTACAAAAAAAAAAAAAAAAGATTTCTCTAACATGGAATATAGTAAAAGTGTATACTGCTACGCCTAAGAACCCTGAAAGACTGGCCTTTGTAAAACGGAAACCACCAATATAGTAAAAGTGTATACTGCTATCATGGATAGTAGTGATAGGTGCGAAATAGAACGTCGGCGATGAAAGTAGAACAAAGCTCAAGAAAAGTAAATGGTTTAAATATAAGAACTTACAAGATATGGAGTACTATGGATGCACAACAATTAAGTTATAATGCACAAAACAGGGGACAAGCAAGAGCATCAGTGGAAAGAAAAATTAAATATAATGAATGCATTTGCTCACAACTTCTCTTTGGCAATCTTTCCACAATGCTATGCGAACTAGGGATGATACTTACGCAAGACTTGAAAATTGATGTTATGTCTCCCTTGCCTCCAATAGATGTGGGTCATGTTCGATAAAATTAGCTGTTTAGGCAGCGGATAGCGATTCAGGTAACAGATAACTGTTTAGATAGCGAATAGCGGTTCTAATTTAGCTGTTAACGGATAACAGTTTAGATGAACAGTTGAAATTAATGTGTTCGGTAAATTTACTGTTATGCTAGCTGATTAATGTGAATTGACATAAAAGATTTTCAAAGATAACATTTTTAAGGGATATTTTTTGGCTAAAAAATATAAAACGCTACTTTTAAATGTCAAACGTTAATACTATTAGCTTTTCGAAAACGCTACTTAAAATGCTAAATGGTACTTGAAATACTAGTCAAAATACTAGTTTATCGAACATTAAAAATTAACTAATTCGTACATTGACTTGGTCAAAATAGTAAACGTTACCCAAAACGTTGTTGCCGAATACCGCCGTTCAATATAAAGGCCGCCTCCCCCCTCCCCCGAAAAAATATATGAGGTGATTGACTTCCCTGTCTTTTTACTCATGTTTCTTTCTCTTTGTTTAAGTTTTCAAAACTTGAGCATTTCACCTCTTTGTGCTCGACCTTTCATTAAAAAAAAGGAAGAAAAAATTCTTAACCACAATTACTGTTGGATCTACATGTTTGACATTGGTGCCTTACTTATTCATTAATCAAAATTTTGAAAAGAAACTCCTACAAAAGCCATTGGATAAGATAGGCACTCATAAAATTAACCTTGTTTTGGAGATATTTTATTAAACAAATTGTCATGCGGCATCCACAAGATATATCAAACACGAACAAATACAAACTTCACTATCAAAATATGGTCTCCATTCAAAAAAAGAATACTTCTATGGATATTAATCGCCCTTCTTCTCACGACCGCTGTTTCATGATATAGTCTGATGAAAAAGATACATAAATATGTTATAATATCCTTTTGGGAATAGATTTGTTGATCTGATATAATCTTCCAATGAGCAATATTAGTATGGTATGAGTGGTCGCACTTAAAGTGTCGAAATTTATTGAAGGGTCGCTTTATCTTTAGATCACAAATCATCCATTGAAAACAAAACGAAAACACTACACAAAAATACATAATATCAATCATAAGATAAGACTCTTGTAATCGGAGACAGAAAACATTTCTCACAATTGGAGAGACGATTATCACTAATAAGATGCTATAGAAAAGAAATTTAAAAAATGACAAGGCAAATGGTTAGGATAGTTGGAAAACCAACCATCTTAGCCTCCACAAATCAAAGAGATAAAGAGAGAAAGCAGAATAAGAAGAACAGAAGATCTAGGTAGGGATGCCACAAGAGCAGATTATATAGAGATCACTAATGACAGTTGAAAAATGCAGTTAACCTTTTGTGTGTATGTCAATAATTTGACCATTAGGAATAGTTTTTTTAAAAAAAATCTCTGTAGATTTTCAAACATTTTGACCCGTCCAAGAATATAATGTATTAGGTAGTGTATAGCATGTGTATAGTGGTGAGAGTGAGAGCTATTAACTTGATTTTTTTAGTAGAAACATAACATTAACAAGTATTATGATTATCACAATATCAATCCAAGATTAATTTCAAATTATCACAACCCCACTATCACACACATGTTCCACATCATCTGATATATTGGTTTCCTGACGAACCAAAGTGTCTACAAATTAGTGACAATTTGTTACAAAATTACACCTGACAATCAGATGGTTGACAGTCGAAAGAAAATATCAAAATATTTTGTCCAACATCTCCAAAATGAGATTGCCTACGTCCAATTTCAAGCATTCAAGACTTGGTATAAAAAATTGAATCCGTTTTGGATTGTTCCTAAATTAAAAACCGACGAGGCAGAGGCACCTGACCCCACCGCAATCACCGCCAGTCAGTTTTCAGTTTTCACACCGTTATTACTGATCACTCGTCGGCAACGTTTCGGGAGGGGCACAATTGACTCGACAGTGAAGTGCGGCGCTGATGACGTGGTACGTGGGAGTTTGAGCCAATGATGCGGTTCCAGCTCAGCATCAGTTGTATTCACGAATTTCCCCAATTTTAATTTATACTTTTTAAACCTTCAGACAGACGCCCCATAATTCACTCCGAGGGGCAGAATGGTAAATGTAAATGCGTTTGAAGTCAGCTATGACATTAGAGTATTAGCGCATAGGAGAGAGGAAAAAAACAAAATCAAATTCCCAAAAGCCAAGAAATAGCACAAGCAATGGAGATCATCCCACATTTGTCCTCCATGTAGTGGACACTTTTTGTCTTGATTTCTATGCATTGAGTTGCTTGTGAATGTGACGATCATCATTCCTAGATCTCCAGCTGTGATTTCTGGGTTTGGGACTCCAATTTGTCGGAGAATCGAATAAAAGAGTCGTAAGTCCCAGTGGGTTTTGAATTCAGAGAAGTTGAGTTGGAGAAAGAATAATGGATCGCGGTTCGAATCTTCTTGAATTGTTATCTGCATCGACATCTTCGTCAAAATCTGCTGGGATTTTTGGGGTTATTCATGACTGTGAGTTGATTTCTTTTCAAGATTTCCAACCCCCGCCCCCCTTTTTCTGTGTTGAATTCGGAAAGTGCTTTGGTAGAGATGTTGAATCATAAACTGTGATTGTTTCAGAATTCAGTCCCAGGTCGTGTTTGCTTTTGTTTTATTCAATGTTGTCAAGGGTTTCAATTGTTTGATTGGTGTATTTAGTATTTGATTTTTGTTTTTCTTGGTAATAACAGAACTGAAACTCAGAGCACGGTGTCTGAGTTTTAAGGGTTTAATTTGGTTCATGGGCTCAGCCCCCTTTGGTGATCATCTCTTTTGTGTTTGTGGGGTCCCCCCCCCCCTCCCCCAACTGATGAACTGCGCCGAATCTTGATTTTCATCATTCACCCCTGAGAAGAGAGAAAAACAAGTGATCTAAACATGAAACTTGAATGTGTTCCTGGTAGATTTTGGTGCTAATCTGTGCTTGTTTTTGGTGTTTAAGAAGACCCAAAGAACAACCCCCCCCCCCAAAAAAAAGAGCTTTATGTTCCATTGTTTTAATGCATTCCACAATATATGTGCAGGGTATTAGCTAATTCATTGCAAATCCTGTGGCAGAGTGTGGATCAGATTAATGAGCAATGCAGAGATCACGTAGAGCTCTTCTTCAGCGAAGAGCCTTAGAGAAGGCTATTGGTAGAGATCACCTTTATAAGTTCTCCATCTCCCTCACGATCCTCCTATGGGGTGTCATCTTTCTCCTGAACTTGTGGATCAGTCATGGCAATGGCTATAGAGGTCAGTTGTTCCTTGTGTGCCTGTCTTCAGTCTCTAGTTTGTGGGTTCAGTTGTCGTTAATGCTTTATTCATGCTTGTATCCTAGTTTGGTAATTTGGTGAGGCTAGTGACCCCTCTTATTGTAAGCTTTTGTCTTTATTTGAATTTTGAATTTTGAATGTGGATGGCATTTCATTGAACATCAAACTCACATTCGTACATTGTCTTTAGCCAAAGCAAGAGAAGGCTCAGGAAAATTATTCAGGTCAAAAGTTGGAGAAAGAAAAATTAAAATGAGCCATGGCATGTGCACCATGTTGTCCTTATGTCTAATATGAGACTATCTCCAAGCATCCAAACTAGCACCTGAATTGACGACATCCTTTATGGTCACCTCAACCCCTGCTACAACCATTCACCTTCCCTTCTCCATGGAGATAACACTGAGATAGTCACCGTGTATGATTACCAGTACACCCTGGTTCAGGAAATTTTGAAAATAGTGCCATGGTCACGCTGAGCAAGATTACCGATCACCATACATCCACTCCAAAACCAACTTATTGATCTCTTTTCCATATTACCCTGGCTGTGGTGCCTGCAAGGCCCAATGATCCTACTGCAAGCACCTGAAAAGCAATTTGAACCAATATGCAAAATCTGCACTAGGCACCGAAGCTGTTCTGAGGCGCTAATTACTCCCGAAGACAGAAACCAACCACCCCAAGCTGCCGTAAGTGTGGTTTTGGGGCATGGTATTCTTGGCGACTTGTTTGCACCCATGCTGAACCGCCTAGTGACTAGCTTCTTTGTGAGAACTTTACATGCGACTCCTCTTACCATTTTTAATTCCTTGATGGGGCTTTATCTTCCAAAACTCCTCTGAAAGAGCAACCCTCCCCTCCTGCAATTGTGCGAGCTGGTTTCTCTGTTCTTTTCTCTACTTGTTGGATAAAAGGTGATCTGCTACTTCACACTTGAGTCTCAATCCTTGACTAACCTCCATATAACGTAGTATTCACTTGTCTCCATTTTTTTGGTTGTTGAGGGCGAGATTCAACCAAATATATGGTCAGAGCTGGTGTAGACAGAATCATGCAGGAATCATAAACTGGATAGCACGCCTTCCTTTAGTATTTGCCCCCTTGGGATGTGCTAAATTTGCAGAGGTGTGCGCTAGCATTTTTTTTGAGTGTGATGATCTCAAAGTGAAGCACCCCCCCCGGCCGTACAGTCAGAAAATGAGTGGCTTATTGGTTTGATCTGCAAAATCAGAACAAACGACTTTTGTTTCCCTTTCTAAGCAAGCAAGAGGACATAGATCAATATTTCTTATAGAGGATATGTTCCCTTTACCCTATGGTGCTACGTTGGCTTGTTGCCTTTTATTGATATTTCTTGCCATCTAATAGGATTTCTTCCGGTAGCCATGTAGTTTTATGCATGCTTAGGTGTGCTTTTGTATAATTGCTTCTGACTAGCTACATTCTTTGCAGATGAGCCCGAAGAACTCCTTAATGTGAATGTCTCAAGTCGGGATGAAGGCAAGCTCGCGACTACTGCAGGCGTAGGTTCTGTAAATGAACATCCAATTGCTTCACTAGCCAATCATCCAAGAGCAATTTCTGCTAACCATCCTGAGACTTCCAGCATTAGTGTTACTAAAAGTGAAGAAATCAATGGTGAGGTACAATTTAGTGAACATACAGCAAGTGGTTCCTCAGGATCAGGTGGACGTGCTGAGGTGGATATTGCCGACGTGGACATGAAAAGCACACAAATGAATGGAAAGGCTGACAGGCTGACCCGCACAGTGCCTGTCGGACTAGATGAGTTCAAAAACAGGGCCCTTAATGCTAAAAGTACAAATGTACCCGGTGTAAGGGGGAGCGTGATTCACAGAGTGGAGCCTGGGGGTACTGAGTACAATTATGCTTCCTCTGCAAAGGGGGCTAAGGTGTTGGATTCTAACAAGGAAGCCAAAGGTGCATCTAATATTTTGGGCAAGGATAAGGACAAGTATCTGAGGAATCCATGTTCAGCTGACGAGAAATTTGTCATCATAGAACTCTCAGAAGAGACCCTAGTGGATACAATCGAAATAGCAAATTTTGAGCATTATTCCTCTAATTTGAAAGACTTTGAGCTCCTGGGGAGCTTAGTTTATCCCACAGATGCTTGGGAAAAATTGGGCAACTTCTCTGCTGGAAATGTGAAGCATGCTCAAAGATTTTCTCTTCCAGAGCCTAAATGGGTGAGATACCTGAAGTTGAATATGCTAAGCCATTATGGATCTGAATTTTACTGTACGCTAAGTTCTATTGAAGTGTATGGCATTGATGCTGTTGAGCGGATGCTGGAGGATCTGATCTCTGTCTCTGATAAGCATCCTGCAAGTAAAGAGGCAAAAGGTGAACGGGAATCAGTGTCTCCACTGCCGGAATCTTCTGAGTACGACATGCCTGACCAGATTCCATCTGCTGTGAGCGAACAAGAAGAAAGTTCAGACATAAAACATGAGTCAATTTTTAAAACACTTTCTGAACCACTGCAAGAAGTGCGTCACCAACAGGTTGGCAGGATGCCTGGTGATACTGTTCTTAAGATATTGATGCAAAAAGTCAGGGCACTCGACTTGAATTTATCTCTTTTGGAACGGTATTTGGAGGAAATGAACTCCAGATATGGAAGCATTTTCGACGAGTTTGACAAGGAAATGGACGATAAAGCTCTACTTGTAGAAAAGATCAGATCAGATATAAAGGATGTCCTTGATAGCAAGGATGCCATGGTAAAATTCTGACTTGTGATTGCATTTTAACCTTGAGCAGTTTTCTTCATCATCTTTTTTGTTCCTCTTTTACAACTACTTTCATGTCAAAATCTTTTTTCTGGGTTTCTTCAGAGGCAAACTTTCTGAAGGTAAGGTTGCACATAGGGGTGGTATAAGTTGAGCCGAGTCCAACACTGTGCTTGGCTCACAACCTTGCTGAACCTGAAAATTTGGACTTAAGGCTTGGCTTGCCTAATAAGCTCATAAGCCTTTGCGAGCTCTGAGCATCGACAAGCCAACATTCTATATTTTCCCTGCTAGTTTTTATTGTGTAAGGAAACAACCGAAACAAACTTAAGTATTGAGAATATTATACCTAATTAGTTCAAATCTTGAGGTGGAAAAAAATGCAATGAAAATGGTGGTTATGGCTTTAAGATGCTCAGTGGTTATTTAGTGACAAAACAAATTCCTACTTATTGATTCATAGACCTTAGTTTCTGGAATTGGATCATTGGTCAACCTTACAGGTTTTTTGGCCTTTACGAGTTCCATTAGCTTAACAAGCTGAGTTTCCGTAAGCTTTGATTAGCATGGCACCTTTGTGTGATGAGCTCAAGTATTCCCTGGATGGAGCATTTTATGTTTGCCTCATAAGTTGGCTCTGCTCATTCCCACTCGTCGTTACATGTATGTTGATATCCCCTTCTCTTGTAAGCAGCAAGGTCTACATTTGACAGGAGGATTTCCTTTGTTGTTGCATTTTGGTCATGAGAAATGATCTTCACGATATAATTGAGTCTTGCTCATACGGTGTATTTTGTTAACCCATTCTGTTTGCATATTTGGTTTGTCCAGGCTAAGGATGTTGGTGAACTTATGGCTTGGAGATCCCTGGTATCTGTGCAGTTGGATGGCTTAATGAGGGACAATGCGATCCTCAGGTTGTGTTTCTTGTTTACGTTCTTTGTTTGGGTTGTTGGATTATTCCATACTGCATTGTTGGGGCTCACCCCGAAAATCACCATAATGTTAAAGGATTATAGGATAAGGGCTTAGAATAAGGCTCAAATTAAGTTCTCGGCTATTTGGGCCAATTAGTCTGATAAATGAATGTTGACTTGAATTTTGTAACATAACAGTTCTTAGACATCTTGTAGTTCTAGGTTGAGCACCCCTTGTCTTGTGAGTGTCCATAGCAAATCCCCAAGCTGCTCATGTTCAAGTTTGAGGTTGGGCCTTTGTCTACTAGTCCTACTACGCACTTATTCTGTTGGTTATGAATTTCTTTGTGGCTGCCTGTTTCATCTCGTTAGGAGCTCAGAACGGGGTGGGTGGACCAAAATTGAACATATGCATTACATGGGACTATGAACATTTTTCTTTGGCACCCACAGTTTTCCTCTATGGATTATAGGGTTAGCTCCCACTCTCTTAATTGCTTACCATAGTCGGACTTGATTCTTTATTTCCAGGCAATTAATATCCTTAACAAAAGTTATAATGGATTGGCTCTTTTGATAAGAGCTGCTAACACACTCGTCCTTTTGCAGATCTGATGTTAAAAAGGTTCTAGAAAACCAGTTGTACATGGAGAGCAAGGGCATTGTTGTGTTCCTTGCAAGTTTAGTTTTTGGGTTTTTAGCTATTGTGATACTGTTCAAAGATATGGTATATGGTCTTTATAGGTTGGAGAAATCCAGGAAATTTTGTTGGACGAAATCTTCCTGGCTTTTGCTATTTTTCAGCTGTAGCACGACGCTTATAATTCTTTCCGTGTAAGTATGTGTATGTATGTTCGTAAAGTTATTACTTCAGTTTTGTATTCTGATGAAGTGATGATACGTCTGAGCATGAACACTCGATAGCATTTTAGAAGAGAGAACTAATGTATGCGGCATTTCCTGTTAGTCCTAGAGCAAAAATCAATGTATGTTTTGAATAACCATAGTGAATATTACATCTCGATTTCTGGAGTTTGCTAATATTGCATCTTGCTTGAAAGAGAGACTTAGTCGGCTCAAAAAATCAGAAATGCTTCTGTAATTCTGTGGCATGGCAACTTGGGAGCCTCCTAACGTTATGGTGCACCTATGCAACAAACGCTAATTTTCAAGTCTTCAAGTTTCCCCTACACTATAGTCGACTATATTACTACAGCTGTATGGTCTGTCATTTCGTTTCGATGACAATAGTTGGAAAGGCATGATGAGTTTTACATTCGATGACAATAGTTGGAAAGGCATGATGAGTTTTACATTAACTTGCCAAGCTCATAGAAATACCGAGCTTAGTTATTTAACACCAAGCATTTTGACTCCATCCCCCCGCTTAGTACTTATATGTCATAAACTAGGATCTATAAACCATCTAACATGGTGCTGTTTGGATTACGAAAGCTTTATTTTTTTGAAAAGGAGGCCGTAGCGATAGGGGCTTAAAGCCTTAAAGCACAATGCCTTGCAAAGGAAAAAAAAAAGAAGGAAAAAAAAAAAAAGAATGCAATAGAATCTCACAGGAGCTTACAGTACAATTCCTTCCACAGAAAGAGTGCCTACAGCCGCCACTTGGGCTGTGAAATTTTGCATGTTTAGCTTGGGGTATTCTGTATTCACCGCTCACTGGCTGCAACAAAAAACCATCTAGAAGTTCTTGACCCAGCTTACAAACACCAATTATTACCCTTACAAAGAAGACCAAAAGTAAGCAATACCAACTCAGAAAGTCTGTAAGGAGCCCCTGATTCCCCTGCCCGGGGGAGGGGGGTTGTCTACATGAATTCTGCAAGAGAAAGACTCGTATAGTCTGAAATATTGCTGGAATCATAAAATGATGTATCACTTGTTTCAATGGGTACGAAACACAAGGTGAACCAAATTTCAGCTCCCCCACACAAACTTGTACTTAACAGTGGTAGAGGAACACCCCGGGGGGGGGGGGGGGGAGTTGTTTAATCCCTGGCAGGCCAAACAGATTTCTCAGCTCCATAGTTTGTTGTTTCGGTTCAGCATGAATTCCTCAATCGCTTGAGAACCTCCTCAATCATTCTATCTCTAGGGACTTTCTCCTCTGTTCTAGTCTTCATGTCTCTTACCTTCACTAGTCCTTCCTTCCGTTCGTCTCCTCCAACCATCACTGCAAATGGGATTCCTGATGCTTCTGCACGCTCAAATATCTTCATAGCTTTCTTGGCCATCACATATTCTGCTTTTATTTTCGCACTCCATAACTCATTGACCACTTCGGCAGCCAGACTCAAGTCATAGTCCTCGTCCTTCCCAAATACAATGCCCACCAAGACTTCAGTTTCATTGGCTCGTATCACCTGCCACATTCATTATACTCACACACAGTAATCAGTAGCAGAGACATGTTAATGGTCACTCAAAATTTATTGCCTCCTTTCACGCATTCACATACGCAAACTAAGCATTAAATGTTTTCACATTATAAAAAACCACGCAAAGGTGGTGGGAAAATTGAGACATAGCGAGTCAGGAAAATCGACAAGAGGTGGAATGACATCGCACATCAGATTTGTTTGCTGTTTCTCAATCTAAAAAAAATGTTCCAAAAAAAAAAGATTAGCATGCGCAAGAGCAAAAAAATTGTCAGTTATCTCCTTCGTCAGGGATACTCTGCCAGCTTGTTTGGATTATTTGCCTATAAAACTGAGAAAGCTCGTGCTGTTAATGCCTAATGGCAGCTTCTATGCTGGACAACTGGTATGCATGGACAGCAGACATACATTTACATATGCCGGCCAGAAATAGAGTGAGAGCACTAACAAAAATTAGGCAAGTGTTCATCATTACCTGGTTTTGGTCTTTCTGATTCTGTTCCATTATAGCAAATACACGCTCTATTCCCAGGCTAACACCAACTGCAGGAACCTGCTTCGTGCCAAACATCCCTATAAGATTGTCATAACGCCCACCTGCTGCAATTGAACCAACCTGACAGCACAGACAAGATACGTGAGTCATCTAGACAAGAATGTGGAAAACTCCAATGCCAAATAACTTGCGAAGTCTAGAAATATTCCAAAATATACTGCAAAGTGAAGTGAGAAATCACACATCACTGCTTCCAAACTCTGAAAAGCCAGCATGACAGAACGCTACGGGGCAAAAAGGAGCATCCACAGCCAAATCCAAATCCAATACCCCACAGTCACACCCAAGCAGGGGGAATTTTTTTTTTTTTTTTTTTTTTTTTTGGGGGGGGGGGGGGGGGGTGGTTGTACTCCAGAAAGGGGATAAAACATGTTTAAAACAAAAGGTGTCTAAAAAAATAAAAATGTTTCAGCGGAGACAGGTTTGAGCAAGAACCGAAACAAAGGATGAGAAACATACAGGACCTATAGATGCCTTAAACACAGATCCTCGAAACCCTTCATTCAGATTTCAAAAAGATGTCTTCTCTCTTGAGAAATAAACAACGTATATAAATCAAAATACTTTCAGACGAGACAGGTTGGAGCACAATACTGAAAACAAACAACAAGAACAACTCCTCCTACGCTGGCTCTGGAGAGATCCAGATGTAGGCAGCCTTACCTCTTCAGGCATCTCTACTCTCAGAGAGGCCGATTCCAAGAGACCCAGAATACTTAAAACAAAGGATGAAAAAACACAGGACTTACAGATGCCTAAAACAAACAAGATGCTCAGAAAACAAACAGATTCAACAAGCCAAGTAAAAGTTTACCTGTGTAGTCCCTTTAAAGACAGCTTCAAATATCATCCCAGTATAGTAATCAAGACCTCTTGCAAGACTCAAGTCGAAAACTATTTTTTCGATGCATTTTGACTTGTCCAGGGCATTGAATAAAATATCCAATTCATCCAATGCCAGCTTAGATCCTTCATGCTTCATAAATTCACTACCTTCTTGTTTGAGCTTGGATAACAGCTCCAGAGGGGGACCCCTTTCCTTCACGAAGCTACCAATCCTATCAGCTGTTTCAGCGGTCAAACCCTTTTCATCCACCTACACGTGGGCAAGACACAGATCATCACTGAAGTTGCAGGGCAGCAAAAACTCCAGCCATCTGACTGAAATCATCACACATCAATTATGCTTATCAATTTAAATTGTTCAATCTCCAATATCCGAAAACTTCTCTGCAGGGTATTTGTGATTGCAATTGCCGTAACAGCTAGGTTGCACAATCAGCTTCTCATGGATGTGACATCCACGGCCGTCAGGCGTGAACAAATCAATTTTCAAATTCAAATCGGGAATTAAAAATGTTAAAAGTGTTACCCTCTGAAGGTTTTGTAGGGACATTGCCTCTTCTACGTATTTTCTGACTACTTTTCAATAAGAGATCTGAAGAGTTTCTTAAAGCCAAATGGGACTGCACAGACTTATTTACATAAAGTGTAGTTACGTTTATATGTTCAGAGGCAACAATGGATCATAACAACCAACGCAGTGAAGGATGGCCATCATTTGAAATGGAAAACAATGTCTTGTTGCTCTCATAACACTTATCATGCAATGGTGAGGTAGAATACAGCAATGTACCGCCATACAACACTTAACGGCTTTCCTCGTTTTGTAACGGATAAAGAAAAGCATTAGGATCCTTCTTGTAAAAGCAAAATCACATACGAAAAGCATTAGGATCCTTCTTGTAAAAGCAATCAAGAGGGCCACACATTTACATAAGAATTGTCAATGATGATCCTTCCTAGCCAGCTTGTCTACAGCCCTTATCACCAGCCCTTAACTTCATTGGAAGTATGAGAAACAATAGGCAAATTACAGCTATCCAGCTAGTAGCAAATTACAAGCTTCCTTTTTTTGATAAGGAAATTACAAGCTTCCTTGATGGCCTTCAGTTGATTCCATGCTTAATGCTTACATTTTTGGTTTTTTTTTTTTTTGGGAGGGGGGTGCTTATCACTAAATTAAAAAAACAAATCTCAAACCATTTCCCCGAGTCTCTCCTAAATAAGCAGTGCATGTCTCGAATTGGTAGTCAGAAGACTCCGAATTCACTGCTTATTCTCATAGATTCCCAAGAATTCACATTGCTAATGGGAAAGGGGATGTATAATACTACATCTTTTGTGAACAAAACACCATGGATCCTGATATGCAGTGCCACAACCATCACGTTTGTCATGGACCAAAAAGATGCACCAGTAATTGCATGGCATAGAGGATAATGGACTAAAACAAAAGATCCAGAGAGCGAGCATCCACCCCATAATAATACTATATATATGCTGATTAAAAAAGACCTGTACAATCTACTAGTAAAAGCAAAAATGAAAGATAGCGCAGCAAAGAGAAGTCTCACCATCTCCCTTTTCACTTGTTCAAATGATTGCTTGTCCAGCTTGTCAATACTGGAACAGATTGTTCTAAACTTTTCAGGAGGAACTCCACATATGTCTAGCATTCCATCTAGCAGCTTGCGATGATTCAGTTTTACCTGTAGGTATTTTTTCAGGAAAGGAATCAGTTTCTAATACAAAAGTATACTTTTTTTAAATTTTATTTTAAGAATGATATAAAGCAGTGTCTATACCTCATAGTCACCAATGTTCAGTTCGTTCAGTAACTCCGTCAAAATCTTAATAACCTCAAAGTCAGGTCCCATTTTATCAAATTGGCCAGCAATGTCAAAATCACACTGATAGAATTCACGATATCTTCCCTTAGATGGGTTGTCCCTTCTGTAAACCTTTGCGATTTGGTATCTTTTAAATGACGTGAGACCATTCATTGCCACATATCTAGCAAATGGCACAGTCAAGTCATAGCGTAGAGAACACAGCTCCCCACCCTGCAAACAGATCAGCCAACTCAAATATTTATTTTTTAAGAGAGAGAGAGAGAGAGAGAGAGAGAGAGAGAGAGAGAGAGAGGAAAGAAGCAATCAGTAAACAGAGATTA
Source organism: Carnegiea gigantea (assembly GCA_029747015.1). Classification (NCBI taxonomy): domain Eukaryota; kingdom Viridiplantae; phylum Streptophyta; class Magnoliopsida; order Caryophyllales; family Cactaceae; genus Carnegiea; species Carnegiea gigantea. Next base: position 171,449 of record JAKOGI010000795.1, on the reverse strand, counting down.
ACAAGACCAAGTCTTCTAATTAAAATATATGCTGAATGCAGTGATCAGAAAACTGGAGAGAAGGCAAATTAAATTCAAACCATAGCTGCCCGGAACGTGGTACGCTCAGGTACAAAAGGGACAGATACGGGTACGTGATTCACTGCCTAGCGGAGAATCCGATACGCGAGGGTCGTTATTAGTTCATCTAGTCCTCCAATCCGAAACTTCACATATCGTAGATACTCATAAAATGATTTAATAATGAGGGTTCTCTCTCTTCCCCCCCCCCCATGGGGCAACATTTTCAGATTAATCCTTATTTCTTTCTCTCTCACTCTCTCTCTCTTCTTCTCGTTTTGCTCTATAAAAAGGTTGCTCATTCATGACAACCTCAAAAATCCTTCCATTTTCTTCAAAATTTGGCCTATGAATCACGAAAATATGCAATACCACTGAGGTAGGAGATGGGTTCACTGAATTCGCCAGATTTGGGGAATTGGTATGCTAAAGTATCGTGTTCTGCATCGTGCAAATCGGTTCGCGGTACGCTAGGGGTTGAATCCGGTAACTATGATTCAAACACATCATTAGTCAACTGCTGGTAGCAAAAAGGGTGAGATACATGACATAGTTAACATATTCAATGCAAACTTAGGTCGATTATGCTGATGAAGAATCACAGATCAGAATGAGATTGGATTATATCATAATATGTAATGAACATTAAAAGATGGTCATAGAGCAACACCAAATCCCCTCCAATATCAACATACGTAAACTACAATCAAAGTAGGTTCAACAAACGCACAAATCAGGATAATGAAAATGTCTTAAGCATTCCAAGTGAGGGAATGAATAAATGATGACCAGCAAAAATTGGGTGGCTGCTGAAACAAGAAAACACACAGATTATAGATACAGCACCTGATCAGCCAAATCATAGATCAATTTTGAATCTTCTCCATACTTTCCCATCAGAGTCTCTCTTAATTCAAAAACAGGGGTATCTAATGCCATCGCACCATGCCTCTTGAAAACTTCTGTTATCACTGAAAATGCTTTTTCCCTGACTGTCATCTGCTCCTTGGCAAAATCACGTGTACCCTGAAATACATTAAAGAATCAGACACAAATCTACCGGCCCACAACTCCAAGCCCGCCCAAAATAGAATGCATTGGAGCCTGGAGGCTCCAGACGTATTCAAATGAAATGTGTGTGTGTGTGTGTGTGTGTGCGTGCGTGCGTGCGTGCGTGCGTGCGTGTGTGGGTGTGGGTGTGGGTGTGGGTGTGTGTGCGTGTGTGTGTGTGCGCTCCCAAATCCCAATGAAGAAGATTTGCCTCATCAAAAAAAAAAAAAAAAAAAGAAGATTTGCACATACTATGAAGCTTAGGTTTGCCCTAAATATGTCTACCCCTCAAAGTCAAAACATAAATGAATTAACCACTAATGTACGAAATTCTTGATGTAGGTACTTTTGTGCCCAATCTAGCACAGCCAATTCAATATCTCTGCTTGGTGCTCCCTGATGCTTTTCTATACAGGTTTTACTACTAGAAGCTTTGCTGGATTTTGCATCAGGATGATATGTTCAGAAGTTTGATTGAAATAACTGCAAAAATCAATGACAGAAAAAATAACTCTGGTCCTTAAGCCCCTTTTTCTGTTCCTTTTTAAAAAAAAAAAATCAAAAGTATTATTAAATATGCTTTATTGACTATTACACCAGACGCAACTGTGTTGTTCAGTTGACAAATCATTTAATGCATAACAGATTCGCAATGCCAGACGCTACCTCTCATCATATTCATAGGAGAGTCTTTGAGGGTGTGGAGATGCCACTTCAATGTTTTAAAGATTATTTCATCAAGTCTCTCTATTTTTGGGACAAAGGGATCTTTTGTCACTCTTCTCTTGATCTCTTAGATTTTATGGATACTGTGCATATGGGATGTGTATAGCCTTTTGTAGGATGCTAACCTTGCATCCAGCCTTTTGTTAATGATATATATTTATTATTTTCCTGATCAAAAAAAAAAAAAAAATTCATATACACGCTATATCCAAGCAACAAACGCAGTTTGCTGAAATTATGAATTAAATTCCAGAAATGATAAATTCACAAACTAAGTCACAAGAAAAGGGCATGCAGATTTAAACAAAATCATGTCAGCGGAGAAATTATCACCTTTGGAAGCTTGGGAAGTCTTCCGATTTCATTGCTTTCTACAATCTCTTTAATCTTTTCAGAAAAGTCAACAAAGTCAGGAACCCTTGGATCCAAAAATGAGCGTAAGTTTTCAGCAATTCTTCCAAAATTGGCGAACACATCAACCGCATCCGGTAAGCTACTCTTCAGCCTGTCTTTAATGAATTGCACAATCGGTTCTGTCCCCTTCCCCAATAACTTTTTCTTTTTCTCATTCTTCTTTTCTGTGCCTGTGCTCACTCCATTAGTCTCTACCTTTGAAGCTTCCTCAAGTAGTTCATTTCCCTTCAGCGAGATAACAGCCGTCACCATCTCCCAGGAAACAACATTCCTCACCAAGGAAAACAATTCATTAACGTTGTGCGCAAATTCAACATAGTTCTCAGCAATAGCAGCTTCAATCGCCAACTTATAAGCAGATATCAAACTATCCTTGGTAGGAAAGTTTTCTTGGACTAAAACAGTCAAACTCCTTCGCAAACTATCATTGCCAACCGAACCAACATTCAAATCCACGCGACTTAAGCTATCCTCCCCCAATTTCCTAAGGACTGCTGCCAGAGCCGTCAGCGTGGTTTCCCAGGCCTTGCCAGTCCCACTTACGCCATTGCTAACAGCAGAGTTCAAAGCAACCCTAGCTCTAGCATGGACATTCCTAATTGCTTCTCTAAAACTCCCATAAAGTTGGGGGATGTGGGAGACAGCATTGACCTCAACCGCAGCTTTACCAGTCAATTTGGATCCCAATAGCAAAACTTTGAGGTCACTGGCAACAGCAGCTTCATCCTTCAAGCATTTCCCATCACCAGAATCAACCAAATTAAAGGCGGAGACCTTGCCTTTCGACGCTTCGCACGACAATGCAGCAACGGTCTCAGCAACAGGGGATAACGAGGAAGCTCCGTGATCCAACAATGCAGAAACACCATCAACTGCGGATGCCAATAACGAAGCATCTAAGATGCTCTTCTCCTCTTCAGTAACGTCAATGCTAACCACAATAGATGATGATGACTCAGTACCCAATCCCGAATTTAGGGTTTCACGTATCAAATTGGGGACATCAACGCGAATTGAGCTAGAAATCAACAACAACTTGGATAACAGAAGAGTAAGAGATGCTCTACATTCTTCTAGGGTTAGGAATTCAGGAAAAGATATACGATACTTGATCGAAGGTGAAGAATTTTTGCTCTTGCTGTTGTTTGATGATGACAGTTTGTCTATGATTGAAGAATCGATGCGTACCTGGGCAAGCTTGTTAGCTACTGAGAAAACTGAAGCAGAGGATAACGAAGACCCTTTTCCCCCAATTGTAACCACTGCTACTTGAGGCTTCGCTGCCATGGCTGCTGCTCCTCAAGCAGAATCTAGAGAGAGAAAGAGAGAGATGGCAGAACTGGCGATTTGATTCTCTCTGCGTGGTTCTAACTGTTGCTTGTTACAATTATAAAACGCAAAGGGTTTTAGCGTTTTAGGGTTTGGGTTAAGTGGGACGCTGCCTCGATTGATCCCGGATGGCATGGTTTAACAAATTGTTGGTTTGAAAATGAACTGAAGATAATAAAAGTCCTAATGACTGTTTATTTTTCTCGCATACCAAGACATGTAACATTGAAGATGAAAGTTAGTGGTGTGATGGATGCTATAAGTTTCGACCGATCAATAATATATCCGTTATTAATTTTGTAGAGCTGAATATTTATTTTAATTTTTTATATTTATTTTTGTGAGATGATTTTTGGTCTGATTGATGTTATAAGTTTTGAATCGATTGATAATGTACTTGTTATTAATTTTGTGGAGATGAATATTTACTTTAATTTTTTATATTTATTTTTGTGAGATGATTTTTATTATAGATGCAATATGACTTTTCAATAGTAAAGTCTCTTTTTTCTAACAAAAAATGTACATATACGTGTAATGTCAATTAATTCTATTAATAAACATTTTGAAAGTTGTTATCGATAATCCGAAGTTGAACTCGATTTTTATATATCCTTTCTACAAAAACACACACACGCACACACACATATATATATAATATACACACTATATGTATGTGCACATAGTTACTGAAGTTGTTCATCATCGTGACATTTTGTAAATGTAAATAGTGGTCACATGAGTAGCTACGTTGTTTTAGGTTGTTGATTATGCTTTTTCATTCATCCTGTCATAAAATAGTTGTCTAAATATTATCTTAGTTAAAATTTAATTAAAAAAAAAATGTTGAAAAAATAATTAATAAAAATAAACTGTCAAATATATGTAAATAGTGTAGAGGTTAAGCTCTTCAAATGAATTATGACTTATAAAAGTTTTCAAGACTTTCCCTTCTTCTGCACCAATATATATATATATATATATATATATATATATTATCAAATTATAAAGTTAAGGTCAACTAAAAAAATTTACATCTCTACTCTGCCAAAATGAAAAGAAATATAAGTCCAACTATAAGTTCCATATAAAGCTGTGAATCACTGCTAAAAATTCATATCTCGTCCAAAGTGAAAAGAAATGTAATTCCAATTTTCAAATTTGCCAAAATTGAAGCATAGTAAAGAAATATTAATCAACTTCCAAATGCATTAATTCAATTTGAATGTTACGAATATAATTACTAGAAGATAAACTTTTGAACAAAAAAAAGGTTGATGACTCAATCACCATGGCAAGCTTTTGGAAAGTAATTGACAATCATACTAGATAAACGATGTACTATACTAAGGATATGTTCTTTCACTGTAAATTCACATTTACTAATTTCTATCAATTATGATCAACTTCTACTAACTCTTTCCAACTTTTAAAGGAAAAAAAAAAACTCATTTCTACCAATTCTTACCAATCTTTGTCAACTCTAATCAACTTCTACTATATCTTACCAATTTTTACCTACTCTTACCATTTTCCTTCAAATTTTTCACAATTTGTAAATTGCAATGTGCAAAGTAATTATTTTTTCAACCACAAAAATACTACAAAAATACTGTTTGGTTATTTTTTTTTGGGTTGGTGTACTAAAGGATGACATAATTGAACTTGTAATTTTGTATTATTTATAAATGTGAATCTAATAACGTCGTGCCACATTTCTTTTTTTTAAAACCAAAATCACTATCTCACTCTCATTTCAATTACACGGTGCTTTTTTTTAACCAAAATTACCATATCTTACCAATCTTTCCCTGCACTTGCCATTTTCCTTCAAATTTTTCATAATTTGTAAATTGTGATGTGTAAATTAATTATGTTTTCAACCACAAAAATACCTTTTGGTTATTTTTTTTTGGGGTTGGTATACTAAAGGATGGCATAGTTGAACTTGTAATTTTGTATTATTTATAAATGCAAATATACTAACGTTGTGCCAAATTTATTTATTTATCAAAATTACTATCTCACCCTTATTTCAGTTACATGGTGCCTTTTTTTTTTTCTAGCATACGTCATGCTCAAATTAAAGCATATATTTATATTTTACATCATACTAACTCCTATATAATATCAATAAAGATATATATATATATAAGTTTTAAATATATAAAAATTATAAGTATAAAAAGTCCCCCAATCATTACATTTAAAAATGTCATAAATATATTAAAATTTGTAAACGTATAAACATTTACCACAACACTTATCAAATTATTAAAACAAGTATAATCTACAAATTTACCAAATTTTACTAATTAGCTTTTGAATTATGAAAATTATTATGCCAAAAACTAAAAAAACAAAAAAATACATCAACTTTTTTATATTTCTTACCAGCATCTTTCAACTCTTACCCACTCCTACTAACTTATTTCAACTTCTTCTAATATTTCCTAACCTCAATCAATTGTTAGCAATCATTCCAAAAATATATTTACCAACTCCACCCATTTTACCAACCTATATTAATATATTTTCCAACTAAAAGAATAGATCCCAATTCACAAAAAGGGCAAAAGATTGGCATCAAACGATACTACCTACAGATGTCTATGAAAATGTAAATAGAACTTCATAAATAATTGTTTAGCTTATAAAATGGCTCAATCCTCCGCCTTCAACTAAGACAAAACTTCAATGGGAAACTTATACTCCAACTTCATCTTCCTTTTTTGACATGGCCCCATTGAATCAGTCTCTAGTCTCTACGTTTATTAATGAAAGTTACACGACATTTATAATAAAGTATCTCCCCTATTCCGTTAAAGAAAATGGTTGCAGGAATACCTCTAGCGTTCGCTTTGAATCTTTGATGGAATAGGGGAGATACTTCAAATAAAAAGAAAATACATTTTTAAAAAAATAAAAAAAGAGATATTTATTAATAAAAGTTACAAGACATTTATAATAAAAACATCAAACAAAATAAATATAAAATATTAAATAAAAAATTATCTCAAAAATGTTGATGGTAAATATACTATCATTCGGTTCGAAAATTTTATTAGCCTTCTAACCATTAACCATGCGTATCAATGCTATCGCATCCTTTCCGAATGAGGGCTATTTATAGTATAACTCTACTGATAAGATATCTATTTGAAATTATGGATTGTGTTTGAAAGAACAATTGCTTATATCTTTTCTATTACTAATTGACTATTCAGGGGATTTAATTATTAATAAAAAAAATAAATTTCTTAATACAATGTAGATACAAGTATTAAAGGTTTGAGAATATGTGTCAGATTGTTTTAGACCAAACTCGAAACATAATGAATGGGATGAAAACAATGAAACAAAGCCCCAATTGAAAATAAGGAAAATTTTGGATTGGAATATCGAGTACTAAAAATAAGTTGCCTTTCAACTTTTGGTCAAAGGTGCCAAATGCCCCTAAGAATTAATGTTAAAGTAAATATCCTTTAATCTCACCACACTTGCTCCATTAAATGATGTGGCATTACCGGAAAAATGACGTGGCTTGATCAGAAAACTGACTTTGCCTAATATGCTGACCTGTAAAAAAATATATATAAATAATTTAATTTTATTGAAAATGGTCCAATACGGAGAACCGTAAAGCCCAGTTTTTTCTTCATGAAAGAATGAGAAATGGGTAAAGCATATATAAAAGAATAAAATCTCAACTCTCACCAGTGATTCACCACCACCAAGCATTTAAAAAAGCTAACCCTTAAAAAAGCTACTTTACTTTTCTCTTCTTTCTACCCCATTTCTCTCACCTACCAGGCTACCACTATTTCCATGCTCTTGCTCAAGCTCACAATAATTGAGATCTTCAAGCTCGGGTGCCCATACTTCTTCTTATATTCACATCTTATTCATTTTGAAATTTATGTGACATCAATTTCATGAGTTTAGCAACAAAATTTGTGGATGCAGCTCATCTTCAATTGTGGTTCCTAAAATCCATCTTCAACTTTTGCATGTGCGAATTGGCTGAAGAAAGATAACGAAAAGAAAAAGCAACAAAAGATTCAAGGCAAGTCAAGCTTATGTTAATGGCTACCTCATCTTTGAGTACCTTGTCAATTGGCATCAATTCTAAGTAATTTTTTTTTCTCCAGTACCTAGGCATAAAAGTAAAAAGTATGGCATTTACTTCTCTAGTTTTCCATAAATTTGATCAAATTTTGACAAAATGTGATAATTTTGAAGTTTGTTAAATTAAACATATTCTAAATAATCTCTGTTCCTCTTAACAATTTCAGGATTTGTTACAATCAAAGATGAGCTACAACATTTCAATAAAGTTTCCAACTTGATATACTTCATTTTAGTCATTTGAGCAAAGTTTCAATCTCAAAATTGAAATTCTACAGAGATATTGGAAGCCCCTCTCCCTCACAAAGTAGAGTAACTTCAAACTCAGGTTGCTCTTGTTTGGCTGGTTCATTTCCTATCTTTGGTTGCATGCCTTTGGTTCCTTTGATCCTATAACATGAAAAGAAATTTAGTGCATTTAGATTGATGGCTATACTGAGGGACAAATTATTAAGAGTGCAATATTGAACCTGAAGAGCTTGTGATGTAATTGTCAACTTTCTATTTCTATCAAAGAAAGAGGGCGTCAACCCAGATATATGGCTAAATTGGGTACTTGGCAATTGTGATTCTTGTGAAAAGAAATCAACCACCATGTCTCTCTAAAAAATAAAAAATAAAATTAAGTATTATGTAGAGTAGTATAGTTTAGAAGTAGGAATCAATATGTAATAACAAACACACGTACATCGAATGTGTTAATTCCTTCATTATCTGTGACAATCGCAAAGCCATTAGTTGAAGGCACCGTTGTTGAACTTGGTGCACTTGCTGTTTGAACAAATTTATGTGAATTTGCACCCATAGGTTCACCCTTCATAGCAAGTAGATGGAGTTAAAATGACACAAAAAAGCACAAACTACATGCATTAAATAAGAATGCATACTCACAATCATATAGCCATTGATGTATTGATTTCCATGAGCATCAAAACTGAGTCCATAGCCACCAGTGTTAATCTTGTTTTTCTTTGGCCTTCATCTATTTCTTTTCAGAGTTTGGTCAAGATGATCGATTTGATTATTTGTAGCTGTTTTTTTGCTTATAGTCCTTCTTATTTGCCATCCTAGATGGAGGATATGGATTTGGCTCGCATCCGGTGTTTATGCAAGTCTTCTTATTGTGGCCTTGAACCCCGCATCTGCTACAAGTTATTTGAATCCCTAACCTACTCACCTTCACTATTTGTTGAAGTTTTTGAGTTTTTTGCTTCCTTGATAAAATCTCTCATTGCTCTTTTCTTCTTTGTTCAGGTGCACTTTTGAGTTTCCTTACTATGGGAGGTGCTTTCATTTTTCCTTCAACACTTGCAAGCCATTTAGATGGGCCATTGATAGGCTAAAAGGTAAATGCATATGCCTTAAGATACTTCTCCTTAGTGAAACATCTTGCAACATATGTTTCAAGCACTTCATTATTAGCCCAAATTGCTGCCACCGCATGATTACAGGGGATCCCACTAAGTTGCCATTCCTCACATGAACATGTCTTTTGCTGTAAATTAATTACAAACTTTACTTCAGTATTACCAAATTTCACTCCAAATTCAACTCCACCTGCCCAAATTGCTTCCCAACCTCTTGTCATATCTTTTGATTTCTCAAGCTTAGCTTGGATTCTAGGACATATATGGTTAGGCTGCTTCTTAATCTCATCTCTTTTCCTTTACAACCTCAACATGACCATCTCCCCGATTTCCTCTAACATTGTTAAAATAGGCTTGTGTCTTGAATCCAATATCATGGCATTAAACACCTCACACATGTTATTGTCAACGACATCACATGTCGGAAGACAATTGTAAAATGCTCTACAGTATATATTAGGTTGTCTTCCTTGTAAGTATTGATAAGCTCCCTCATCACACTGCCTTAGCAAAGTCATTGCTTTTTCATATTGGTTCATTGTGGTTGCTTTGCAAATAGACCAAAACATGCACCTATATTCCGATTCACACCACTTATTCCTGAAGTTAGCATACACATGTCTAGCGCTAATTCTTTGGGATGCAAGAGGCACAACTTCACCAATAGCTTTTAGCAAACCCTATGCAAGTTCAAATAAAATAATAATAATAATGGCCCTATTTGGTAAGCAACTGTTAGCTGTTAGCTATTTGTGTTAGCTGTTAGCTGTTTGAATTAGCTGTTTATATTAGCTGTTTGAATTAGCTATTTTTAGAAAAAGTGTTTGGTAAAAACTAGTTGTTTTTAAAAATATGTTGGTAAATTTTCATTTATGCCCTTATTTATGAATAGTTTTTAATGAGGTGTACGTAATTTTTTCAAATTTATGGACAATTATATAATTTTCACAAAAAACTCTTCTCAAAAAGCTAATGAGAATAGTTTTTTCAAAAAGAGTTTTTTGGAGCCAAATAGCTATTGCAAACAGCTCTTAACGAAACACCTATTAGCTGTTTGACTTGGTCAAAATAGCTAAAATCCTCCCAAACAGCTATTTTTTTCCAAACAGCTGTTGTTACCAAACACCCCCAATGATGATGATGATGATGATGATGATGATGATGATGATAATAATAACAACAACAACAACAACAACAACAATAACAATAACAATAATAATAGCAAATATAAATGGATTATACCTTCTGTGAATCAGACATAATTGTAACCAGTTCCACATGTTGAACCTAAATCAGCAACCAACAACTCTAGGAACCAAAACCATGCATCTGTGTCCTCTTTCTCAACCACAGCCCATGCGATAGGAAAAACTTGATTATTTCCATCCCTACCAACAGCTGATAAGAGCTGGCCACCATGAGGAGTTTTCTAGAAACACCCATCTAAGCATATGAATGGCCTACAACCTTGCAAAAATCCCTCTCTTAGTGCTGCTAGGCCAATATAAATCCTTTGAAACAGAGGTTTGCAACTGTCAGAGGCACAATTTGCTTAAACTTCGTTGTATTATTTCGATTTGATCTTAAAAACTCTGCAGCATAATTATGTAATCTCTCGAATTGTTCAATGTATGACCCATGGATCTTCTCTAAAGCAATCTGCCTTGCTCTTTTCCAAATGGTAACCTCTTTGTTATGATCTTCTGAAATTTGTTGCTTAATATCTTTACATTTCCAATAAGGGCTATTTCTGAATCTGTTGAAGTAATATTTTGCAATCCATTTGGAAATGATCTAAGGGGCTGCCTTGCTTTTGATGCAAGTGTGAACTAGGCTATAGGTTTTCACTTGAAACGTCTTTTCTTGGCCTATCCATGAAGCATGGATTCTCCAGTTGCACTTATTACTGTCAAAGCATTTTGCTGTTATCCTTTTCTGATCACTCTTCCCCATTCTAACATCATACCCTTGTATGGCAATATAATTGCGTAGAGCATCTCTAAATTCTTCCACATTCCTATATTCACTTGATATGTTGAACATTACATGCTCAGCTTTGGTGTTTGGATCAAAAACTTCACCTCTTTGTCTTTGAGGTTTCTTCTTTTTTATACTCTTTGTGTTGTCATCAGTTTTAGTTTTATCATAACTATATGGTGAGTCTTCTTCATCAGTACATCGATACTCTGAGTCATAACCATCATCATTTTCTTTGACACCATTACCTTGGATGGATTCCTTGCTTATGTGTTTTCACTTCATTGCCATCTCTCTCAATTCTTCTTGAAATTCTCGACGCTCTTTAGTGCAGTGTTCAAGCTTCTCTCTGGCTGCAATGATCTCATCATCATTATTGTCTGAAGCATTTTCATCCCCATCTAGAAATCCATCTCCATCTTCGATAAATTCTTCATGGCTACAATCATCTTCCCATTGAAATTGGTTCACGATGGTGATATATTCATCTACAAGGAACTCTTGCATGCAAGGCATAGGCTGAATAGGAGACTCTACCTCAGTGGGGGTATATGAAGTACGATAAGTTTGCTCATGATTAGTCTCTTGGATTGTTTTGAACAGAGAAATTCCTAACGAATCCAAGTATGCTATACTAGAGCTGTCATTGTCTTTATCTCCATGCTCAATATACAAATGCACTTCCCCAGTGCCTATTAATGCACACCAAAGTTCGAATATGCTACTTTTGTCATAAAGAACTCTAAGCCCCCTTTGCATATTTTGTCCAGGAAACAAAAAATATACTTTGCTTATGTTCTTATATCCCAATTGAGCCACATATTTCATGATTTACTTCTCTTCGATGTCAATACCAACTGAAAATGTGGTTCTACTACCCCCAACATACACATTCTCCATTGACGGATGCCAACTACCACCATGGTGTATACAAATACACGATGAGTCCACACCCATACTTGTAGGTAAAAGTAAAAATTAACACTATATTACAAATTATAATTCTAATAAACCATATTTAAAACCATATAAAAGTATACTGTAAAACTGAAATTACAAAATACAATTTAGATTTATAGGTATGAGCAACACTACATCTTTAAATAAATGTATAAGCAATAAGAGACATCATATATATCTTTGAATAAATGTATAAGCAGTAAGAGACATCATATACAGAAGAAGCACTTAAGGTTAGTAGAAAATACAAAGACGACAAAGAGGCAGGGAAGAAGGCACCAAGGGTGAATAGCACATCTTTCCTTTGTGACTTGTTAGTTATAATAGGAACCTTATTGTTGTGCTATGTTCTTCATTTTCTGACATTTTTTTTCTTGCATTGTATCTCTACTATTTCCAGTGTGCCCTCTATAACGTTACACTACTGCCAATGTAATATGAATATCACATCCTTCCTTTGTATTTTGGAAATGCTATTTTATGCTTTGTCACATTCAGTTGGCCTCTTACCTACTTTGAAATAAAATTCTTATCAAATTTAAACAATATTACCCTATTGCTGCTAAACTTGAAGATGCAAAATACAAAGTCCCTGATAAAGTTTTACAAATTAAATGAATTTGATGTACTTGAATTAATCATAACTAATCTTCCTTTTCTTCCAATCTTTGACAGAAGATAGTGGATTCCAGCAAGGGTATCAACTTCAAACACACATCAATGGAAAAGACTCAACATGGAGCAAAAAGAACTTCAAACGATAAACACCAAATCAAGCCTATTTCAGCATATCAAAGACAAAGTACATAGTCAAAGCTATGAAAGCAATTACACTTACCTGATTATAAGAAGGCTTCTCAATTTAGTGATAATATCGTAAATTTGATAAATTTAAAAGAGAATTGAAGTTGCATATTTGTTTAAAGGAGAAAACAGGGTTTATGCTATTAGTTACATTTGGCTGATTGTCTCTTTAGATTCTAATATGCAAAATCACATTATTTAACCTTTTTTTTTTTTAAAAAAAAGCCAGATAAATTGCTGAGTCATTAAGAAGAGCCAGATCATTTTTTTTTTTTTTCCAACCAGCCATGTCATCCACCAGAAAAAGGAATCGGAATCTCATATGGGTCACAGGGTATTAACTCTTTCTTTAAAGCCTACGGGTATTTTCTAACTCAAAACAAAAGTTCACGGGTTGGGTATTTTTGGAACTCTTGGAATAACGAATGCACGCTGATCATTAATGACTCAAATCAGCTCAATTAAGATTTAAATTAAATTTGATTGAACCAATTTCGCTTTTCTTTGCATTTTAATATTTTTCTTGTTTCATCACCAAACATATTTTTATTTTTAATTATTGTTAGTTAATAAAGATGGTAAAACTTTTATTTTTACAACATAAAACACACTAGAAAATAAAAACAATGATTTACCGACTACTCAAGTGCACTCAAATTAAATGAAAAATCACCATAACCTCATGATTTCAATTAAAGAAATCTAATCAAAATTTTAGGTTTGGTTATTTAAGAAATATTATCAAAAAGGGTTTACAGAATATAGATTATTTTAAAAAATTGTAGTTTCTGAGGTTGTGTCAGAATTATAATACAACATCTATTTTTAAATTACTTGTTCTTATTAAAGTTACAAATTAATTTTTATAAGATATAAATAAGATTATTATTTATTTATTTATTTATTGGTCTTGCATCATTCATATTTTATTAAAATTAAGTTACTGTTAATAGTTATTTAAGAAGAATAAGTGTCAAATCATTTGAACTAATGAGATAGTTGTTTATAAGAGACCAGTAATTTGAGGGATGGAGCCATCGTGGCTGTAGCAAACAGCCATCGTGTTCGTCCTCCAGGAATTTGAAGCTGCCATTGCTGTAGAAGACTAACTGAGACCGCAGTTGAGGTCTTCGACTTTTAACATCTTCAAGCATCTCTTCAATTTGAACCCAAATTTTTCCCAACGTCGATAACGATAACGACAAGAAATTATTGGTTTTCGAGGAGAATGGGAGTTGGGGATGCTACTGGTCAGCATTGTCGATATGATCAATTCAATTCATTACTGCCCTAATTTTCTTCATTGATTGAAGGTATTTCTTCTTCCTTCACCTTTACATTTCGCAGATCCACCTTATTGATGCTTCCCATCTTCGATCACTGTTTTGTTGCTTCATTTTATGCAGGTAATGTTTTTCTGATTTAATTCTTACAAACTAATTGAATGAGATAAAATTCGGTACAAATTAATCGAGGAGGAAATTGAATATGATGCCTACTTATTCAGAAATTTTGATTTTAATGACTAGGTAAAGATTTCCGTGATGCAATGTTCATACCAATTGATTGATATATTAGTATTAATGTAGCTATGTTACATTAGGAGTGAAGAATGTGCTAGGATGGGTGTGATTATAATTTATTCAGAATTTTGATTTTAATGATCAGGTCGATATTTCAGTGATGCAATGTTCATAATACCAATTGATTGATAGTGTGATACTAATTTAGTTATGTAATATTAAGAGTGAAGAATGTGTTATGGTATGCAAGCAAACAATCAGCAAATTCATTCCTTCGCGGAAATTCTCTCCTCTTGTGTTCTTGTAGTTTGCCCTGCAGTTGAGGGCAGTACACCTGTTTGTTTTGTGCTGGTGATACATTACTTTATGCCGTGCGTTACATTGCATGACATATGTATGTAATTTCTTCGACCCTTTTTCATTGACACTCTTTTTGAAATTGATAGCATTGTAAATTGTAATACCTTCATCTTACCTCAAGTCACATGAAATGAGTGCATCGTTGCCACGATCCCAGTTAGCTGGAGTGACCACCATGCATGCATGTATCTAGCGTTGTAAATTTTAATGTTGATCCTTCCTGTTAATTTGACTTGGAGGACATGTTACACTTTGTGATTGGATGATCTCCTATTTACATGGTTTCGGGGCTGAGTTGTCAGACTAATATCGCTTTTGTGTTGGCTTAACTTTGTAATAACAAATTAGATGCATGCATATGTGAGAATGCATTTATAGATCTGTGTCCGTAAATATCTATTACTCTGTATATATATATATATATATATATTCTCCTTTTCACAAGCATATACAGCAGACCATTTGAACGCCCTCTGCCCTTTCCTTCTGTTGATTCCTTTCCTCCCTCTCTAGATTAAGAGTTATCCAAATATCAGTCTAGTGCTTCGCAAAAAAGAAGGAAGCATGGAGTGGTCACCTCAACTAGCGATGCATGCTTACTTGCAAACTCTGCAGTTGGTAAAACACCCTTCATATCCTCCCTCTATACCCCCCCTCCCTATCTTTCTTATTGGGATTATACTATTCATCATCTCATATTAATCTCAGATCCTCCATTGATTAGCTCTTGCTGCCAATAGCAACTAATACTAAGCAATTTAAATGTAAGCTATTTTGCTTTCAATCTTGAGATAGGGTTGGGACTACCCAGTTTCGTGATTATGACAAAATAGTAGCAGTATCAGTAGTTATGGTTGATCGAAATGAATTCCTACTTCGCAAGCAATATGTTGGCATTCTTACTATATATGCTAGTCTTTTGTTTTGGTCAGCAATCAATATAAATGAATGCTCAAGATTGATATAACATAGCATAATATAACATACATAACTAGTGTCGTGCCCTTCGGATATTGAAGAAATTGTAGTGGACTAAAGCAAAACCAAATTGCCTCCCAAAAATGTTCTACGCTTCCTTTTTACGTAGGATTACGCATTATGTTGTTCTTAATCTAGGCCACAAGGGAACCAACCTCTCTAGCATTCTGTCATGAGGCTGCTATATCGAACCTCTCCGCACCTCGCTTAGGCGGGAGTTTTGTGCATGAATTTGGATTTGCATAATTGATTTATATTATGACAAAACAGTCAATGAAGCCTTAGCCTAGCTATTAAGATATATTTATGCCCAACTTCCCTCTTTGATTGTATTGTATTGGCGTGCGTGCCTCATCTAAATGTAATTTTACATTTTAATGGCAGAGAAATAAGTATAAGCCGGATAACAGGAATGATCAAGAGGAAGAGAAGTACGTTGCAAGACTAACCAAGCAACAAGAAGGCCGTAGTCCAGGAAGAGGGGGCATAAATATGATAGAACCCAATGGTTTGGAGTTTATATCTGCATTGGCAGCTGGGAACCAAGCAAAGGTGTTAGTGCAGATTATGGCTAACCATAGCAATGACATAACATCTTTGACCATTGCACTCGCTGTTGCTGCTACCCAAACTGGTGGCAAACTCATATGTGTTATTCCATTCCATCACCACCACCACCTCACTACTAGTAACATCAGGCACCAGCTTTCTTTGTACGGGCTACTAACTACTAGTGCCATCAATTACGTTGACTGTGATCATCATCAAGATGCTGTTGTTGAATTGAGGGTTGGACACCCGAATGAGCAGATTAGGGATCTCAAGAACATCGACTTTGCTGTCATTGATGGCCAATTTGATCACTGTGATCACCTGTGCCAGAACCTTCATCTCAATCCAAAGGGAGCGATTATTGTTGCAAACAACTGGTTATATAGAGGACAAATGAGTATTACCCGGCTTGTTGATCAGCTTCTTAAAGGAAGGAGAGGTGTACAATCATCTGTTACAATCTTGCCTTTGGAATCATCAGGTCATGTCCAAGTCATCCTCAAAATCAAATCCATATATGCAGCTAATATGAAGCTGCCTCCAAGGAGGAGGCACAAGAGGTTCCTTGTTACGTTCAATGCATAACCATCTCATTTTGTAGCTGCTAAGGATTGCTGTTTAATTTCTCCATCGTATCTCTACATACTTTTTAAAAAGCTGAGATAATATATATAGCATTACAACCCTTTTTTTCATTGAGGCAGAGATTTACACTTATAGTGATATATTACCAGCTATTTTTTACTATAAACTTTGCTCTGTTCCATGGACTCGAGTATGGGGTGTCGGACACGGGTACGGATCCAAATGTCCGACTCATCAAAGCTCTAACCTTAGGACACGGGGAAATCGTCCAAAATTTGGACACGGATATGAGGACTCATAATTTTACATATGGAAGTTGCAATTTCAAGTTAATCTTCTTAGAATATTTCAATAGTTACAAGGTTGTCAACATGCCAAACTTGTTGAACATTAAAGTCTTTAAAGATCCATTAAAATAATAATGATGGAAGGAAAAAAAAGACCACATCTTCCTAATTTTTTTCACCCTTACTGCTTTAGAGTTTGGATAAGGGTCCGACAAGAATCCCATTTCGTATCCGTAGGGTGTCGTGTCCGACACGGGTACGGTGGGGTAAAACGAAGAGTCCGGGTATCATAGATCTGATGTCATGTTTGGGAGCACATAACAGAATACAATACCAGTTCTTGTCAACTTATTAATCTGATGTTATGTTTGGTTGCACTGAATACAACACAAATGTAACCTAACTGACACTAGAATTCTAGCTACTTTTCTTCTTTTGACTACAATATATTGGATCATATTGTGCTTTACAAAAGTAACTATGTCTAGTTAGTCAGATTGATGTAGCCATTCTGAATCATCCATTGCATACTCCAGTGGTTGTCGACATTCTTCAGAGTCCAATAAGCCCAGCCAAAGGATGCTTGCCCATAGACTTGAAGTTGCGCATGGGCAAAGTTCTGATAATCCTCTTTTGTTGCTCCCCCAATCTTCCATTCAGCTACCCATTCTCCTATATAATGATAAAATTTCCTTGTTATTATTAAACGGAGGACTGACTGAGATAATGATTAAATATCAGGAAATTGAATGTTAGGAAGCATACGATGTAGCTGTTATCCTATGTTTGACTAAATTACATACCTACAAAAGTGAGAGGGCCATTGGAGGTGGTGATATAACTCAAATCTGAGGTCCTATTGTTGTTGATGAAGTCGATGTTTTGCTGGACACTCATGCTGTTGAATATGTCAGAGAAGAGGTTGTAGTAATGGACATCAACAACAGTCGCTTGTAAGCCATTGGTAAGGGAGAAGAGTTCCATTGGATCCACTGATCCCCCTAAGCGATTAGACATCACGACATAAGCACTTGAAGAATACTTGCGTACTGCATTATACCCCAATTGATAGTACTTTGTCACGGTGTCCAAGCTTACACCCCACGACTGGGGCTCGTTCAACAGCTCCATGGCATACAGTTTTGGATTATTCGCATATCTGCAGGCATTATATGTTCAAATGATTGAAACAAGCTGACAAACTTTTTTCTAAGGCTTATCGGCAAGTAGAGCTTGACCAACTAGCTTGATTTGGGGTTTGGTGTTGGTGATGGAATGTACCTTGCAGCCAAGAAGTCGATAACAGCAACTGATTGCTGAATTGTATCGTCAGTTTTTCCCCATTCCAGGGAGCCATCTCTAGTACCACTGTGCTCATTGCCATTCTGTGATCCAGGTGCTGCATGTAGGTCTATTATAACCTGGATATCATATTTTCTGCAAGGCCATCCCATAATTTTTAAATATTTTTCTACATGTCATATTTAATACCATATATCGGCTGATTTGAACTAATTATGCGCAGTAAGCACTTTTGCTGAATTGACTGCATATCGATCACAAGAAATTGGCAGTCTAGCAAATTTGAAAAGTTAAGCAATAATGATTAATACAGAGGGATTGGTGGAGACATACTGCGCCCAAGAGAAGGCATTGTCCAAGGCTTCCAAGGACCCTCCCACGAAGGGCTTAGGGGGATTTGGGTCACTTGCTATCCACCATCCCACTGGAATCCTGACTGCATTCAGTCCATTCTCTGAAATGAACTTGAAATCATCTTCAACTATGAATGTGCTCCAGTGATCCTGAAATTGTTTGTTTGTTTCCATGAAAAATATTCTTGCAAATATCTTCGGAGCATCTGTTACTAAAGTTGGGTGTCTAGCGTCTACTTTTGATCGTATGAATGTCACTTTGAGCAGCAACTTTTCTGATCTTGGACTATAGTGGAGTATAGCAGAGTGTCTTGCAAAACTGTTTTCTTCTACGTTTTCCTAAATGAAGCAGTCTAAAGGTTTTTAATAAAGGGTCCAATAGAAATGGTGTTTGTATAAATTAGGGGTGAGGCTACTACATATGACCCTCAGACCCTACATCGGTGGAACTCAAGGGTATACCTTCGGATTTGCGTTGGGATGTGCTGCTAAAGTTTTGTTGGCTAATGCTTTGCACTTTGCTATCTATCGTTACATGCTAACTAACATGTATGTATCGTGCAATGAGGGAGAACTGTTATGTGCTCACCCTCATGACCTGAGGTGCCTTTTCAGGGCCATAACCATTGGTAACTTGGTACTCTCCTTGCAAGGTTCCAACTATGGTCATGATGAAAATAGATGGGTTATCATCTCCCCAGCCACCATCTCCTGCATAATCAGCTGTCACCAGATCCTCTGTCTTCGCCTGCAAAAATGGTTCATGTAAATTTTTATGAGTTTTCTATCACAAAATAAAAATCCAAACAGCACCTTTATAAAGCTGCCATGTACTGGGAAGGGAGCAAGATGAGCTATGAGTTAGTTGGACCTGGAGAAAGCGACCATCAGGAGCTTGAATTCGAACACGGGAAGTGTTATCATCCTTTCTAACAATATGAAAGTTTTCAGAATTTCCAGGTGCACTGGCCACGGCTACCACAGACGAGTCTCCTGCATTTGTCTGAACGCCCACAAACTGATTGCTGAACACTTTGAAATTGAATGTGCTCTCGTCGATTCTCCACAACTACATTTACACATACGAACAGTTAGTTTAACAAAGGACAAGGAGAAAAGCGAACTACTAATACTGCATTGACAAAATCGAAGAGAGACTTCTACCTTGAAGGTTTCCCAGCCAGAAGCAGCAGTTCTGTTAGCAACTAAGATGGTGCCTCCACCGTTCTCAGCTGAAACATACTTGCCAATTGTCACTGATTTCAGCTGTATTTGTGTTCCATCCTGAATACAGTACAGAATTCGATATGTCAGTTTCTTATGTTTTGTTTAGTAGGGCATAGCACAATGTAATGCAATGTAATCAATCAGAGAAAATTGTAGAAGTTCTACTATCAATTACATTGCGTTACATTGCACCCTACCAGACACAATTTCAGTCCTTGACAGACTGAAGAGGGAATGCACAGAGACAAACCAGTAAATCTTTGTTGGGGATTCCGTCGAAAAGAGAAGGCTTAATCCAACCTTCAGTGACAAGCCAGCCTCCAAGATTAACTGCCTTGACTTTGAAAGGTGGGGTTGTTGCTGCAAGCTTGCGGTTCCGGTTCAGTCTCACAGTATTAATCCCAACACCATTAGAAGCCTCGCATGCTGGTGCCAAGGCCCAGATTTGTATGCAACAAATCACGAGAAACAATGAAAATGGATACAAGGGGCTTATATTAATACTGTTAGCCCCAACTTTCCTCATTTTATTTCCTTTGATTTGTCTTCAATTGCTCTCAGAGTAATTTGATCGCCCCCTCTATCTTTTTTGCAGGTGTGTATATATAGTATTGGACAAACTTTAAGGGTACATATAGCAGTTGGCAAGGCATGTAGAATATGACAGACAATTTTGACTTGGTTTTTGGGACGACTTTGAATTTCCTTGTTTCCGGCTCTCAATGGCATTGGCAGCATGGGACCTAGAGGTAAGGAATATTATTTTTCTTTTGTTCAAAGGAACATTCCTTTCTCCTTTATTATGTATGGCTTGGTGGCTAGATGATCCGGAGCTTGGTCCAGGAATAGAGCCAGCTATCATACTTGATTTTGTGGTTACTGGAGAACCACATCAAAGCAGAAATTCCGGGTGCGAAGCATCTGGTGGATAAGGGGCTCAGGCGACCCCGCCTGATCTTTTGTGTACAAGTTATTTCTTGACTGTATGATGTTTTGGAGGTCGAGTTGGGTTGAATTTTTAGTCATATTGTCCTGTCCACCAATTCGTACATGTAGCTCACGATCTTTCTTGAATACCGGCTCTAACTTCGTCCCGGTTCAAATTAGACAACTGATAACAAAGCTAAGAATTCTTTGATTTTTTTTATTATTCTTTAGGTTTCAAGGAACTACAAAGGACATTCTAATACGATTATGGTACAAAGGGCTCGGAAATCAAATTTAAAATTTTGATATACCCAGAGCTTCATTCTTAACTATTAAGCCAGGATTTCTTAGCTAAGCTTTTGATCATTTGATGAACCGATTTTAAATGTCGGTGTATCTTAGTTGTTAAGCAGTAGAGCCTATAGGATGATTGCTAATGTCCATCCCATCCTTGATTCCAGGTCCACCGGCACTGAGAACCTTTTCCTGCAAGCACGCGCAATGTAGAAGGAATTGACCACCAAGGCTCCTCCATTCGCCTACACATTATGACATTATTGAAGTTTTGTTATATGGGTATGTTTGATGAGATGACCGAGTCAATTTGCGCGTTTCGGACTCTATCGATATCTTCAGATAATACTCTTCATGCCATAAAATCGGCTTTTCATATTATATATACAGTTGACCACTACCTGTACATGTAAGCTTGAGCTAATATTTGCAAGTCTGGGATGGATTTTTGTATTGTGTTATAAATTATAATGCCTGATTCCGATGAATGACTTTTGAGATTTGTAAAGGTAATATAATTAATATTCTAATGTAATCATGATTATATAGTTTGTTGTAATTATAATTACGAGGTAGTTGTTGTTTGTAATTTCTACTTACAATCAAACAAGATAATGAAAACGTAACTACAAATTTATTTGTATTACAAGATTGTTTACATCTAACCAAGCATTATCTAAGAATCTATAGGACTTGGACTAAAACCAGAACATCTATAAGAGTGCAACGGCTGCAATATATTATTAAGAGAAGTGTGAAAGCATGTACATGTGCTTTGTTTTTTATTTTTTATTTTTTCTTTTCTAACGGACTAGAATCAAGTTATTGTTAACTTATAAGAAATATAGTAATTTTAATATAAGTTCAGTTACTTGAGATAACACTGTAATGAAACTAGATTATCTCATTTTTCTTTTAGGAGAGGGAGGGGGAGCAGGAGTGTAGTCTTTAGATCACAAATTTAAGAATCATAATATTCAGTTGAATTATCTAAATTATACTCCTACATTTTTTTTATATCAATCACATTAGGCAATGCAAATTGCCCATTTATAGAAAAATTTATGAAGCCTTAATTTTGATTCTCTCATTTATTGTATGACACTGCTCGGGGACTCGTCTGAAAAAAAAAATTGTTATTTTTCTTAATTGCAAACAAGAGGATATCTAGGGGTAAGCGGTTTCGGATTTTCACCTTCAAAATTGGGAATTAGATTCAAAATCGGTCAACGGATTCCTTACTAATTTGGGAACTACCAGTTCCGATTCGGATACCCATGCCAATTATACACTTTGTCAATTTTTTGTATTTGGTATTTATTTACTGAAAAAAAAAAAAAACCACAATCATAGCACAACATGTTTCATTTCGAGCCCAAACTATCAAACGCCACTTCACAGCTAACACCTACCAACTAAAGGTAGAGAAATTACATTCATTGAATTAACATGATGCGATGCAAGCTACTTTTGTCCATTTATTAGACAGGAGCACAAGTAATAAATCGAAATAGCAAATTATAGATTTTGACTTGAAAACAAGCATAACGAACATAAACTTCAATGGGCGGAAAAATTGTTTTAAGTTTTTCGTTTGGGCTTAATAGATGATAGCATTGGGACATTTTATTATATACCTTAGGCTATGACGTTTTCTTTGTCACAACCGATTCTCAGTTGCTGTTCCTTGTTTCATCTTAGGAATAGGATTAGAATCGGAGCCAATCAGACTAATTCCTTAATATTAGAATCAAGAATCAGAACCGTTTGACCAGTTTTGATTCTCTAATTGAACCTATTTAACTACTTCCGATCCAATTTGATGGTACCCATCCAACATGCTCCTCCTAAAGGGAGAAGCGCTCAATGGCTCAGAAAAAGCGGGGAAAACGGAAGGTGGGCCGATACAGGTAGAGTTATGAGAGACAAGAAGAAGGGGCTGGAAAGTTATTTAATGGACCAAGGAATTTAGGATTTTGTTAGTGAGCTAGCAGGGCAGTCACCAAGCAAGGATGGTGGCTATAAAACCAGTGCAGTAACGCTAAAAGAAAATATCATGAATGAAAATAAGATTAGCAGTTTTTTACTTCTCTCTCTAACTCTTTCTTCTTCCCCAAATTCTTTGACCTAATTTCCCTGTGCAGAATTCTCGAAGAGGTGTTTCTTCATTTCTCTTAACTCAAATTGGTGACCTATTGTTGATGAAACCACTCTTATGCTGGGCGATGATGCCGTTGAATATGTCAGGGAGCAGGTTGTAGTAATGGACATCAGTTGGAGATCTTCCTGAATATAAACGCGCCATGAAAGGGAGATATTAATCTATCCAGAAGGGGTGTCAGTATGTTTACTAAAATCCTGGATGCAATTTTGTTTACCGTTGAGCAGAGGCTGATTGGCCTAAATTGACTAGTCTGTGAGCCTCTGCTCAATGGTCTACAAAATTATATCCAAGATTTTAGGAAGCAGACTGACACTCCTTTAGATAGATTAATATCACCATTTCAAAACGCATTTATTCTAGGAAGATCTATTCATGATAATATTCTTCTCACTCACGAAATTATGCATAAGTTTAAAAGTCTTAAAGGTAAAGCGACATGGGTAGCTATCAAGCTCGACATGGAAAAAGCATATGATAGACAAGAATGAGATTTCATACTTAAATTTCGTCAATAAATGGGGTTCCACCTGACATGGAATAAATGGATTGCGGAATACATATTTTCTGTATCTTACTCTACTATTATTATTATTATTATTTTTGGTCAAGACGAGGGGCCAAGTCCCTAAGTTTTATTATTAACTAAGCACAAGGCGGGAATAGGTTACACCAAGTATATCACCCATCAAGTTGGGTTTGACTGAATCGGGGGGGGTCGTCAAGCAAGATAAGCGACTCCTGTTGTTCCACACCTAGCTTCGCGAGAAGATCAACGACCCTATTTGCTTCACGATAGCAATTATCTATGACCACACTCCATTGTGCGTTGTATATATAGTCTTGGCATTCTTTGATAATGAAATAATAAAGTTGGTGGGTCTTGCTGGAGTTTACATTTTACTGAGCACAGTCTTCGAGTCGACTTCTATGATACTCTATTATTATTAATGATGTACCGAACGGACTATTCATTCCCACAAGGGGGATTATACAAGCAGCCCCTATGTGGCATCATCATTATTTTAAAAGAAGATTGTCACTTTTATAAGGTTCTGTGCCCATAAATCTGTCAACAAGGTATTTCTTTCTTAGGCTTGCTGGTTGAGTTGCGGGCTCAATTTCTGAACTTTTCATGCTAGTGGGTTGTGTTATGCAATTTTTGGCTGCTTTGTTACATAAATAAAGTATCAACACATTGAGTATAATGTAGCTAGTCTGGTGTGCTGAAGTAAATCAAATCATGTACATGCATACCTACGAAAGTGAGGGGACCATGGCCATTGGACCTCGTGTTGTAGATGAAGCCGATGTTTTGTTGGGCCCGGCACTCATGCTGTTGTATTTGTCATTAACTGTAGAGGTTATAGTAATGAACATCCGTGACAGTTGCTTGTTAGCCACTGGCAAGGAAGAAGAGCTCCTTGGGGTCCGCTTGTAACCTGGATCACAGAACATCCAGGTCGTTGCCATATTCTGTGATCCAGGTGCTGCATGTAGGTTTGTTATAACTTGGATGTTGTATTTTCTTCAAGGTCATCCCATTTATTTAATATTCATATACATTCATATATTAAATCATATATTTGGCTGCCTTTTAATGCATTGCATATTGGTCACAGGCAATTAGCACTCAGCACATCTTAAAAGTTTAAGTCAATTTGAATCTTAGACAGATAGATATACTGTGCCCAAGAGAAGGCATTGTCCAAGGCTTCCAAGGACCCTTCCGCGAAGGGTCCTGGGGGCTTTGGATCGCATGCTATCCGCCATCCAACTGAAATCCGGACTGTATGCAGTCCATGAAATCATCTTCGGCGATGAATGTGCTCAGATGTTCCTGAAATTGGTTTGTTTTTATGAAAAATATCCTTGGAAAATTCTCCAAAGCATGTGTTAATGTCTTGTTAGATCGTGTGACTCTTTTCTACAGAATATTAGGCAATCAAAATGTTTTAAATGTAGGTTTTAATGCAAATGTAATTCAAGAGGTAATGTTTCTACATGTGACCTCTCTGCCTACGTGAGGCTCTGCCATACAAGCTAAGCCATGTATTGTAATCGATTGGTATTTTGTCTACCCACTAACCTACCTTTATCCATAAGGAAAAGCAAATGGGTTCTTGAATAGTAAATTAGACATGGCAAATATATAGTTTAATTTAAGTTCAAATCAAATTAGGTTGTCCTTTGGCCAATGAAATTCTATCGTTTATTGTTACGGGTGAGAAGTTTAATGACACCCGTCACTCATAGCATTGTGAGGCAGTAGCATAATGGTTCTAGAACAATTTTGATTGTTTTTTTTTTTTTTTAATGGTAAGCAAGCCTAGTCAATTGGACCCCTATTTTAGAGGTACCCAATAAGCCTTGACAGATTAGGGGTAAAAGGCGTCAAGCCCAATCTAAGAGCCCAAGAACGCAGCCCAACAGAACTTTCATGGAAATTGCCCCGGGTGGGAAAGGTGGGAAGACCAACTTGGCCATGGACGCTTCGGCTCAAGTACGGTAAATGAGACAGTAAATACTAAATAGATAGTCCAACTTAAGTTCAAGTCAAATCAAGTTATATTTGGTCTATGAGATTTTGTTTCGCTCTTTGTTAGGGTTGGAAAGTTCAATGATCCCTTTGGCATTTGTATAGCACTGGCATCATTGAACTCTTGGTGTGGGTTATTTTGGCTTAGATTGGCGCACGGTAAATTGACATTTTAATTGGTATCTGCTAGTTGTTTGTATCACTTGTTTTAGAAAAAAATATTTACTAAAATTAATAATTTATGAAAAGTACATGAGACAAAAACACTAATTGTAAAAGCTTATAATTTGAGTCTTTTTAAGGGTGTATTCGGTGATAGAGGTTAACGTAGAGGTTAGTAGTTTGTAGTAGTCAAAATAGTATGGACCACTACTTAAAGTGTTCGATAAAGTAGTGAATGAGGTAGTGGTTAGAGTTTTATGTAGTATTCTTTAGAAGCTAATGAAAGTAACTTTTAAGAACCTCTACCTAGTGGTTGCATTGCAAATTACAAAATTCTTCT
Organism: Carnegiea gigantea; assembly: GCA_029747015.1. Taxonomy (NCBI): domain Eukaryota; kingdom Viridiplantae; phylum Streptophyta; class Magnoliopsida; order Caryophyllales; family Cactaceae; genus Carnegiea; species Carnegiea gigantea. The sequence goes on along the minus strand of JAKOGI010000795.1, from coordinate 145,044 downwards.
TTTGATTTACTAAAAACCTTTATTTATTTGTGTCATTTTTAGTCATTTTATATAAATCTGCTACTTCAACAGCTACCTTTACCAAACGCATTTATTTTAAATCCTAATTGAATCACTAACCACTAACTACTAGTAGGTCACACTTAATCGCTAGTAAAACCACTAATAGCTAGTAAAACAGCTAACCATTACTAAAATAACTAATTTTACCGAACACGCCCTTAAATTAACCTTGTCACTTTCAAATGTTAATTTACTGAACACTTGGATAAATATTTAATTTGAATCCAAAAAGCTAATTATGGCTAACAAATTTTCCATTAAACTAATAGCCAGCCATTTCACTTGTCTTGAAATAAAAATAAGTGTAGCTGCCAAATTTAATACTTAATAGTACGCCCGAGCTGAATTAAAATTTAGAGTTTCGGTCCAGATTAAATTTAGCTTATTCTAAGTGTGGATTCTACTATTCTAGTGTAAGTCCGTGTCATTAGTGAAGCGCGGGTCAGCTTTAATCATGGGTTGGGCCCATCGGCGAACTGATGTCATGAACGAGATTCGTCCGCTTTACGTGATTACGCGGTCACTGCCACTAATCACGGACCGAGTTATGTATGTAATCATGGAAAGCCGTTGCCCTCAATAATTATTTTTCGTAGGGCAACCAAAGTCCACCTAAAAAGTTATTAAGTAGCAGATAAGTTACCCTATGAAAAAAAAAAAAAAAAAAAAAGAAGAAGGAAGATAGCTAAATTGTATAAATTCTAGTAATAATCATTAACTTGAGCATTTCAGTCTAAGTTTTAAAAATTGAAACTCATGTTTGCCACATCAGCAAAAATTCCACTAATTTGGAACTCTTATTTTATTATTTCTCCAACCAATAGAACTCTAACTTAAACTATCCAATAAAATATTTTTTAGGGACTCACTTCATATAACACAACTTTTTTGTTTATAACTACCTAAATAATTTTTTTAGCTAAAAAAAATAAATAATCAAAAAAGACAAAAAATAACTAGAATGAGGGGAGGAATGGACTGCAGAGCCTACCCCCATGCCTCCCCTCGTTTCTACTGCGCTGGCAAGAACAAGTGCCACTTTTGTGGGACTTGGGCCCCATCCACTGAAATGCGTGTCAGTTGGTGGGGGTGGCCTCATCCTCAACCTAAGAGCACCCCCAGCCGTGTGGAACGTGTGGGACTTGTGAGCCCTGCGTGTCACACACGTTCCAGGGGCCTCTGCCAGCTAGAGGGAAACGGGAGGGCACGCGAGCCTACATGTCTGCCCGTTCCTCCCCCCATTCCACCTTTTTTTGTACTTTCTAAATTTTTATTAATTTTTCTTTTCTTTCCTTAATAAATAATATTATTTAGATATTTGAAAAAAAAATGTTATAAGGTGGGTTCATATGAAATATTTTATTATATAATTTAAGTTAGAGTTTCATTGGTGGGGAAAGTGATGAAATGCAAGTTCCATAAATGTGAAACTTTTGATGATGTGGCATACCTGAGTTCCAATTTAGTTGGGAATGCTCTAAGTTTTAAAAATTAGAACTCAAGTTTGCCACATCAGTAAAAGTTCTATTTTTATGGAACTTACATTTTATAATTTTTTCAATCAATGGAACTCATTCCTATATAATTAAATTAAATATTTATCATGAAGTCCACATTATACACACAATCTATTTTTTTAATTAGTTAAACAATATCTTTAAGGAAAAAGAAAAGGAAAAAAACAAGAAAATATACAAAAACACCAAAAAAATTGGAATGAGGGAAGGAATACTACTCCATTCCACTTCGCGTGTCTCCTTGCATGTCTGATGTCTATGTGGCTACAAGCATTGAGTTTCATTTTTTTGGGGGAATGTTGGACCCCACCACTAGAACTTATTCTAGTGGCTGGGAATGACATTAAACATTGTACAGCGCATGGAGTAAATATAAAATATTTCCAAAAAAAGTATTATTGGTTTTGTGTAAAATAAGAAAAAAGTTTTTAATTTTTTATTATAATAACTATATATATGAATTACAATCAATAATCTAGTACTTGTATAAAAAAATTTGGAGGACTTTAAATTCAGCAATTTAGCAAGTTTTTTAGTATAATTCAATGACATTTTAAATTAACAAAAACATTCAAATTATTATGTATTTTTTTTTTAAAATATCATATGTGCGTGCACCTATGAAAAATAATCTTATATGTGAAATATAAATGTCAGCAATGCTGCTGAAAGAACAGGATGATGATTGTTTGGATTCTTCTTATCTCAAAATTAAAGATAATTTTGTACCTTTTGGTTGCATTTTGCACATATAATATTATCCTGTATATATAAGTTTCGAAAAGATTGTGATCATATTACATATGACATCTAATATTTCGTAGTCATATTTACTTTATCGTCAACAAAAAGGTAATAAATCAAATAGTCAAACCTCTATTTGCTATTATTTTGAATTATTCCCACCAGGTAAATATTTTAATGCAATCTTATTATTATGTGTAATTTTAAAAAAAGGTAGCAATAATATTTTCTTCTATAATTTATTATGTTTTAGTATGTTTAGGTATGATTAAGTATGAGCATGTTTCAGCAACAAATACTAATGAACTTATAAGTCGAAAAGTAACACATCCTATTTTTATTTGTTTTTGTATGTCTCTGTACCTTGTACCTTGTCTCTTGCTCCCTGCTCATTGAGGATAACATGTGCAAAATCTTTGAGAGAGACTATTTAAACGTTGTTTTACTTATCATTTTCAAAAAAAAAAAAAGATTTACACAATCGAGGTTATCACGCAATTTGCCATTAGCATTGATTTTCTTCTTATTATAATAATAGTAGATCTTAAGGATTCTTTCTAATTTTTATTGTTTCTTTTTCAAATCATGCATATTTCGGATGAAAGTAAACATAAAACTGTCATTCTAATTTATATTTCTCTTTTTATCTTGTTCAAATGTACTTAGATGTCGAATGAAATTAAACATAGAACGTTCAAAGGTGATGTAGGGTCTGTGATGAATCAAGAAGAGAAAAAGAGAGCGCCTACTTAGTCTTGATGCAATACTAGCCGTTGATCCTCTACAACAGCAGCACCATTAACCAAGCCAAGTAGCCAACTGTTGCACGCGGAAAAAAAAAAAAAAAATTAATGAAGCCAACTGTCCACTGCGCGTCCTCACCAAATAAATCGACCATGCCCGAACCCGATTGGATTTGTTACTGAGTTACTGATGCAGGTTCCACGCACGTGACCCACCGCCACCGACATGTATCTCCCAGTCCGACCCGCCAATCTCTGTCCGTGATAGCCTCCACTCCTCTACACTCGCCCCTTTCTTCCCGACCCTGCACCCCACTACAGTTGCTCAATCGCAAAATCACATGAGACCGCCATTATTCAATAAGTCCAAAGACTAGAGGGAAAAAACTACACCGATGGCCACCGCTATGAAATTACTCACTGTAAAAATATAGGCTTTTAATAAAAATTTTAAAGAGATAGCTAAATATATCTCTACATTTTAATATAAATTTTTATCAATACAATTATTAATGTTGATAAAAATTTAGATTCAGATTAGTTCAAATTTGGATAAATTAGACATTTAGATGAAAATCTCATATTTGGACCCTACATAATATGCTGACTTGAATATTCTACCTAGACTCCAACCCAAATCTGTATGTTGTGATTTAAACTTTTGAAAATTCTAACTTAAAATACATGTATCGCTGCGCAGGAACCCCAAATTTTGTCATTTAAACCACATTGTTTGCAATATTATATAAGTTTATGAATATTTTAAACTTTAATTGTACCTAAACTCTATATCAATATCAAATTAAATTGTCCGAAACTACTGTGTCATAAAATTTGGATAATTTAGATTCAAATTATTGATCTAAACGGAATCTAGGTTTAAATTTGGACATAACCAACCTTCCAAATTTAAATTCGGACACTATTTTTTCTTTTTTTTGGGTTTTGTGTTGAGATCGAGCGATAAAAAATATGATTTCTCATCGAAATTAGTGACTGGAGTCACTGGACCCTATCCAGCACCAACGACCAGCCAAAGTGTGTGCTCCATGCCGCACTGGATAACCTCTCCGCTGGATTCTCGATGCTTTGCCTTGTCTTGAAACGACATTATTTTCGCATATTTATAGTTTATACAATCTCCCTATCTGCGTTGCTTCACTGCCAAGTTCACAACTCTCTCTCTCTCTCTCTCTCTCTCTCTCTCGTTCGCTCGCTCCCTTTGCTAGCTTTCTACTCCATCTTCCAGTGAGATTCGATCTGCAAAAATGGCGAAGACGGTAATGGTGATAGCGGCTTTATGCTTGCTGCCAGCCATAGCAATGGCGGTGAGGCCGGTGGCTCAACCCTTCGTTGTCAAGGGACGCGTATACTGTGACACCTGCCGCGCCGGGTTCGAAACCACTGCCTCCATCTACCTCCATGGTATGCTACTTCTACTCCATTCCTCTGCTTGTTTTCCTCTGTCCTTCTTCGATCTGTTTGTGCATTTCGATTTTTGCTGTTCTTTTTGGGTTTTGAATCGCTAGATCTGTTCAAATGGAGTAGTAATTGATTGTTCTTCATGAATCGGAGTCGGATCTACTTGGAAAGCCGTCTTTTTTTGCCAGATCTATCTGTTTCTCGTTTTTTAAAAATGTTTTGGTCATTTGTTTATGCAGTTTCAACTCTTTTCTTGATTTTGAGGTTCGAAAATGATGTTTACTGCTTAGATTAGAGTTGGATTTCCATGATGACGGAAGTTGGAGTCGGTTTCGTAGAATCATATGGAATTATATTGAATTGTTTGTTGACTGCTGTCGAACAATTTAATTTTTAAATACCCTGGAGTTCTCTTTCGTTTGAATTAGATAAATAAAATAAACCGATGGGAATTAATATTACTTTTTTTTTGGGTTTTTTTGGGGGGAGGGGGTTTCGAAGGGGTCCTGTAGTAGGGTAAGTTCACACACAATTTAGGGAAACTGAACCTTAGAAATTACCCTACCAATAGGACTAGGCTACTCAAAAAGGGTGTTTAGGGTGCAACTCATTTGCTGAATATGGAGCTTTTTAGTAATTGAATCAATTATTGGGTTCATTTCGGTTATGAGGGCACATTGTTGTATACTCTTATTTCTTAGTTTGATCTGCATTGGATCTGCCTGACCATACTTGACATAGGCCAAATGGAATCCGGATTCGTAGAGGATGGAAGACTACAATCCTTAGTCTAATAGTTGATAATTTATTGGGCCTTTCTTCAATTTTCTTTTTAAAAAAACCGGTGGTGAAATTTACTAATAGTCGATAATTTCAACCATTCTATCGGAGGACTATGAAAGTAGTTATCAAATCTCAACCTTCGATTTGGGGGGGGGGGGGTTTGTAGGATTAGTGACAGACTTAGATCTCAACCATTTGATTGGAGGATTGTAAGAGGGAGAATGTGAGATACATCGATCCTGACTATGTGATGTGAATATGTGAGGCGGATGACTCATTAGCAGCTAATGATGATTTTCTGGTTGATCCTTTTCCTTAGTTGAACATTCATTCACAATACTATGTGCTGAATGTGGCTGGTTTTTCGCCTGTTTGATAATTGTCATTATTCTGGTAACGAATTATTCTGATGACGAGCAATCACAAAATGCTCTGGATCACACTAGAATGTGCCTGCTATTAAGCACTATCCTTTACAATGCACTCGACTGTTGCTTGGCCTTTTGATCTAAATTCAATTATTGTCACTGAAGGTGCAAAGGTGAGGTTGGAATGCCGTCACAGACACTCCCAAGAAGTGCTTTACGCAGCTGAAGCCACCACAGATGAGACCGGAACATACAGCATTCCAGTGAAGCAGGACCAGAAGGACAGAGTGTGTGAGACCATGCTTGTCAAAAGCTCTCACAGCAAGTGCTCATCCCCGGATGCTGGGCGTGACCGCTCCAGGGTCATCCTCACCAGCTACAACGGCGTGGTTTCATACGAACGCTTTGCCAACAACATGGGCTTCATGATGGATGAGCCCATGGCTTACTGCTCTCAGCTTCTTCAGCAGTACGAGCTTGATGATGAGAGCCGATTCTAGATGATAAGATGAGCTCTAGGATTACCATCTCTGCTAAGTATAATTATGCTTTGCATAATCAATGGTGGTTAATTTACTTTTGTCATTTTGTTGTAATTCCTTGTTACTAAATTGGGCTATGATTTCAATTTGTATCTCTTGGATTGGTATTTGTGTAGTAGTGAGTACTAATTAAGAGCATTCGAATTATCAAAGTAATCTTATTAGGCCAGTTCACTTGTTCCTCTTTCCAGGCTGGATTAGGACTTAAACCAACTGGGGCCCAGTGGATGTTGCTTTAGTGGTTGTAATCAATGCTCTACAGCATGAGCTTCTTTTTCGATGTCAAATGCATGGTTGGATCGATCCATTTCTGTCCCAGTAGCCCGACATTGCATGGCTTAAGTTTTTGGCGCAATTTGCTCTTCTGGACCTTACTGGCTTCGGTGCTTAGGTACATTATTGGATTACCAGAATACCAATTTCCTCTTTATTACTAGAGTTCTTTCCCAAGGAGAGACTTTCTAGGGCTCTCTCTAATCTATTCATGTAAGTTATAGTGATAGATTGACTTTGAGAGCATCTATAAGAATCTAAATCAATACAGAAATGGCTCAATAGCTTACTGAATTATCAACTTCTTTATGACATTATTCTTGTCAATAACTGATTGATATTATATGTTGTTTCACCAGTAAGTAATCTTCAAAAAAAAAAAAATGAATCTGCTAGTATATTGCTAAATTTTTTGTACAAAAATAATTAGATATTAAATATTAATTTATAAGAACGAGGACATCAAGATGTTTTTAATTGATGTGGACCAATAAATATGACACACCACGATATTTTTTATCATATTTATTATGAATTATTTTAATTATTCATGTGACCCAATCTTATGTCAAAGTCTTCACTATTTGTGTATTATAATAAAATTTTACCATTATTTGTAATTTCTCTTAGTTGTAAAAAACATACATACAACTCATAATATATCAATTTTCATATTGAGTTATGTTGTCTCTTATAGAGATAAGACTTCCAATATCTAAATCTCCCTAGTTCAGACACAATTGAATGAAAGTTGCACTAATTATTGTTATTGTCGTCATTATCGTGAGTAATTTATTGATTTAAATCTTTTATCATTGTTGCTAGTAAATTTTCTGATCACTAATTTCAATAATTAACAATTGGTAATAGGCACATGTAAAATGACATCTGCATTATGTAGAGACACAGCCCAAAATGACATTTGACACCGCATATTGGGAGTGGTAGGTAGCCCGCAGGCGGCAGCCGTTCAAATTGGTTCAATATATACTACAATTAATAAAAGTATAAAACCTCAACCGAAAAAAAAAAAATTTCAAAAACTCAGGCTGTCACGTGATAGCGTGACCAGATCTAGTGCAACAGCAACTCCAGAGGGGCCTTTTATTATGCTTTTTTGACTTTTCTCTGGCCCAAAATGTGGACAGTCGGTTAGAGTTAGGTTGACAATCAGAGCACTGTAAAACTTGATACTTGAAAGCCATCTGGGATTATTTTGACCTTTTGTTAGATGCTGATATTAATTAGTCTAATTGATAAAGTTTTAAAAATTTATTACGAAGGATCTGAATGAAAACTCTACTTATATTGATTTTTGGACTTTACATGCACAAATATATTTTTTTTTATTAAGTGTACATGCATTTATAAGTCATGCTGCTGTAAGTATGTAACCCCTATCCTTTATTATATTTATATTAGTAATTCATTTTAATGGCTATTTAAAATTTTTCAAAGAACTTTTATACAAAATTATGACAATGTTTTCTCGCTAATTGATGCCACAGATCAAGTACTCTCAAAATAAATCTTGTCGAAACAGATAAATAATAAATATAAACCAGATATTTTTCTTTTTTTAAAAAATTAGCTGAACCAAATATATTAAAACTGTAACTTATATTATCTTTCAAAGAATTGTGTACAAATAAATTATGTAAAATTCTTATAATTGGACTATGTTAGTGTGTCAGTAATCAATTGCATATCTGTGAAAGAAAAATATAAAATCAAATTTGAAATCCATGAGATATTGATTTGTTGCTTAGAATAAAGATTATGTATATTAGATTTGAAGTTCACTTTCTCTTTTTCCCTTCATAAATAGGTATTTTTTTTATAAAAAAAGAATCCTTTAAATTGTAATTATATTGGGAGAGGTAGGTGGCCCGTGGCCGTTCAATATATATACTACCATTAATAAAAATATAAAACCTTAACCCATGAAAAAAAAAAGGTTCAAAAACTCGGGTTGTCATGTGATAACTTGATCAGATCCAGCGCAACAGTGACTCCAGATGGGCCTTTCATTCTGCCTTTTTGACCTTTTTGTGGGTAAAAATATCGACAGTCAATTAGGTTGACAATCATAGGACTGTAAAATTTGAAGGCCATTTAGGACGATTTTTACTTTTGGTTAGGTACAGATATTAATTAGTTTAATTAATAAAATTTTTAAAATTTGGTTAAAATTTGTTATTAAGGATCCGAGTCAAAATTTTACCTATATTGATTTTTGGATTTTATATACACAGATTTTATTTTTTTTTTTGGTTAGGTGTACATGCATTGATAAGGTATGCTAATGTAAGTACGTAAACCCTCTCCTTTATCATATTTATACTAGTAATTCATTTTAATGGCTATTTAAAAATTTTTAAAGAAATTTTATACAAAATTATAACAATGTTTTCTCGCTAATTGATGCATAACAATGTTTTCTGGCTAATTGATGCCACATATCAAGTACTCTCAAAATAATTATTGTTTAAACAAATAAATATGAACCATATATTTTTCTTTTTTTAATTTTAGCTGAACCAAATGTAATAAAACCGTAACTTATATTATCTTTTAGGCCCTGTTCTTTTCGTAGGTCAATTCTAAAATACCGACATCAATCCATTTCAACTTATTTCAACTTACTTCAACCCACTTCAATCCACTTATACTATTTTAACCAAGTTCAATTTATCACATAAAAAAATTCAATCTACTTCAACCTACTTCAACTCACTTCAATCTACTTTAACCTACCTCAATTTACTTTACCTTTTTACCCACCTTAATTTACCTACGAAAATAACAGACCCTAGGCTTTGTTTGGACTTTAAAAAATTTAGTAGAAAGGAAAAAAATTTGAAAAAGTAACTTTTTTTTCTTATGTTTGATTTAGAGGAAATTACAAAGCAAAAAATATGAAGAAAAATTAGGTGAAAAATTTGTTAGAACAAGTGATGAAATTTTTCTTATAAAATTGTGAGAAAACTTTAAAAAAAGTTCCCAAAAGAATTCCTAACCTCCTCCAACCTTGCACTACTTAGATACCATAAATATGATTCAAATAATTCATCAACATTCAAATTTCTCATCCAAACTTCTGTATTTTTTCCTCAATCCAAACAAGAAAAAAAAACTCACTTTCTCCCTACATTTTTTTCCTTCACATTTTTTCCTTCAACTTTTTTTTTTCCCCACCAAATTTTCTAAGGACCAAACGGAGCTTTAAAGAATTGTGTACACATAAAATATGTAAATTTCTTAGAATTGGACTATGTTAGTGTGTTATTAATCAATTGCATATCTTTGAAAGAAAAATATAAAATCAAATTTGAAATCCATTTGATATTGATCTGTTTCTTAGATTAAAGATCATGTATATTAGATTTGAAGTTCACTTTCTCTTTTTCCCTTCATAAATAGGTTTTTTTTTTTAAAAAAAGAATCCTTTAAATTGTAATTGTATTGTACTATAATTTATTGCTCATTTTATCCTTTATACAAAAAGAAAATAATTGCAACTCATACAATAAGGAGGATTAAATTAAAACTTAAAATCCAACGTATTTAAGTTTTCATATTTTTTGAACCAAGTTTTCAATCTTAACTTGATAGTTTTGATCAAAGAAATGGTAGCATAATTCAAAATACTGTCATTACAAAAAGCTAATCACATTGTAATTGTGTTGCACATTTCCATCAAACATAACACCCTTTTCCTTGTAAGTTAATATATTGGAATTGGAAAATGGGCCCCTTCTGTGTTGGGCATTACCACATTAGCATTGGTCTTTAGACATCATCAAAGGCTGCCGACCAATTCATGAGACTACGAGAGAGAGAAAAAGGAAGGGAGGAGGGGGGAGGTGGCTAGCTATCAGTGTCGGATCTAGACGTATAAAATAGGTATGTCTATTTATTAAACTACCTATTTTAAAAGTGTCGGTATATATTAATCTAACCCCCTTCAAAATATAGATCATTGAAATTTTTTTTAGCTAGGGGTGTCCATGGACACCCTACAGCTCTTCATAGATCAGCCTATGCCAACTACCATGAATACCAGCCCGACCAAGGTTGGCCAGCCTGTGGTCTTCTTAGCTAACAACTACCCACACTTTCTAGACGTATAAAATAGGTATGTCTATTTATGTCGGATCAATGTCGGATCTAGACGTATAAAATAGGTATGTCTATTTATTAAACTACCTATTTTAAAAGTGTCGGTATATATTAATCTAACCCCCTTCAAAATACAGATCATTGAAATTTTTTTTAGCTAGGGGTGTCCATGGACATGGACACCCTACAGCTCTTCATAGATCAGCCTATGCCAACAACCATGAATACCAGCCCGACCAAGGTTGGCCAGCCTGTGGTCTTCTTAGCTAACAACTACCCACACTTTCTACCCTTTAGCTTTTGGCAATTTTGGAGTCCAGATTAATTTGAAGTCATTTTTTTTTCCCCCTTATCATTACAAAGTTCCAAAAAAAAAGAAAAACCATAGAGACAGAGTTGAAAGCTTAAAAATAAAAAATCATCTCACTGATTTAAGAGCGTCTCATGACGTTGTTAAATGCTTAGATCATCCTAATGTTATGTTCACCCCTTGATTTGAATTGTTACTGTGCAGACTCCAAGATTGATAAAATAGTTGCTTGGAGAACAAAGTACACGATTATAATTTACAAAGAGGACCTTCAATATGTTAAACCTATAAATGCTAGCTTATTGTTTTAGAGACACAGAAAGCATACTCAAAATAGTAAAAGAAAATATAAACATATTGCATAATATATTTAGAGCATGCAATACAATTAAACTAATATCATCGTAAGACACAAAGCAAATCCAATTAGAATAGAAGGCGTACAAATAAGAAAAGAAGAGGCATACCATAACAAAGGATGGCCAGGGGACGGGGTGGCAATGAGGAACGGACAGGGGCCGTCAATCACTGTATCGATAACACAAAATAATCTAATTTAATTGGCCTCAAAACAAAAGAAAATGATAATAAATGAGAGAAAAGTGCCAGAGTGTCTTAATAGAAGTGTCTCTTAAAGACGAACCTTGAAATACTTTCAACAACCTAAAAATAATATTCATTTTCACATAACACAATTACCACACAGTGATTATTTGCATAAGCATAAACCTAAGAGAATATTCCAATTAATCTCCCATAATTAAGAAAAGTAGCATTGACATTGTTGACGAGAAAGAGAGCATATAACATGTGTTTAAAGAGAAAGCAGATGACAACTTCCTAAAACTGGGAGGAGTTTCATGACTTTCATCTTTAAGAGAAAACCCCTGTTGTGAAGAATCCCTCGCATTTGCATACCTACCAATTTCTCCCGCTCCTCGCCTCGGTCTCATCGATCATCAGATTACTTGTTCTTCATCTGGTACGTTTTTTTTTTTTTTTTTTTTGGGGGCAGATTTTCACTTTCATTTCAATTTGATGTGTTTTTTTGCATTCAACACCGTTTCGATTGAGCATATTTTGCAAATTTTCGTTCAGTTCTTTGGCATGTATGGTGGTTTGTAGTGCAATTAACAATTACTTGATTAATTAGACTTTGGGGTTCATTTGGATTTGGCAAATTTGTTGGGTTGTCCACTTGGGTCAACTCTTCCTGCTGTTTCCCTTTCAATTTGATCCATGGCTTCTTTTTACAATGTTGCGTTGTATTCTGAAATGTGGGATTCAATCATCAATGTATTCAGCTCTATTGCTTTTTGGATGATATTTTGTTTAACCCTTTCTTATGTTCTCTATCTGTTCGTCTGGATTTGATAAGTTATGTGGGGAACGCATAAGGGTTTCCTTACTTTCCTGTCAATCTTATGTTCCTAGAACTAATGTCAAAATCAAATCAAAACCTTTAAACCCCCCCCCCCCAAAAAAAAAGAAAAGAAAAGAGGGGTTAGTTTGTTCCTGTTGTTTTAATGCTGTTAATATCATCTCATTGTTAACCAAAAGAAAAAGGGGAAAGAAGGGTTTGACATAGGTATTTGGAGGAGCCCTTCTAAAAAGTTAGCTCAGGGGTTGGGAGAATCCAAAGCCTACATAAAACCCACATCAGTCCATTGAGAGAATTCAAGTCCCACCTTGGTATTTGACCTTAACAATCCACCACGCTCCATGGCCTTGGTGCCTAGGCTGGCTATGCACTATATTTCTAGCCCCGGGTGAACACTGCGGTATGGGTGCATGATTCTTAAGTAGTTCATTACTGCATTTTGCTTTAAGCCGAACATTTTTATACATCTATCTTTTGCTTTTGCCCTTAAACTTACAGGATGGCTTCTTTGGTCTTTCGACAAGCTATTGTAACCGTCCAAGCTTCAGGTCCTAGCTGTAGCTTCGGATGCCATAATGATTTTTCAGTTGCATCAGTTAAATTGTTCCCGAAGGAGTGCATGTTTGGCCTTGGATATTCAACGACCAGAGGATTCAGCTCTGTCAGGAAGCATTCTGGCGTAATTCATGCCTCAGCGCCGCAAATTGCAGATGTGGATGCAATATCGTCACTATCTGATAACAGCAATAGTATTGGCAGCAAGAAGAAAGCACGTAAGCTAATCCATTACTTTACGATCTGATCTGGTTTTGCCTTGGGAAGAAGTTAATAACATGCTGAAAATTTTTTACTTGTACACTAAATTATGATCAGTTGTTTGAACTGTGCATAGTGATCTTGTCCGAAGTTCAGCTGTTTGTTTTCATATTAACTTCTGGTGTATGTGGATATATTCCAGGGGAAGCAGCACTTATCCTAATACGACATGGTGAGTCTCTGTGGAACGAAAAGAATCTTTTCACTGGTTGTGTTGACGTGCCGTTGACCAAGAAGGGTGTAGAGGAGGCAATTGAAGCTGGCAAAAGGATCAGCAATATACCTGTTGACATGATCTATACTTCTGCCTTGATTCGTGCACAGATGACTGCCATGCTTGCCATGACACAGCACCGGCGCAAGAAGGTAGTTGATGTTGTTCTAGGTTTTGCAATGTGTAGTTCATAATGTTCTTTCTGTCAGCTTGAGGACCTTTCAATTGATTGCATGGTAGCCATACGCCAAGTCCACAATTTATACAACCAGTTTTTAGCCCTCTTTTTTTCCTTTAAAAAAAGAAGAAAGAAATTAAGATTTAGGGCTATGTATCTCTCACTCTCGCCTACCTTTGGTTGGTAGCATGGTGGAGGCTTATTGGAGAAGTTGCTTCTGAATAACCATTGTTGTTCTTAGTGTTGACTACCAAGGAATAACTAAAATGTTATAGAGCTGTTGTCACAACACTATTTTCAATCTTCTACATGTCTTTTATCTTCTTCTATGACTCTTGTGTAGTATTTCATTCCAACATTATTCCACAAGAAGTTCCTCTGGTGGCGTGTTATTTCATACCAAAGAAGTTTATGCAAATCCAGATTTATTTTGTAGCTGATGCATATCTATCATATGTTTACAGGTTCCCATTATCATGCATAACGAGAGTGAGCAAGCAAAGTTGTGGAGTCAAATTTATAGTGAGGAGACCATAAAGCAGTCAATACCAGTTATAACTGCATGGCAATTGAATGAAAGAATGTAATGCCTCTGTTTAACTATGGCTCTTTTTTTAACACATTTTTATTATAATCATGTATCATTGTGATATTTGTGCTTTTGCAGGTATGGTGAGCTTCAAGGACTCAATAAGCAGGAAACGGCAAATAGATATGGGAAAGAAAAAGTGCATGAATGGCGTCGTAGTTACGACATACCTCCTCCAAATGGGGAGAGTCTAGAAATGTGTGCCAAAAGAGCTGTTGCATATTTTAGAGAGCAAGTAGGCATATGATTTCTACCTCTTTATTATTGCAGAGATCTTTTAGAGATCTTTTAGGCAAGCAACTGACCATTTGAGACATTATTTGCAGATAGAACCCCAGCTGCAATCAGGGAAAAATATCATGATTGCTGCCCATGGGAATTCACTGAGATCTATTATCATGTACCTTGATAAACTAACTTCTCAAGAGGTGAGGATATTTACTTCTCTTCAAAGTCTCTTGTTTTCCTTTTTCCTTATTTGTGAATCATAATAGATGTGCTTGTTGGTGTAGGTAATTAGCCTTGAGCTATCAACCGGGATACCACTGCTTTACATATTCAAAGAGGGGAAATTCATAAGAAGAGGAAGTCCTGTCGGACCTACTGAGGCTGGAGTATATGCCTATACGAGGGTATGAAATCTGAATTGTTTCGATGGAGCCATATTCACTATTTTATGAATTGTGTTGCCCACTGAATATGCTTGCACTTACACTGGTGGTTACAAGAACCAATTAAGTAGCTTCAGTCTCCCATATCATATTCATAGTCTTTCCACAGTTCTTACGTTCGCACATCTTTGCTGTAGAGTTTAGCAGCATACAGGCAGAAGTTGGACAATATGCTCCAACAATAAGTAAGTCTTCTATCAAAGAAAAAAACAATAGGTAAGTCTTTCCACCCTTTGCTCAGACCCCAAAAATTTTTGTCGCTGCATATGACCTTATCTTCTTTCTGTAATCAGGACCAATGAGTTTTAGCATTTTATGATTGTGTAGGTCTCTCAATCCAGTATGCTCATGGATCGTCTGCCTGAACCAGAATTGAAGGGGGATGAAATCCCTAATGAAGAAAAATGGATTTTCGAGGGTGACTGTCGCCTATTTACTTAGATCCTATCATGTTCATTTAGTATTTAGCTTAAAGATTGTATTTCCAATGTGTTGTTGATGATAGTATATATAAGAGGCTGAAACAAAAACTTAATTGCACTTGGCGTCACATTAGGGAACTAAGACAAGTTTGTGCATTCATTGAGGTAACAAATTTTTTATTTTTTATTTTTATATTTTTTTGAGCGGTAGCCACAAACTGCTGTCGGTGTTTGCTGACGGCCTGATATTGTTTGACTGACTAGGAATGAGAATTTCCACTACGATTATAACTTTCTGTAATGCTCTTGCTGCTCCTATCATTCTGTTATATATATTCGATTAAATAATATTTACCTTTACCTGTCAAAATATTTCCAACTGATGATATTTTTTCTAAAAATGTTTTATGTGGGTTTCTTGAAATCAGAAAATGACTTTCTCTGCGGAGTGTTCAGCATTCTATAATCCCCATTTTAATTTAGTCTGATTGAAAAGCCATATACATCGCTGAAAAAGGGGATTATTTGCGAAGTGTGTAGCATTTTGTATACAACAATATCACAAACAAATCCGTCAGGTTTGGTCTTGGCCAAATATCAAGATGTTAGCTGGTACTATCAGAGTTGCTCAAGCTTTGGCATTTCCAGAATCGTTGAGGTTCATAGCTGCCACTGCCAGGTTCACTTCTGGAAGGGAGGCCTAGGAACCCTCAGCCGATGAAGAGATTTCCCTGTTGTCTTTCTTCTCCTCTTCCTCCTCAGATGGACACTCATCATCTGATGGTGAGCTCACATCTATAACTCCATTGCAACTGAGGGCAGCCGATGCGTAATTTCCTTCTCCTTTTTCCCAGAAAAGACGCCTTTTTTCATCGTCCTCTTTCATTTTTAGGGCATATTTTTCAATGTCAAAACCTTCAGTGTTGTTCCCACCAAATGCCGATTCAAGTTGGTCCATGTCAAAAAGTTCCTCCATGATCTTCTTGGTGCTGGGGTCATCCTTGTAAACAAACTTGACCTTTTTTCGAGTCTTGGACTCCAGGAAAGGTTTTACCACCTGAAAAATGTTAAGTTCAACCAAGCTGACAAACAAGAGAATGAGAAGTAGCCAGCCACTGAATGAATAATTTGCTAATAGCCCAAACATGCTTGTAAAAAAAGATGTTTTAGCTGGCACTTGATCATTATCACAAATTTGTATGGCAAGAACATAAGATGGCACTCCTTGCATGCTTAACTCGCGTGGGGGAGGGGGTCAAAGCTGATAAAGCTCAAGTTCTTTATTGACCTAAATAACAGAACAGTAAACTACACTGGGCCAAGCTGCTCAAAATTAACCAGAGTCTAAAATGCTCTTATTCACAATCTCTCCTACTGAACTCACATAAAAAAGTCTCTTCAGACTTCAGTATTCCTGTATATAAATTGGATAAAGTACTTAGCACAACAGAAAAACGCCATTTCAAAGAAAAAGATGGAACTTTCGGGGGGAGCGGAGAAAGGAAAGAAAAAAAACGGATGAGATTCCTGTTGTGCCATCCTAGATGGGAGATAACAATATAGCAGAATGAAAAAAGAGTTTACCGCGAAAAATTGCTCAAAGATCCTGGGAGGATTGTACATAATGGCAACACCGAGCCGCTCTGGATAATGATTTTGCAATACATGGGCTGTATCCTTTGTCAACTTGACTGAAATATTTGACAAATTGAAGTTCCAAAAATCAACCAGCCAGACTGTCTGCTCTTGATTAGGAGGCAGGTTAAAGATGGCATTTTCCATGCAGTATACGAAGTACTTTATTTGCCCTGCTGCTGAGCTGGAATTCTGCACCGAAGACACCCTAAATCAGCTACTGATCAGCAGGGTTGAGATCGTAAGTAGCGTTAAACTCTTGACTGACTCTTGGATACAGAAAGAAGCATGAATCACATTACATAAAGAATGTAATGCTGTTGCTGGTGTGGGAAACAATCACAATGGTTATAGGCCCTTTGTTCTTTTTTTTTGGGGGGGGGGGGGGGGGACTATTTGATGAGAGCACCTGGCAGGAAGGACGCATGACCAGAACTGTTCTTCCTTTCTTGTCGACAAAATTTGATTTGTAAACCTTCCCAGCCCCTGCTTCACCAGCAATATCTTCCTGAATCGAAAGAAAATGATTGTAAAGGGCAGGTAAGATTTGAACACTGAAAATCGGAATTCAGCTCTTGATAGTTGATACATAAATACATATTAACGCAAGAAAACGCATACCCAGCGAATCTCATCAGGCTTGAATTCCAATCTCCACTTCAGAGTTTCTTTCAGCATTCTAGTTGCCTTCTTAACATTCCAATTTCTGGCTCGCAAGTATCTTGAAATGGATGCATCAGAACAATACCAAGACAATTTCTCCGGCACTGGACCTAGTGCTGCTCTGACCTCATCAATCTGCAAATATCTCATGTAATAAAAACCCATAGGTTATTGCCCCAAAACACTCTGGACATGAAACAGACAAGACAATGCATAAGATTATTGTAAGGCGGACCTTCTTCTGACGTTCCTTACGCATCTGAGATTGTTCATCCATGTTCTGAGCAGATGTCTTCAATTCCGTACCCATTGGTGCAAAAGAAGCTCTCTGTGCACTAAAAAGTTCAGAGAAATGATACTTTTCTTCCTTGCATCCACATGAAAGAATTACGATGATATGCCCTTTTGGGGGTATTCTACTGGCAGAATGTGTGGTTTCCAAAAGGAAGACCAGGGTTCAATTTTCCCTAGCCCGTGGGTACGCGTTAATTTACCCATAAAGGAAAAAGAATAACAATGACATCTTCCTTCCATGAATCTGTATACAAGAAGATGACATGCAATTTGTTTCACCCAAAATGCAGGTGGGCACTGAGAAGCAGCAGGATATGAAGTAAACAAAGAAAAATAGCTAAAGAATCCTCAAAAACATAAGAGGAAGACACAATTGCCAGCATTCTTGGCCTTATCACAGTCATTCTTTCCTCAATACAGGACACTCAGTATACTCGTACAAATACAAATCTAAACCTACCCGGCAACCGGGAGTCAAACAGGAAGAGCAAAAAAGATTGTCAGGAGCATGATGCAGCAAAATCTAGTGGCTATAAATACAGAGAAATATAAGAAACAGCATGATAATTAGTACAAGGCAAATAAAGGGTTGACTGACAATAAATGACATTCAGCTGGGCCATCATCAGAGGCAGCAATTAAGTTGGCTATCAGCAAATCATAAAGAAACTAAGAGGATAGGGACATCAATTAAATTCGATTTGATTGAGCATAAATCATAAATATTGCCTTCAATTTCAATATCCCAAATTCCCAATTAGCCAGCAAATGTTCTATCTGGAATGCAGCACCAAGTTCCAGGTGGCAAAAATGCAAGAGAATTGCAGAAAACAAGCACAATCGAAGCGCAGAAAATCAAAATGTGGGCTATGAAACTGATCAAAACACCATCCGAGCATCGAGAACCCAGAAAACAGAAGGATTCATGCAACAGTAACAAAATTCAAGGGATAATAAAGTGCAAGACTAGTACAAAATTAGGGAAAATAGCAATGAAGAAATTATCACAATAATCGGTGTTAAATTTGCAGATTGATTGACTGTATGATCGCGAAGAGAAGACCAAGAAAAAGAGAAAGAGAGAGAACAAACCTAATTCAGCAACTAAGATTCTTGCTGTAAAATTCCGAAATTCCAGTTGAAGCTTGAAAGCTCAGGGATCAGGCTAACCTTCAAATTCCGAGTCAACCTTACCTCTTATCATCCATTTCCCCTCTGTCTCTCTCTCTATAATTTTCTCTCCCTTATGTCTCTCTCCAGTTATTGGGTGAGGGGGGGGGGGGGGGGGAAGAAGATAGCTGGGGTGTATGCAGGATCACCATATAATTAAACAGAAAGGAAAAAGGTATATTTCTTTTAAGATTGCTATGATCCTAGTACCTAAAGTTGGAGAAAGCTGACCCGATATTATTATTAATTCGAACCCAACATGAAGTTAAGCGAGTTTGGGTATGAAGTTTGGACTCGTTTAGCTAAATGTGTTGACACGGCAAACCCATTTAATTAATTGGGTTAGTTTTAGGTTGAGAATCTCAACACGAAAAAAATACATATTTGACTTGTTTAATTAAACAGATTAAATAAATCAACCTGTGTACCGTTTATTTACCCTTTACCGTTTATTGTTTACATTTTTTGTGGGAATTAGGCTTTAGAGAATTAGACTTTGTCGTCTCTTTTATGGCCTTATTGGTTGTTGCCTTACCGGTTATGTTATTAAGAATTTCAAACAATTTGAACTTTATTTGCTGTTATTTAAGGCTTGACTTGGACATTATTTATAACTTAAGTAGTTGATTTATGTGAACTTTTTAGGTTGTATAGTTATGTTGTCGCTGACTGTTTTGTTAGAATAGGATCTGAATATGTTGGGGCCTGTAAGTTAGCTGTTAGTTTGGTGTACTTTTGAAAGCACTTATACCTTAAGAGACTGAAAAAATATGCAATTTGTTTGGTAAATTATCTCTGGGTCTTTGTTTTTTGTTGGTGGATAGGGACTAGGGGGTTTGAGATTGTCAAATGAACTTAAATATCTGGATTTGCAATTTTTTCTTAATATTATTTTCCAATCTTTAACGGTGAAATTATTTCATCACTTTTTATAAATATATCTAACAATTTTATATTCAATAATGGAATAAAAGGATAATGATGTTACAATCCTATTTTCAGTCAGATAACGTTGATCTAACACATTAATCTATAAAACATTTCGATAAAATAAAAGCACTACTTTATTAACATTCGTAAATTAATATTTGGAATAACTTTTTAAATACTATTTGATTTATTTGGCCAATATATTTTCTTCAATAATTGAACAAGTTGCACACAAACAATTATAAAACATGATAGGCATTTGGTACTAAAATAGTCATGAATTATTCATACAACTAAGGCCTGTTCTTTTTGTTGGTTTTTTCTAATTTACCAACTTCAATCTATTTCAATCTAATTCAACCCATTTCAATAAAACATGCTAACTTCAACCCACTTCAACCAAATTTAATCCACCTCCTTCAAAATTTTATTCTTATTATTTTAACCAACTTCAAAAAATATACCAATTTCAACCCACTTCAACCAAAAAATCAACTTCAATCCACCTTGATCAACTTTACTATTTTACCAACTTTAATTTACCAATGAAAAGAACATGCTCTAAGGGTGCGTTTGGTATGGGTAAAAATTATTTTTTTAAAAAATAATTTTCTCATTTTACAATGTTTAATAAAATAAGGAGGATAAATTTATTTTTACAAAACAATTATTTTCCCCAGAATAAAGGAAAATAGGGCAAACACTTATTTTTTTTGCAGTAGGCTTTAAGGGTTTAGGGCTTTAGGCCCTTAGGTAGACCATTACATGTTGACTTTCTTATCCCCAAAGTTTGTTTGACTTTGTCGCTTGGGTCAATGTTGTTATTGTTAGAAGTTGTTATTAAGAACGTGGTTGATGTCTTAAATTTAGAAAATATCGAAAGTACATTTCATTTCCTTTGCAGCCCTTCGAAGCCTAATTGTATGCCCGACATTGGAGAATTGTTTATGCATGTAGAATATATCAATATGTATATATTTTTTGGTGTTTATATATGTAGGATATTTACAAGTCACATTTCACATTTTACTGTGCACAGACAGATTGGAACAATCAATTAGCAATTAAGAAATAGAGCTATTAAATCACCCTATTTTTGAGAATTTTTAACAATCACCCGTGTAAATCTCACATTAACAAAATTTAAAGTGATTCAAATATAGACAACTTATTTTATATTCCTATATAAGTAGATTGCACAATGATAAATGTTTTGTTATAAGACAGTTTTAAGTATCATATTTTAATTAAAAATTAACTTATTATAGTATTAAATTGAAAAAAAAAGATATAATTGAACATGTTACAACTTATAAATTGTATAAAATAATATTTTTATTTACAATTTTTCACAATTATAAATTGCACAAATGATACATTTTCATGACCAGGTTAATTGGAGTGGGTGTCCTTTTGTAACCGATGTCATAGTTTACGAACACTAAATGTTTAC
Source organism: Carnegiea gigantea (assembly GCA_029747015.1). NCBI lineage: Eukaryota > Viridiplantae > Streptophyta > Magnoliopsida > Caryophyllales > Cactaceae > Carnegiea > Carnegiea gigantea. The sequence continues at coordinate 123,741 of JAKOGI010000795.1, read as the reverse complement.
AATTGATCACTAGTGGCAATTATTGAAAATCTGGCGGTTTTAAATCATGTAACATATTAATTCAAGTTAAGATAAGACCACAAGACATATATCATCACTTAATTAGAGTTTATAATAGTTGATTACAAAAGACTCATAAAAAGTTATTATAAAACATTTGGTGGTTTTAAATCATACAACATATTATACTTGTAGATGTTTCGTAACAAAGAGTCAAAAGGGGATCCAAATTACCACTTTCAATTTGGGTTCCTCTATAATTAGAGAATGTGTTGATTTCGAGAAGCCATTATTTTATTAAGCTGCCACTAATCATTTCAATTTTCCATGTGAGGACAATCACAGTCAATTCAAATTACATGAATTGTATATGTAATGACATCTCCCACATAACATAACACAATGCACGAAATGACATTATATTTTAGGGTATTCCTCAATCAAGAAGAATGTTGAGAGGGAACTGGCTGTCACCCACCATTAACAAGTGATTCCCTTCTTTAATGGCCATAACTCCATCCTCATTAGCTGTGGTTAGGTGCTCACAAGGCCTCATTTCAAACTCAACTTGTGTTGTTTCCCCGGCTCCCAACTCCACACTCTCGAATCCCACCAACTTCTTCATGGGACTCCCATTGCTCGGGTTCTCTTGTCTCACGAACAGCAGCACTGGGTGCGTTCCTTTCATCTCCCCTTTGTTACTCGCTCTGACACTAGCTGTAAGTTTCATTGCCTTACAGGGCTCTGACTCGCTATCAGACACCACAACATACCGTCTTTGTTTGTTGGAATCGAACTTGTCAGCTGTTTGGATGACAGTTCCAAGTACATTCAAATGCAGCTCCTTGTGGGACACCTTGATGAACTCGTATGAGTAGGATGTGTAGCTCAGACCGTGCCCAAACTCGAACACTTTGTTGCCTTGGTAGAACTTGTAAGTACGCCCTGGGTAGCCTGAGGAAGGATCTGCTCTCATTCTCATGTCTGTCATTGGAACATTCACAAACTCTTTTGGATACCAGGTCATTGGTAATTTACCCCCTGCACAATAGTGGTTACATTTTGTGATATATGATGAAGTAGGACTTGAACTTACAGTATATATTCAGAATCAACCAGAGCACATGACGTAATCAATTAATTATGCAGATTATGAGAAGAGGAGGTGTTCATTTGAGTAGCACAACCACCAACCTGGGTTGTGGTCGCCAAAAATGACTTGTGCAAGCGCAATACCACCAGCTTCGCCAGGATAACCAGCCCAAATGATGGCACCAATGTGAGGATCCGACTTGGCAAAGGTAACATCAACAGGACCTCCACAAAGAAGCACGAGCACGATTGGCTTCTTTGCTGCCTTGGCCACTGCTGTGATGAGGTTTTGTTGCTGACCAGGCAGCACTAAGTCAGTGCGATCATGGTCCTCTCTTTCTTGGGTTAGGTCCAGGCCCATGATCATCACCACATACTCAGCCCCCTCTGCAACTCTCACTGCATCTTGGATTGAAGCATATGAACATGCCACATTATCACAACCTGAGTGGTATCTGCATAAAATTAAATGCCATGTAAATAAAAACGGAAGCTGAAAAATACTACCATACGAATTCGTTCCTCATGGAAGCATGATTTTCTTGAGGGGTTGAACACACACACGCACACACACACAAAGTACATACGGCATTTGAACCTTACATCGCATGTTAACAGATGGCAAGCAGCAAGTTCAAATCGACTGAATTTAGTAGCAAAAACATACCTCGTGTTCTTAACATAACTCCGCAATGCTCGAAGAGGAGAAATGGTGACACATGGAGGGCCATGATAGTTGCCAAGAAGTGTATTAGCAGCATCGGCATTGGGACCTATCACGGCAAGAGAAGTGGTTTTCCCCTTAGGGAATGGGAGCAACTTGGCATCGTTCTTGAGAAGCACGATGCCAGATTGGGCTGCCTGGAGGGCTAAATACCGATGTTGACGGCTGCACACTTGGTCAGGTCCAACGCTTCCATAAACTAGCTTGCTTGGATTGCCGTCAAAAAGACCCAGCCTCATCCTCACTGCAAACAAGTTTTCAAGTGCCCTGTCTATTTGTGCTTGGTCTACTTTTCTTTGTTGCACTGCTGATTTGGTGTACTTTTGCAGGTAGGAACCACAATCGACATCCATCCCTGAGTGATTTGAATCTATTAGAACTGCTAGTTTTATCTTAATTTTCATGGATTCAGAATACACCACAGGATGAGAATAAGGTAGAATGAAAATCAAAAGAGCAGTTAAGCATAGTTACCAGCTTTTAGGACATCGGCTACTGCATCTTCTGGAGTTTTAGCGTAACCTTGAGCATCATGGATGATGGATACTGCATCACAATCTGATGTAATGTACCTGATAAGAGCTGAATTATTAGAGAAAAACAAGTAGACTGATAGATTATGAAATCAGGAATAAGATGATATTAAGAACTACGACTAGCTTAATTACTTTTATCTTATGAAATCAGGAACTCCATCGACACAATTAACTTCGCTTACCCATCAAAAGCCCATTTTCCTCTGGCAGTTGTGGTTAATAGATTGTAATTACCACAGTTAGGAACTCCATTGACACGATTATAGGCACACATTATGCCACTGGCTCTTGCTTGGCGAATACAGCTCTCAAATGGCGGCTGGTACGTGTCTGCCATATCTTGTGGGCTCACCTACATTTGCATTCACATATTATTTTTCATGGCAAAGATAAATCATACCCTTTCTCTGCAATAAGCATGATATATTAGTCTGATGAATTAAAGGGATAAGTTCAAATATCTATTGTAGAAATGTAAATAAGAAAATTATCCGTCAGAAAGTTTTGCATAATGACCAGAGGTTGCATGTTTAAGACCTTTTCTTTCTTTTTTTTCCCTCTTGTTCGGGTGGGGTTGACCGTATATATGCCATTGTATGCGTCACAAAGAACAAACACAATCAATACAACATGATTTTAATCCAACTTTTGCTACAATCTTTAAAGTTTTTCTGAGATAAAATAGTCGATACTCCGGCTTAAATATACAAAGTCTTCTGCACAGATTATAGAAGTAAATTCACATAAAAGCAAGACAAATATTTCATTGTGAAAATACAAGGGCCATAGAGGGCCCCCTCCCCAAAAAAACACCAAGGTAGTCACTGCAAAAAAGATTTGAGGGAGAGGTTAGAAGGGAAACGGGTTAAAGCTAAAAACTTAAAAATCAAGGGCTTGTTCTTGTGGTGGGTAAATTTTAAAATACCAACCTCAGCCCACTTCAAACAATTTCCACTATTTTAACTAAGGTCAATTTATCACATAAAAAAATTCAACTCACTTCAACCTACCAAGGTCAATTTATCACATAAAAAAATTCAACCCACTTTAACCTATTTTAACCCATTTTACTCTTTTACGCAGGTTAATTTACCCACGAAAAGAACAGGCAGCAAAATTACGGATGATCATGGGTCTCTTCGTATACACTCCATAATATGTTATATATTATACTACAAACATGGGCAAAAAGGTCTACAGGGAGAATCTTCGAACCGTTACAAACACAAGTCCCAATTCTGATGACCCCGTTTCCCTAAAATCATGGGTGGACACACCAGCCAATGACAAGAAAACAAAATAATAATAATAATAATAATAATAATAATAATAATAATGATAATAATAGCAGTAGGCAGTGGGGCCTTTGCATATTGAAGATAAAGAGCGAGTGTTTTGTTGATAACTTGAAATGGATCGGCCGAAGGATTTGAACTGAAATAGAATAATGAAAGAGGACAATACATTTTTAAGCGTGAATTGCTTGATTGCTGATCGCGCATGCTTAGCTACATTAGAACCTTTATTATTATATAGGTCGAATTTGGTCCAATTCATTATAATTGTTAATAATGTAATTTTAAAAAAAGAAAAAAAGAGAAGGAGATTAACTTACATGAGCATCAAAAACATAGCGAGTGACATTATTCCATCGGTCCAAATCGTAAGCAGTGAAATGCTTGCAGCAAGCGGAAGCTTGAAGCGTCGAGACTCGTCGCCGTCCGTCGAAAGTGTCTCCCTGCAAGCCTCTTACAAACGCCACCGCGTATTTGCCGGTGACCATCGGGTCTTCTCCCGGTGTTTCCTGCCCTCTTCCCCATCTTGGGTCCCTAAATATGTTTATATTTGGTGCCCAAAATGTCATCCCATGAGCTTGCCCTGCATTGTATACTGCTCTTGCTTCTGTTCCTACCACCTACACATTATCATTCCCATTTCAATTGTTTATTCTCAAATGAGGAATCAAATACAGTTCAATACAATCGATCAAATGATTGAATTTAGAATCTAACAAATCCAATTGAAGTTGAGACAGTTACCTGCCCAATTTTATACCAAAGACGAGAATCAAAAGAAGCGGAAGTGAGAATGACTTGAGGAAAGGAAGTTGCAGCTTTAATAGATGAGTTCAAGAAAATGCCGTAGCCGACGTCGGCGACGCCGTGCAAGGCTTCGGACCACCACTCGTAAGCCGGAATGCCGAGTCTAGGGATGGCGGAGGCGGTATTCACCAGCTGCGCCACCTTCTCATCCAGGCTCAGCCGCCCTACAACGTCCCTCGCTCTCTCCCTTATACTCAATTTCCTATTGCAAAATCTGAACGTCTTTCTCTGTGGATTCGACCTGTCGCACGCGTACGGTGGCGCCGCCGCTCCTGCCACCACTACCACAGCCATAAGCAGCACTGCCACCGCGGCATTGGCGGATCGTCGGCGGTGTAGAGGAGGTTCCATTTGGGTACTGGTGGTAGTTTTTTTGAGCGAGACACACTGTTTGGGGTGGCTGGAGCTGCCAGTGGATTCTTATAGAACCAACGGACAACTGACAAGTCTCAATTTGCTTCTATTTATTTATGGTAATTTAGTCGCGGCTGGGGTCCTACTGAGGGGCTCGAGACCCCCCATTGGTTGTAAATTGGTGTGTAACTAGAGTCGACAAAATTTGATTCGGCACGATTATCGATTTGAACTCAATACGAAGTTAAGTGAGTTTAGGTATAAATTTTTGACCTATTTAATTAAGTGGGTTGATACGTTTAACTTGTTTAATTAAATAGATTAGGTTCAAGTCGAGATTCTCAACACGAAAAAGTATCTATGTAACTCGTTTATATTAAATGAGTTAAATAAGTCAATTTATTTTTTCATTTTTTATTTATCAATTTACTTTTTATTAGATAATTAAGAATATAAAAATTTTTAGAAATTGTGAATTACGACGAATCTGAGAAATTTCAAAGACTAATTATTTAATGTGATATGTAAACTTAATTTTTAACACTGTAATTGCATCTTAGTTGAAAATATTAAATGCATAAATAGTTAATTAAGCGACTGAACTTGACCTGTCTATAAAATTAAATGGTTACAGGTCAAGATTTTTTAACCCATTTAATAAACGGGTTAGGTTCAGCTTGAGGAATTCTCAATTTGTTTAAGTTCGACACGAACACAAATTTAACCCGACACGACCTACCTGTTACCCAGCTGACACGACCTATTTCGGCCCAATGCAGTAAAATACACTGACGAGGATTTTGCAACCATGAGGGTGTGTTCTATTTCTATGTCTATGTAAGTCGAGCACAAAGATTCTTAGGCATGTTTTGGCTTGATGAACGTCCAAATGGGGGGTTGAACTTCAGCTGACTGTTTCAAGTTTTTTTTTTTTTTTTTTGAAAAATTTGTTCAAACTACATAAGAGTCAAACATTAATCAAGTTAAAGAAGTTATTTAGTACTAATAGCTATTTGGGTAAAAATAATTATTTGAAAAGATTTTAGCCCCTTTGATCAAGTTAAACAGTCAAATAGTGTTTGATAAATAGTTGTTTACAATAATTGTTTGGTTGCAAAAAACTCCTTTTGAAAAACTATTTTTATTAGTATTTGGGAGGAGTTATTTTAATTAAAATGACATATTTGTTCATAAGTTTAGAAAAATAACACCACATGTCATCAAAAATTAGTCTATAGATAATGACATAAATGAAATTTTATTAATATATTTTTAAAAATAGATAATTTTACCAAACAGTTTTTTTAGAAACAACTAAGTCAAATATCTAACAGTTACGAGCTAATACAAATAGCTAATAATTGTTTACCAAACAAAGCCCAAATCAAACCTATTTAAGATTACGTTTCCTATATGATTTGAATCTTTATGTGGCTCCTATGAAATTTATGAAGTATGATGTACATTGCCAATGTACCTACTAGTTGTACTTTTCTCTCCTTTTCCTTCCCTCACCTCTTTACAATTTAGACTTTTCATTCGCTCATGTAATCATACAAATGCGTAGAAAGTAATAACCTTATTACCCGTTGACTAATGATACTAGCAACGTGTCAACTATTAGTGATTAGACAATTGCAATTCTCCTATGGCTACATAAATTAGGTACCCTGAGAACCAATCAATCTGTATTTATTTGTATTTATTTGAGAGCCTACGGTACACCTAAATTTCAAGAAGGGAGGCTCAAAAAATCCTAAAAGGTAAGCCTTTATCTTATGCTTAAATAAGTCCAGCCAAGGTTCAAAGTTAGTGAAGATTTATAATAGACAAAATTAGGTTTGAGTCGAGACTTTAATAAGCTAAGCCTAGGCCTGAACCTTAGACAAGTTGAGGTCGAGCTTGATTTTATTGAGCTTGTTCAACCACAAACCGGGCCCAAATGTGAGTTCACAAGCTTAGCTTCAAACTTGACAACCTCGAATGCAGTTCGACTCAAATGCACCCGATTCATAGCTAAAAGTACAAATATAAAAAGGAAACAAAAATCTAATTACCAAATTTACAGTATCGTATCACGAAGTGATATTGTTCTATTCGTGGAACCAACAAATGAATTATATAATTTTTTCCACAGATAGAAAAATATCTAATTGCCAAAATTTACACTATATTATTGGGCAAGGGATATTGCTCCATTAATGGAGCCAATGAAATGAAGATAGGATTGTAGGAAGATTTTCGTTTTTTTTCCTTGTAATTGTCCTTAAGCAATAAAATGGCAACTAGAATTCAAAATACATAAATTTGATGATGAGAGCGTCTCACATAAAAGTTATGATAACATAAGAATATTAATACTTTAAATTAGCGTGGTTTCTTAATTTGGGGTTGATTAATATTTGTAGAATAATGACTTTTATCGGAGTCACCCAAAATAAAGTATGAGTCACCTTTATATTCATTAAAGGTCACAAAAAAAGTAAATGTCCCAAAATAAGTCTTAATTGAGATGGTTCTATACAGGCTCCACTATATATGTTATCTATAATATCAAATATCCGAACAATTTTTTTTGGTAGACCGACTTATGTTGTATTTAGAGTGTAATTTAATTGTTGAGTGTTTGAACTACTTGGGGTGGGGCCTACCTCGAACCCAACTTGAACGCGGGATGCTTGTACACCGTGCTGCCCTTTTAGTGTTTGAACTATTTGGGGTCTTCCCCCCCGAAAAGTGTTACACAACATTTATCAACAGAACTGTATTTATGCACATAATGCAATTGCTAATTAATTACCTGGCCAATTTTATACCAGAGGCGAGAATCAAAAGAAGCAGCAGTGAGAATGACTTGAGGAAAAGAAGTAGCCGTATGAATCGTAGAGTTCAAGAAAATGCCAGGGCCGGCATAGGCGAGGCCGTGCAACGCTTCAGACCACCACTCGTAAGCCGGGATGCCGAGTCTCGGGATGGCGGGGGCGGTGTTCATGAGCTGCGCCACCTTCTCATCCAGACTCAGCCGCTCTACCACGTCCTTGGCTCTTTCCCTTATACTCAATCCCGTCTTGCAAAATTTGAATGTTTTTGTCTGTGGACTCGAGACATCGCACGCGTACGGTGGCACCGCCGCTCCTGCCACTGCGATTAACGCCGCTAGAAGTGCTGCTGCCGCATATGCTGCTGTGGCATTGGTGGATCTTCGGCGGTACAAAGGATGTCCCATTTAACTAATGGTGTTTTTGCATTAGACATGCAAACTACTTGGGTTGCCACTGGATTTATAGAACCAACCGACACTTTTTCTTTTTTTGGGGGGGAATCAAACCAACCGACACTTGATAAGTCTAAATTTGCATCTATTTTATTTGTTTGTTTCCACAAGCAGAAAGAAATATAGTTACCAAAATTTACACTACATTATTAGGCAAGAGATATTATTCTATTAGTGGACGCAATTATATAAGTTGAGGGGACTACTATTTAATTTCATCTATTTTTTCACTTAGGTGATAAAGCTTGTATCATACATGATACACCCGAGAATATATAATATATATGTGGGTTGTGGCAACGAGAGTACATGTTTCAGGATGTATATAATAATTTGCCTGTAAATTGAAGAATGTTATTATTCACAGTCATATCAAACATAATAGCAACAATTATTTAAATCCTTCTTATTCAAAAATATTAGTGTTGTCGTGTATATCAAACACCCAAATAGTTTTTTATGGTAGATTTATTTAATGTGGTTTTTAGACAATATCTTGTAACTATTATGGTTTTCATATGGTCATTTTGAACAAATGTTTCAATAATAAATAGTTAATATATTCAGAAAAAATAAAAATTAGTTAATGTTCAAAAAATTTTATAGGTATATTAGTTTTTACAATTAAACATCCATGCAAATTTAGGGACACAAACGAATATAACATATAAGATTTAAATAAGACTCGTTCTCTACTTTTTTTTCTTCTTTTTTTTTTTTTCCAAATTATAAATACACTCGTTCTTCTTGAGCAACTTTGGTTGACGAAATATCACAAAGCCCATTCACTTCTTTTTTGAAGTGTCCAGCACATATAGTGTGGTAAGCTCGAGCCCAGTTTCTTCTGCACGATTCCAACGGCTGTTCCTTTGTGGACCGTGGGAAGGCCCAATATCAGCTCAATTCCACAGCACTTGTATGTGCGTGTTTTTATTTAAACTGAGATTCCTCTTTTTTTGGAGCTTTCCAGTTCCTTTGTTTGGTTAATGAGGGCAGCAGAGAGAGCAGAGTTCAGAATTCGGTCGGATTTATGCCTGATGATTAAGCTATTTTCTTTCTTACGAAGACTAGCTTGTATTCATGCATATATAGTATATGTTTCCATATTAAATGGTCAAAATTTATCGATGTTAAGAGTAAATCAGATCATGCATCATTGGGTTCTGTATTATCTATTTCTCTTATTAGTGTTGTGTCATGATTGTAAACTCAAAGCATAGGCGATAAAGTTGGTTCATTTTGGCCGACTTTGTATAGATCTAAGCATGAGTATTGCAATTTAATATCATATACAATACATGTTCCCACGCTTTACCTTCTCTCTCTCTTTCTTTTTATTCAAAAAATAAACACAATGTCTCTTTTCATCATGATGATATGACTAGGTAGGTTTGAGATAAGATGAAAGGAACATTGGAATTGAAAAGAGATTTCCGAAATTAAAGAATTGATAGCATATTATCCAACCATGAGCGACCTTAATGTGTGAAAAGACACTCTCTTGATTCTTTGCGACTAGTTTATTAGTAATTGTATTCATTCTCTAATCTTATTATCATTTTACAATGAGATAAATTTCAATTATATCATACCATATCTTAATAAACATTTTCTGTTCTAATTTGTTTTTACCCTCTTATTAAAGATCTCTGTCAAGGAGACTCCATTTTTCCTGACCTATTCTTGCCTTTATTGAGTCAGTCCATGTCCTTTTCCAAGATCATCTGTCTCAATGTCAGGTCACTCGCCTTGATCAAAGGGGAAGAAATAACCTAACCAGGGGCATTAACTCCGGTTAAACAAACGTAACGTCTTGATTGACAGCGTCTCGCGTATCAAACGACAAGCTAATTGTGGGCCGAGTGGGCCATGCCCTGGATTAATGTAGAAGAGAAGGGACTTTCTAGGAACGATACCAGGATGAATATCCAACTGGCACGTGGCGTGAGATGAGAGAGCCACAATCTCTCACCTGCCATTTGCACACAACCACGTGGAGGGCAGTGGGACCCTCTTCTCCCCGTCGCCTAGACAGTCGCAGATGGTGTGTACCGTTTAATTGTACAACACCAAAGACAAAAGGAAAAGTTTCAATCAGAACTACAGTCTAGTGGCGATCAGAGGCGAGCTATGGATTGGGTCTAGTCGATACGTCACCTATCGAAAAAGAAAACTGTACTAAATTTTTTGCATTTCAATTAATAAATTGGATAAAGATCGCTTATAAATAGGAATGACGATAGGTCGAATTCAGATCGAATGTATAGATATTTAAATTCGATTCAATTAATAATCGGATTTGAAAATTCAATTCAAATTCGACTGCGTTGAATCGGATGTTAAATCGAATTTGAATTGATTTCGGATCGGATTAAATCCGGATATAATCGGATATAATCCGATTATATATTTTTATTTAGTACTTGCACAATTTTTTATTTCCAACCTTATTTTTGCTCATTTGTAAGTGTAATATTAAATACCTCTTTAATATCAAATAGCTTTTTATATTAAACATTTCAATGTGTTAAAGTAAAAATGTGTTGGAAAAAGAGAATGCAAATTAACTTTAGAGTGAAAGGGATAGATAATAGTACAACAGTTGGAAGGAAATGGAGAAAGTACAACTTTGATTGACAAAGATGAGATAGCGAGAAATAGATAAGGAGAGAAGAAGAAATTAGCTAAGAAATAAGAGTGTACTGCACATACAGTGCAGACTTTATGCGGATTTTTTGAGTTATCATATTATAATTTTCTTATTTTCAAAAAAAAATTAAAATTATTAGAAAAAGATATCGGATCGGATTGACTCTCCTCCAAATCCGCTCGGATCGGAGTCGGATTCGGATTATTTTTATCGGACTTTGAATCGGATTATTTTTTATCGGATTCGAATCGGATAATTTTGCCTCGAATCGGATCGGATTTGCATCGAATTCGAACTGTACTGCCACCCCTAGTTATAAAGCCTTCTACTTTGTAATTATGATGAAAATTAGCATGGAAGTAATCAATGATTGATTACAAGTAAATCAATATAAATATCTAATTAACAATGTGTAATTATTGAGGTACTTTAGATTCATTATCATATTTTACTTGATCAGTTTACTACGTGCCTATTGTCACCAGGTGTATATGTACTAAATAGATTGAACCTACTAATACTCTAATTTGCTTCATTCTACTTCAATACTTGTTCATAAATTTTTTTAATCTGCCTTAACCTAGTCATATTTACCTAAACTCACCAATTACTATTTCAAAATGTTGAAAGCGAATAGGTCTTAACGAGGCAGAGTAACTCCACCTGATGAACACGCAACTATTGGTACCACTACTTGCAAAACGCCATCTTTTTGATTGTTTACCTCTCTACATTAGTGTTTTTCTCCTTGTGTCATGGACCTTTTGCTATCTTTATCAGAAATAATTTAGATAAATAAATTTGATATATGTGTGTTCAATATCCTCTCTTATATTGTCAGTAAAAGTTAATTTGTATAATTATTCTTCAATGTCTTAATTTTAAGGGTCTGTTCTTTTCGTGGGTAAATTAAAGTTGGTAAAAGAATAAAACGTGTTGAAATAGATTGAGGTTGGTCGAAATAAGTTCAAATGGGTTAAATTTTTTTATGTGATAAATTAAACTTAATTAAAATAATAAAAATAAATTAAAATTGATAAAATAAATTAAAATTAATATTTTAAAATTGACCTATTAAAAAAATAAATCCTAAATCTTATGAGCACAAACATACACTAAAGGAACAATAATTTTACAAACACTTAGTTTGACTCATATTTTAATATAAAAGAATGAATGACCCAAAGAATATTCCGTGTCAGAAAAAGAGAGTTTCATATTCCTGGCTTTGCTCGTAACCTCCTCCGCTGACCTGACATCCATGGCAGGCTATTAAGTTTGAATTTTTTTTAAAAAAAAGTAACGGTAACGGCAATGGCACGGCGTAACGGAGTTAAGAGGCAGCCAAAGGCCCAAAACAGGTGAGTGGTTACATGTGGGGCTCAAAGCTGAGGGGCCAACCGCAGTATGTGGCCCACGCTCATATTTGATTTGTTTAGACATAATCAAAAACTCATTTGTACATTTGCCCACTTCCCACTATAAGTACGAGGTTAGGGTGGCCTAATTTTCCCTGGCCCTTTCTCTCTCCTCAAAAACACCAATTCTGCTTCTCTCTCTAATTTTCATTCCTCTTTCCAGATTCTCGCTCTTTGATGCCCTCTGCTACTCTACGCTGATTCATCGAACCCATTAAACCCTTCAAAATTCTATTATTTGGATTCGGATAGCATCTGCCTCTGTTCGATCTTTTAGGTAATCCATTTTGTTATATGATTTCCTTTTCTTTTTGTGTTCTGCTGCTAGTCTGAATCTTCTGCTGCTTTTTGTGTTTTCGATTGTTGCGTTCAATGTTTTGTTTCATCATGTTTCGGTGATTGACGTTCTAGATCGTTTAGTTGAAAATCATGTGGTTGACGAAACTGCATGAGTGTGAAACATATGGTTTTGATTTTAATTGTGATGAATTTTTTGTTGAATAGCGAAATATGGCGCATTTTTCGTTCCAGAACGATCAACTGCAATATGTGGATGATGCGTATTCCGAGATGAGTGATTTCGATGAGGGATTCTCGTTCTCAGGAACTGAAACAGATAGTTCTAGCCCTAAGACTAAGAGCACCTGCGATGATGATTTCGATTCTGAGTTTGAGGATGATTTTGACTTGGATAACGTAAGTTTAGGTATCTCTATTGCTGTATTTGATCGTATTAAATTCGATGAATTCATTTTTGTTGTGTTTGATGGGCAGGGGAAATCGAAAACAACAGATACTACAGCGGCGGAAGCAAGAAATGGGAAAGATATACAGGGAATACTCTGGGAGAGGCTCAATTTCACCAGAGATAAGTATCGTGAGACTCGTTTGAAGCAGTACAAGAACTATGAGAATCTCCCTTCTTCTCCCCGCAAGCAACTTGACAAGGTTGCTCTTATTCCTCCCTTAAATCTTAAGTTTTAACATCAATTGAATTACAGTGGGCAAAAGCCAGCGTAATAGGGTAAGGGTCATACAATATTACTGCCTTTGTCCTTTTTGGGCTGTAGGAAAGTCCTAGAAGAGGGGAAAATGCTCGAACTTTGTTTCAATTGGGGTGCTTTTATTTAAAAAATAATATTTGACGTTATGTTTACAGATATGCAAGCAAGTGGAAAAAGGGTACACCTTTTATGATTTTCAGTTCAACACGAGGCTTGTCAAGTCAACAATTGTGCATTTTCAGGTACTTTCAGTCTATGCCTTTTCTTTCTCACTGATTTCATTCATACAGCTTGATTAAGCTTGGGAAGTAACCAGAACAAGCTTTAGCTTTTCTGCTGTTCTCACTAATCTTACCCTTCCACGCCTACGTGTGCAGAGTGTCATCCCCCCCAACCCCCCCCCCCCCAAAAAAAAACCGCCCCAAAACACAAAAAGAACGAAGGAAACAACAAGTAGAATTCTTTTGGCTGGTTATCAGCAGAATTCCTTGACTGCATCTTGTGCTTAAATACGATCAAGAATTATAGGGATTTGTAGGAAATTATTCTAGGACCTTTTTTCTTTTTTCTTTTTTGGTCTGTAAATACAATAATGAGAGCTGGGTCTCTATGTTTAAGGACTTAAGTTATTGTGCCATATTAGCTTCAGATAGATGTAGTACATGTAGAGGAGTTGTTCATTAGTCCATAGTTTTGCAGGTAACACGAATATATTGTATAATCCACCTTGGTTTAAATGTAGCACTGCATACTCTACTATTATAGCGGCTTTGTGCCTCCTTCATCCATTCCAAGGTATGGAGCTTGTTTTTAGTTGAATTCAAGCTTCATTTTGTCCGTCTGCCAATCATTTCAGGGAATTGAACACTATATACTAACAGGGGACGAATGCAAGATTCACATACGCCTTTGTTTGTTAGTGAGCCTCACAAACTCTATCAATTTATCATGTCCACTAATAAAGTGAGAGAATGATATTCCTGCTTCTCCGAGACAGTAGATGGCTGTGAGCATAATAAAGTGATGAGATGTTGGTTTGCATCTTCTCTATCCTTGACTTTCTCTAATCCATCGCTAATCATCCATGGATATAAGATTGACGTTCATTTTAATCAACTACTCTTTGTATTAATATCAACTACCCACATATCAGAAAATGCATTGAACATTTTGACAGCACCAACTCTATTTTGCATCGTATCATTTTGAACATTTTGACATGACTGAGGGCATGCTCTTTTCAATTTATCAATAAATACTTATTATAAGTATTCAACAACTTTCAGCATAATTTAGTATCATTATGTGAAATTCAGCACTGTTAAGTACTTATAGAAAATATTTGGTTATACTAGCATGTTTTAGCATGTTTTAGGATGTTTCAGTATTTTTTAGCATGTTTCAGTAATATGAACCAACAAGTAATCATAAGTTGAAAAGAACATAACCTAACTTTGATTTTGCACCGCATCATTTTGTATTTCTATTGTTGGGCCCACTGGCACTAAGCCATGGGTTTGTATTTACTTTATGCTTTTTTTTTTTTTTGCAGATGAGTGACGGTCTAATCATTCCTACTATTGCTATCTTGCTATATGTTCCACACATTTTAATAAACTTAAAAAGATCATTCATGTGAGGTACAACTTTAGATATGGTCTCTGCTGGGTGAATGTCATAGCCCTTGGTTGTGTGCATGTAATTCTCTGATCTCCTTAGTGTCATACTCTTCAATCTTGCTACATTCTCTGTGATGTGGCCAGTGTAGTTGAATCCTTTATATTCATAAAAACCTCTGGATACAAAGAACTTTTGTCTGAAGAATGTATGGGAAGAAAATATGTTGCATTCATTAGATGACTGTATTAAGCGTAGCATGTTGCAATTGCAACAGTTGCAGTTGTGGATCATTATTGAAGATCCTGTACTGTTTGCATGTTTACCAGTCCTGGAGCTATCTATGCTGTTCATATGTTTGCATGATTGCATCTAATCTGGGAATTTTTGTGTGCTATGGCTGCGGACGTGTTCTACGCCTTCCACTTAATCATCATTATTTGACTAGCCTTTGCATTCTATTTGGCAATCACTAACCTCTGGTGGTGCTATTGTCTTCTTTGCTAATGGTTATAGTGATCCTGTACAGTCAGCATTTTCTGGTGCATTTAGATTGTATTTGCACCTTTTTGGTTTTCAATTTATAGTTAGGCTTGTCATTGCTTCTATATGGTCATAACATTGCAACTTTATTGCTTACAATGTCATTATAATGTTGCATTAACCCTGTCTGGCACTAGAATTTTTACCTCTCTTTAGCAGGGCAGAGTTATATCTGAGCAGCTGGCGCTTGAGGGAAACGTTTCAATATGGTATGGGAGGAAGAAAGTACTACCTAAGCATCTTAGAAACGGCTGTGAAATCTGAAATTATTGATGATGAGGCACCTTTTGTTCCCCTTTTCTTGGCTGCTGCAACCACCTATCTCCATCTGCCTTTTTTTTTGTTGTTGCTATTATATTTTGTGGGTGACTCTAGTTTCTAAGCTTTAATGCATGCATTTGCATCAACGGCTACATGATAGGAGTGTATGCTTTAGAGTCTTGTATCTGTTAATGACCCTGTTAGTGTCACCTTTATCATAGGTAGGTATAACTGACGATGGTGTTTTAAAGATAATAGAGTTTGCGTTCCATCATGTCTTACCTTGGATTATTTTAGCCTTGGATTATAGCTATCCTCCACCTTGTATGAACTTTAGTAGTGTCTTTTCCGGGGCGGTATTCATTGGCCTGCAGAACCTGTTATCACTATACCAGGTGCTTTTC
This sequence comes from Carnegiea gigantea, assembly GCA_029747015.1. Classification (NCBI taxonomy): domain Eukaryota; kingdom Viridiplantae; phylum Streptophyta; class Magnoliopsida; order Caryophyllales; family Cactaceae; genus Carnegiea; species Carnegiea gigantea. The sequence goes on along the minus strand of JAKOGI010000795.1, from coordinate 107,762 downwards.
CCTCCCATGAAACCTCTCAATTTTTCATGAGATGTCTGCTCAGTTTGTGTACTCAATAAATAGGTTGTCCAACAATCCACATAGAATTAACTTTGTTGTTGGGATAAGTACGATGGGGTACATTCACCATTTCACCTTACCATGGCCACATTCACTGTGCTTGGGAAATTTTAATCCCCCCCCCCCCCTTTTTAGCAATATTGGTGGATGTGAGAACATGTCATTGTTGCATTTTGCATCTGTCTGTTGTTAATGATCAATCTGTTTCTCATTGCAGCTGAGAAATCTGCTGTGGGCGACATCCAAGCATGATTTGTATCTTATGCAAAACTACTCTGTCATGCATTGGTCTCCTCTGCTTAAGAGAAGCAAAGAAGTACTTAATGTGGCAAAACCAATTGTGCCTACTGCTGTAAGTCTAAAGTAGAGTCTATTGAGAGCAAGGACGAGTTGTGGGGATTGAATACTTGTTCCACTGTGACTAATAAAGATTTGCCTTTGGATTTGACACAGAAATCCCCGCATGCTCTTCCTCAGCCCTTATCTAGGGTGCAGATCAGCACCATGAGTGTCAAGGATAATTTGTTGGTAGCTGGTGGTTTCCATGGGGAGCTCATCTGCAAGGTATTTTACCAGTGTTTTTACTCTCTGTCCCACCATGTGAGTCCAAATTGGGTGCAATCTTCTTACTTGATTTCTTATTATGTTGGTGCAGTACCTGAATCAGCCGGATGTGTCATTCAGTACAAAACTAACCACAGAGGAGAATGATATCACTAATGCAGTTGATATATTCAACTGCCCTAGTGGTTCGAGGAGGGTGATAACAGCAAACAATGATGCTCAAGTTAGAATTTTTGATGTTGCAAATTTTGTTTGCCTTAATCGTTTCTCCTTCCCTTGGTCGGTTAATGTGAGTATCCTCGGACAACCTCTTGCCTTTCGGGAGAGCTACGCTCTCGTAATTTTCGACATTGCAATGCTGATATTTTTTCTTGTTCCATTTCGTCAGAACACCTCTGTGAGTCCTAATGGCAAGCTAATGGCTGTCCTTGGGGATAGTTCGGAGTGTTTGGTTGCTGATTCTCAGTCAGGGAAAGTTGTTGGTACCCTTCATGGGCACTTGGATTATTCATTTTCCTCAGCCTGGCATCCAGACGGACATCTCTTGGCAACGGGCAATCAAGACATGACTTGCAGGCTTTGGGACGTTAGAAAAATGTCTCAGTCTCTCGAGGTGCTCAAGGGGAGGATGGGTGCCATAAGGGTTCTGAAGTTCACCTCAGATGGCCGATTTTTGGCCATGGCTGAGCCAGCTGACTTCGTGCATATTTTCGACATAAAATCAGGATATGAGAAGGTTCAGGAAATCGACCTGTTCGGTGAGATTGCGGGAATATCTTTCAGCCCTGACACAGAAGCACTGTTTGTTGGAGTCGCTGATAGGACTTATGGTAGTGTTCTGGAGTTTAATCGAAGAAGTCATAACCTGTACCTGGGGACCATATTTTAGGGAAGTGCTCCCTATGAATGTGGTCCCTAAGAGGGCCACACCCCGAGTTGATGTTGAACATATTAGCACATGAGAGTTGAAGCTGTTTTTTGTTTTTTTGGGTTTGAAGTTGAAGTTGAGGGCATTATTTTTAGTGGCTGACGCCTGTGCCCCCCCCCCCCCTCCCCCCTCCCCCCTCCAAGTCCTTTGGTGTTCTCCTGCATCTGTCACATGTTTTTTCAGGTTACACTCCTAAAGCTCCATTGAGGAGGTGGTCCTCACTTGAAGAGGCTGGTTGGCCATGGAAGCAGTGTATTCAGCAATTTCTAGTATCTTTATTAGTTTAACCCCTCATTGGGGGCAGAACAAACCTCCGAAAGAGATTGTGTGGAAGAGGAATTTGCATTGTAGAGTGTTCTGTTTTGGTGCTTGTCAATTAGCTGGTGGGTTGTGTAAATTGAATTTGGTTGGCGCATGGTTGTATGTGAATGGTTAGTCCTTATGGTGCTTTAATTTTCTCTTCATTGTGGAACCCCTCTGCAAAAAAAAGAACCCCCATCCCCCTCCGAAAAAACAAAAATTCCCTCCCCCTTTCCTCTTATGTCGGTTGATGGTCCCTGTGCTCTGGCCACATAATAAAGGCATCCGGTGGCTTTTACGTGTAGGGTTCTGTAAAAAAATTCGTGCCTGTTTAGAGTTTGTAAAATTTGTTTCACTGGATATGGGCAGTGAAAATGGTAAAAAATATATATATGGGATGAGTATTGTTAATTTGGGTAAGAATATGAAAATGGGTTCCACCCATTTTAAGCTCATTTTATATCAGTTTTATCGATGTGTATCTTATATTTGTTGACATATAAAATTTATATCTATTTATTTAAAGTTTTAGTTCGTTGCTTATATTTGGATAGCTTGCCAGTTATTTTGAGTTGTATGGTGTTCAAGATTTTGGTGAGATATTTATTAGAAATTGTACTCATCAAGTGTTAATTTATTGTTTTGATTGGTAAATTTTTAGTCATATTTAATGTGAGATATGATATGTTGTTAGAAGTTTGGTATTGATGTCACATATTAGCTACTCAATGTCGAATATAGATGTAAAATAAGTTTAATTTTTTTTATCTATATATATCCGAATAAAATTCACATACTTGCTATATTTCGTAGGTATGAATATAAATATGGGTATTAATTTTAAAAATAAATATAGATAAGATTATAATTGAATTCGCTCGTATCTACTTCCTAACTTCATTGTCACCTCTATTTGTGTGATGTTCGCATTTCTTTTTTCCTCACAGCCCATCTTATTTAATTATGTTAGATTTGGCGTCTCTAAATGATTACGTGAGTCACAAATCACCGGAAATTTCTTGCCGGCGCCTTGAAACTCCCGTCTAAGAAACAAAGCAGAAGCTGCCCTTCCAAGTTCTAGAAACCTGTAAGGGCCCAGGCGGTAAAGAGAAAATCTGACTAGTGTTTTTATTGTGGTTCTCTATTTTTACGGAAATTGAGTTACTGTCTGCTGAATCCATTTGAATTAAACCAATGTCGATAATCCAATCTACATAAGTAGCACAAAAAACCAATTGGACCGACGAAAGATCAACCTCTACAAAGCATCTTCTCGTGTTCTCTATTTCTGTCTTCTCTTCTCTATTTTTGGCAAGAGCCATGGGTTTACTTTTGCCGGCCAACCTGCTATGCGAAGAGAGCAAATTATTTATTAGGCACACCTGCTTACTTATGTCGGGGAAAAGGTGCAACTTGTTGGCTTCAGACTTCTACTGGGAGAAGGAAGAACATCTCGTTAAGGGACAAATAAAAACATCCAATATAATAATGGCAAACGCATGACTTTCATGTGAAAAAGTGATTTTGATTGAGTCAAAATCAAGAATACAGTAATGAATTTTATGTCCGATTCTCTATTTCACTTTTATGTGAAACTTGGCTAATTTTTGTATTCAATTGAAAAACTAACAAGAAAAAGAAAAAAAGCGACTCTCATTCCTGGCCGACATGCACTTTTGCCATAATGTTTTCTTTCATTCAGGTTTGGTATTGTGTCGGAGATTTTGTTTTTTCTTACGGGTTTTTAATTGATCATGAAGATTTCTTTGGACATCTCTCGCGTCATTAAAGAGAGAAAACGAATGGTAGTTATCATGGCAGTTGGCCGTTGCTGATGAGGTTGAATGAGTCAGTTTGAAGGTCACACCAGCTACGGTTGGAACATTCAACGTGAACTTGCCTTCAGTTTTTAATATGAAAATATCTCTCCCTGTACTGCCCATCGACTATATATATATATATATATATATACATGCGAGTGTGTGTGCATGTATGTATACTGTATACATGTGCATGAGATTTAACTGAATGATTAAATCATGAAGTCTGAGGAAGAGAAAAAGATAGGGGGAAATTGCAATAATGAGATTAATCATACAAGAACTCGCAATATATTGTTGGATCATTACTTTAAACGTTGGTTCGTGATAATGGTGGGCTGCATGATAGTGGAGCCCAAACAGTTTCCCGTTTTCGTCTAATTAGGCCCAAAGTTACAAAGGGTTCAATTTCTTTCTCCATCACCAATGAGTTCATGCTGTCCCCCACTCTCTTTTTTTTTTTTTTTTTTTTTTTTTGGTTTTTAAAAATTTCTATACCCTACAAAGCCGGCGGGTGACAACCACCATGCTAAGGCTTAAGTTATGACATCAAGCTCGTGTTAGATCAATGCTATGAGGCGTGAAAGTTTAATTTTTACTACGTGGGTTTGTTCTTGAAGGTATTAATTTTAAGTTGTTGGAATTTGCTTGCACTAACATGTTTCTTTTGGGTTCGGATTCAAAGTTTTAGCCTAGTTATTCATTCTCCGGTTAGATCTTAAATGACAGTTGAATTGACTCTTAAACAAAGTGATATTAGTGAATTCGAAACGAATAAAAGAAAAAAAAAAAGATCTGGATTACAACTCTAGTTTAATAATTAACATAACTATAAAAATATCTATGTTGTTATAGTATTAAAATTTTTAAAAAAAAAAGATCTTAAATGAACAGTATGATCATTCACTTCCTCACTTGACCTCTTTTTGGAGATGAGAGGGGATGATATTTATGACATATGATCTTTTATAACGAACATTGACAGATTAGTCAGACATCGAATTAAAATTAATTAGTAATACGAGCGAGGTAACCTTCCACCAACGATCAAAACCAAGGCCTAAAGTATATTATATTTTATGTTCAATTTGTTATCTCCCAGGGCACAGTACCAAGTTTCAGGCTTGATCTAAAAAATAAAAAATATTTATTGGTAACAACTACAGAAGAAGACATGATCGAACGAGGGGATAATGGCCCTTGAAGTATAATAGATTTCATATTCAATTTTTTCTATTCTATTGTACTCATCTAATAGGAATCCAATCTAAGAAAGAAAAAATGTATAATGGTGATAGTTGTGAAGACAGACATGAACAGAGAGAGGACAATGGCTTTAAAATTGGTAAATCTGAAAGGAAAAACGCTGGAAATGAGCTAGCCAGTGTACTACCAAATCACACAAAGAATCAAGATGGATCCCACTTCGTGCACAATAATAATGACAGTTTTGAAACTAACTGCTGCCCAGCTTCCTTCTTCAATCGGTATTTTAACATCTCGAGTTTTGGTACCCCTATTTAATTGTTTCTAAGTGTCACTTCTCAGAAATTATATTTGGGAAAGAAAGGGGCAAATTTTATTGAAAAAAGGAGCTACTAATATTTATAATATAAATTCGACCAAAATCAATACAATTTTCACTACAAAATTAAAATTTTAACTCCACGAAGTCTAACTCAGTGCATACTTAACGTATGTCTTTCCATGTAAATCACTATTTTCTAATAGTACAGCATAAAAAAAGATATCCAATGATCCATTATTTTTTTCTTCAGATTGTATGCTTGTTGATTTAGTGTAGAATTCGTGAACAAAAATATTGATCCGGTATGAGAAATTGTGCTTAAATTGTCAAATGTCATTGAAGAGACTTGTTGCAATCTTTCATATTGTTCATCCCTAACATAACAAAGAAAACAACTATAAACAACCACAAACATGACAAAGAAAATAACCATAAATGCCATTGAAGAGAATTGTTGCAACCTTCACATAGTTCATCTCCAAGACGACCCCCCCCCCGAAAAAACCATAAACAACACACAATCAAAATAAAACAAATGCTCCCACACAATTATAAAGACAAAATCTCACAACTATGAAGATAAATTATAACAAAGATAAAGAAAACAATAATTAAACATAAAGTAGATTAAAAGGGAAAAAGAAAAGACCGGAAACAGTTTTTCCTGACCTCTGATTGCTAGCTTAGAAGGAGAGGATTGAAAAAATGAGGGGAAGTGGGTAGTTTCTAGGGAAAAGGGACTAGGCGGTTGGTGATCAATTGGGCATCCATGGCGATTTTGATTTCCAGGGCGATTTTGGATGTCCGGTGGATTACATCCGTTTTGCCTTTCTTTTGAATTTAAAACCTGGACTTAACTTGCTACTAACTGCTTTTGAAATTGAGGAAACAAAATATGCAATTTTCGAGTCACAATTTATGTTATTTCAACTCTTTACTTTTCCGAGTATTTGTCTCAAACACGTGACATTTGAACATACGTGTAGGGGCACCGTGGCCTGATCATTTTTCTTTTGAAATTTCAAGTCTAACACGATGCTCACGGCGGATATTATAACTTTGACTTGAATATGATTTCATGTAGGATTGTCATAGCGTCAACTTGAATATGATTAAGTTTAAATAACATATTGAGGAAAACCACTAGACTAACGCTTTCCTTCTTATCTCACCTTGCCATGAAGTGCTTAATCTTCCAAATCTAGAAAGGTGGATAGGCCTCCTAGCCACCGAAAAAAGTAGGTTTAAATTTACAACATAGATTACAGTATGTAATCAAGAAGAACCTTAATGATTCAATTTCCAAAACAATCGAATTGCTTTGTTGAACAAAAGGCGGAGAGAATATTATTGATCAAGTAATTTGATAAAATTAGAAATTAAAGAACTTTAAAGATATTGCTAAATCAATAATTAAATTATGCAAATTAAAATTGCTAGAAAAAATGACTAAGACGAAGATGAGGGTGTCAGTTTGCGACCAAATGTTGAGCTAGACGCAGGATGTTTGCAAGCAAAGTCCTCAATCTTGCACTAACCTGTAGCCTGTGGCCTGTTCCTCCTCATTTATTTTTGCCTTGTTTTTGTTAGGACACAGTATCATTTGTGACCCAATTTTCATGGTGGCCATGTGATGTTGTACGACTAACCTGTAGTGTCCTAAATGCTATTGCCGAACAGACGTGGACAATTATTATAGGATGATTTCATATGAGATGGAAAATTCTTACAAAAGTAACTACTCTAATCCACAAATTTACCTCAATTAGATACGATGTAATGAGGAGTTTCAAAGTTATGGACCTTGTAGCTAGTACTTACTGGTGTTTCACATGACATGTTATATTGATTACCACTCTTTATATCTCTGTATATGACTTAACAAGTTAAGCCGAGCTAGACACATCGGACTAGTTTGGCAAATAAATGTTATATGGGTTGATGAATTAATAAAAGGGTATAGTAATGTTGTATTGAGTGTGCACAATATATAATTATCAATAGAAATTTTAAAAGTGTATCCAGTGTATAAGAGAAGTTAATAGGTAGGTAGTTTGATGCATTGTTTTGCTGATTTGTTTATGGTTTTGGTACGATCAGTACATATTCGGTCTTTTTTTGTAACATTTTTTTTGTTTTTTGGAGTTAGGTACGTATATGCTAAGTTGACAAAACAAATATAGGCTTTAAGGGAAAATTGTCATATCAGGTAAAGAAAATTGTAATGAAAATTAAGACTCACAAATTCATTAAGACAGATTTTTAGCCAGTTTTTGTCTTAAAAAGAAAGTTGAATATTATACATATTGTAACTCCGAAACTCTTAATTCTGGCCCAAACATAATTAATCTAAAAATATATTTTGTACGAGTACAGCTTAATCCTATTAAGCATGTATTCGATATTCAATGATATTAGAGTTATTTGCGATATTTGTATCAACAATTAAAATCCCTTGGGCACTTGCAGCGCCAAACACGCTCCCCATGTCCTGCTCTCTCTCTCTCTCTATACCGATCAAGAGAGCTTTGCCTTTTATGGCTAATTGTTGCTCGACTTTGGTCAAAAACTAAGGCCTAAAGCCCTCAAAAAAATGTAAATTTACGGTTTTGACATTCATTTTTGTTAAAATTTTAAACTTAGAGTCCTATAACTAGAGAAAATATGTATTAGAAAAGGTATATGTATGATGGTCTTGATTTACGATTTATGAATCGACAATAATCCAATAGACTTCCATTAGAATAACAGTGAGATTAATAATTCTCCTTAACAAATTAAAGTCTTGAAATTGAATCTCATAAACAGATAAATACATTAAAAGGAACCGTATGTGATTATTCCTTTGCGGGCAGGCATTATTTCGTCTTTGATTGACATAGGGTCGGATACCCCTAAAAATAAAGATAATAATTAATACAATACTGCCTCATACTAATGATAGTTCATGAACCCTGATCAAGGTGCGGCCGGGTTGACTTCGCAAGGAAAGAGGAGACGCACGTGCTGCACCACGTGCCGTGTTCTTCTCCTACGCTAACGCACGCTGCTATTGGGTATATTTCCATTTTCAAAGTCAATGCCAGTACATACAGCTAATTAGTTTACAAAACAAAATATATATGGCTAGCTGTCTCTTAAGTCTTCCTTCGGACCACCTAAACTCCATGGGCTTTTTTTTCACCTTCTAGAGTTGTTGCGACTGTTGACAATTTTCAAGGGCTACCTCGACCCCTAACTTGACATCAACCATATCATTTTAGGAGTAGTTGGAGATAAATAATCTAACCTGTTCACATGTGATGAGTTTGATCATTGTAGGTTTGGTTATGGATATTCACTTAGGTCAAAGTTCAACCAAAACAACAACAAACTCTAGTGTGGGGTCCCGCTTGTGCAAGATCTAGAGGGATCTAGATGTAAGCGACCTTACTTTTACAGGTATCACTACCTGCGGAGAGGCCTATTCAATTAGGTCAAAATTGGTTTTCAGAACAATTATATATGCATGTTCTCGTGCAACAAGGAGGACCGTAAATGTCCATGTCATCACAGAAATTCAGAAGAATATGTATGGAAAATTTTTCTTATCATAACTTTATTTAGACGACGTCATTTTGTTATAGTCATGCTCAAAATGATGTTAATATTTACAGACAAATCTACGCCGGTTTAAGAGAGGACATGACTCTTTAAGAGCATACCCTTGTATAAGGGAATTAACACAAATTAATTAGCTGAGTAACCGACTAATTCGCATATCTTCTTTATATCATAATTCAAATAATTATTATTTACAAAGGTTTGCATCTCTTATCAAAACCATGGCAATGCTTCATGAAAAGATACAAAGTTTCTATCTAAGCCTTTATCATGAATTTCCTTTTAAATAGAGACAATTGCAACAGTTATGACTTATGAGGGACTTCTCCCATCTTCTTGTGCCCATTTTTCTCTCCTATTAATTTTTGTATGAGAAGATTTCAATGTTTATTCTATAAAAAGTGATCGGTTTTTATATGACATGATCTTTAGATGACGTATTATCACTTTTATTCTTATCTCTTTAATTTTTCACTTGAGAAGATGTTATTTAAAATAAGTTTTATTCTCTCTATATTAAGGCCTAGGTGCCAACATATTTTCATCTCATCCTTAAAAAAAATAAAAAAATATAGTTTGTTAGTTACAATTTTTAATATTGATGTTTATATACATACATATATAAAGAGAGTGTCGCCTAATGGTAGCAGTTAAGTGACTAGATGATTGACAATTTGTTGAGTGAGGCTTTAGAGCATGGGCAATAGTGAGCCAATTTTTTGACTCACGGGTGGGGACCTACCACCACATCAACTTTTTTTTCAATTTTTTACCTCACAATACTCGCTCTATCCAATGATTGGCCCACTAAATAAAATAATACCTATTGACCCACACTTCAATACATGACTGCTTTTTTTAAAATCCAAAAACAAAACAAAAAATCAATAAACTTTAAAAAAACCAAAAAAAAAAAAGGAAAAGAGGCTGGGGAAGGCTTCCTACCTCAAGCCGCCCCACGGGCCAACCTTCCCAAGCCGGCTGATGCAAACAAGAAATCCAAAATTTGGCTCGCTTCCCTATTTTTGTAGCCCGCAAGTGTACCGTTGCACTTGCTCGTATATGAACCTCCCAACTCACAGCTCCAATAAGTCACAAGTTTTGTCAGCTTGACTTTTCAATATTTAACTATGAAAAGATCATTTTGAATATAATATACGATCTACTTAAAAATAAAAAAACTAATAAATAAATAAATAAACCACAAAAGTCTGCCATAAGTCCTCTTCCCCCCCCCCAAAAAAAGTCTGCCACAAATTAGTAAACGGGGACATTTAGTTTTAATTTTTTTGGTGTTTTGAGATTTGTTTTTCTTAAGAGTAGCTTCTAATACTCTTTAATCAGTATGTATGTATATTATTCAAACGCAAGCAAACCATAAATTTAATGCATACATTCATGCATGACAAGTCACGACCCTATGCAATAGGATTGTTCCTAATGTATTCATGATTGACTTTCCTTAAAAAGATTAAAAAAAAAAGTTGGGGATGATGGGAATTGGGGAAAGGATCAAATATGATATGGCATGTGAGGCTCTTTATTTTATTTTATTTTTGGGTAAAACTTATACACAAAGCTATAAAAATTTGGGTCAATTTTAATAGAAGTTTTAGCATATATATTGTTAAAATTCACGTAATCCCTATTAGTTTGAATTTGTCTCAGCAAAAAACGCAAGTGCTTGAATTATACTTTCAAAAATTCATTTATTATGATAGTGCTGCAATTTGTCAGCAGCCAAAAGACATTCGGGTATTTCCAATCGTCCGATATACTTTTTGGTTATTCGTAGGTAAGACCTTTCCATTCAAGAGACGAAGCTTCAGATGTTTCAGATGATCGACAAAATAAGATGACATGAGGGCATGCAATACTAAATCGCAAGAAAGGGTTCATCAATTAAGATAAGCCAATTTGTTGAAATTTGGTGTACGTCTGCATCTCATTTCATGTCTAAATCTTAGTGGAAATTGTTCACCTAATCATCTTCAATGGCGTTAATCCGACAACTTAGGGCCTGTTCTTTTCGTAGATAAATTGGGGTGGGTAAAAGGGTAAAGTAGCTTGAGGTGGGTTGAAATGGGTTGAGGTTGGTTGAAGTAGATTGAGGTGGATTGAAATAGGTTGAATTTTTTTATGTGATAAATTAAATTTGGTTAAAATAATTAAAGTAAGTTGAAGTAGGTTGAAGTGAGTTGAAAATTAAAATAGATTAAAGTGAATTAAAATCGATATTTTCGAATTGACGCACGAAAAAAACAAGACTTTTGCAAAAATGAAATCAAAATCCAACGGTGGTAGTGGTTTGCGGTAGCTTTACGCTGCATCTTTAGTCATAAAAATCACACAATGCATGCTGCTCAAGTCAAAGTCAATAGAAAATATATTTTCTACTTGTTTTTATTTCTTCTTTTTTAAATATAAATTTTCTGGTATGCATTCATAATTATAGTCCAACACGTTTTCGGTACATTTTTCTAAATTCTGGGTCTCCAGAGGCTTCTTTTCAAATATTCATGGATGTCTCTTTCGCATCATAGCAAAAATAGTTGGAATTGAAATTATACCTAAAATGCGGCCTTAATTAATTATATCCTAGGCCTAATCTCTCTTTTAATTAAACATTCTATATACAACTAATTATTTTTAGCGGTCTTAATGCGCCACAAAAACAACTAATCTAATACTTATTGTTATCCTCGATCCCGAAATTATTTTAAGATGTGGTTTTGGAGGCATTCATAAGGGCTAGATCAAATAGTTAGCTCTATTTTTTTTAATTAATCAAATGACAAAAAGAACTCTATTTTTTTTTTTGGGTAATAATTGATAGTATTTTAATGATCAATGATTGGAGAAAAAGGATGCATTCATCAAGTTAAAAACTCATAAAAATCTATCATGTTCCATAAGAGATGACCTAATTAAGTGAATTTAGATCAGTTGTCTGCAATAAGAAAATTCTTGTTCTATTATTCAATTTGATCCGTACACTATACCTTCCAATTTATTCAAACCATAAACGGCAGGTTTGAAATTTATTATCTCTCAGCTAATTATAATAAAATAGTTTAGAAACTAATATTGTCACTTCTTAATAGTTTTAAAAAGATGTCTTATCGAAAACAAACAAACACACAAATATTTTTATACATATTTTACATGTTTAGATTTCTCCTTAATATAGTTGCATTAGTATTGATTTATAGAAGAGTTAAACTGTATATCTTAGTTAACGATAATAAGTATTCAAATTATTTGAACTAATTTATATTTATAAAATTATATTCTTCTATGGAATAATCTTACAATAACTAATTATAAAATTGTCTATGTGACAAGATTTTTTTTTAGGTGGTGATTAATATATCTATCAGATATCCCATTACATATCAATCACTGCAAGATAATCTTAATGGATGGTTATAGTTTTATTTATACTGACGGTGTGGGAAGTGGGGGACCAGTGCAAATTGGCAGGAAAGCAGAGAGTGGGCTGCAAATCCTGCAATCAATGAAGCCAATAAACGAAGGTTGTGAGCCCCAGCAACAGTAAATAGTAATACTGTTCATCATTCAGACTACCTCTGGAAGCATTCAATGCCGCCCTATTGGCTGTCCCATACTGTAAACGGCAAAATCAGTAAATTTACCGTCTTTTTTCCCCATCCCGCCTTATTATTTAATTCTCCCCCCTCCCCCCCATCCCAGCTTATTATTTGATAATAGCTTGGTTAAAGTACGAAACAAATTTTCCATCTAAAAAAGAAAAAGTATGAAACAAATTTTGCTCTTTTTTTTTAGTGTTTTCTTTCGCCCAATTTGAATTGTTTTGTCATTGAGCTTGCGTATGTGAAGGCAATTGGGACCAAAGTTCTTCGTAGATGAAAAGCTACATTTTGGACAAGAGGGAACAAACAAAAGTCATGAGTCATGACACATCTCAGGCTCCAAGCCACAAAGTTGAAAGTAGATATCCTCACCATTGCATCATCTTTTAAATTTTAGCGAAAATAATCTGGGGAGAATTGTATTAAGACCACGGATTTTTTTTTTTTTTTCGGGATTTCTATTTTCATAAAAAGTGTAATGATTAATATAGATAAAATTCAATTTTCATACATCGACACGTGTTTATGCATGCAAAAGACTTGTCATATTAGGTATTCTTCAAAAGCAGAAGGGTATCATCTAGTGTACTTTTACACAAGACGTAACGTAACCAATTTCTAATGTAGAGAAAGCTTTGACTGTAGGGCTCAGTTTATATTCATTTTAATGATAGAAACTAACGGGTAAATTGTAATGCGATGTAAGTTGTAACATGCTATGTGGAGGACTGAAGAAGTATAATGATATGGTATCAATGGTAATTAGTATGCTATTATTGGTAAATTTTGAAACAAACCGATCATAGGAATTTAAAGTTAACTAACAACATACAACTAATTTTGATCATGATATAACATCGCTATGTTGCATATACACGCATTTTTATAATTTGTTATTTCTCTTTACCACTAATCTCATCACTCCTAAACCCTTTTTTTTAACTATTGCTGTTAATTTACACAGCTAAAACGCACGGAACTCTGGCAAAAACTTATGAATATTCACAATCCTTTATTTATTATCAATTTCACGAGTTTTGTCTATCAAATATGTAACGCATTAATTTTATTCGGCATTTTCAAATCTCCTAGTCTACCCTGATGCTAACACTTTCAGTTAAAAAGACGGCAAATCCGCGTCCGAGTGGGAGCAACTGGGAGTGTGAACGCGGGACTCTAGTCAACACTCAAAACGGGCAGCCATGAGCCCACTGCTAACCGCCACCTGTCAGTAGGCCCTCGCGTGGCAGATGCTAATTGGGGAGAACAACACTGATTAACCCTACTTACGTCAGGCCACAGAAGCACTTTACCGGGAGGTAGGAGGGCGAAGAAAATAGGCACCAAGCTATCGCCAAAAGACCATAGTACCCCTACAAAAACCACGTAATTACCACGTAGAGGGTGAAAATTCGGGGGCTGTGGCTGCTTATAAAAAAGGCCCTTCATGAGTGAAGAAAGACAACCCAAAACACACCACCACAAAAAGTGAGGCTGAGCGTTATTCTCCCTTCTCTCTCCTCCCTCCCATTTTCCACAAAACTTGAGCGAGCCTTCATCTTCATCTTCATCTTCATCTTCATCAGCGTCATCAGCATCTCCTGTGGTAGTGATTCTCTCTCTCTCACTTTCTTCCCCCCGTCTGAATCGCCCCGCTTCTTGGTATCCCTTTCTGTTAAGCATCTGTCTTTCTGGAAATTAAGGCTTGAGTTTTGGTTTGATTTTGTGATGCGTTCATTTCAGAATATATAACTTAACTTGGACCAAATTCGGACTTGTTAGAAAGAAGGATAGGTGTTTTCAGATTTGAGATCCACTTCTCTCTCATTCTGTTTTTACGGATCTTGGTTTTGGGTTTTAGAAATCGACTGAGAGGGTGAATTTTTGTTCCCTCGAGGTTGGTCTTGATTTTACGCAAGGGAAGAGAGTCTTATTTGAATCTCTCTTACTCCGCGTTTTTAAAATTCTCTTGTTTGCTGTAGAAAGTATATAGCCCATTTTTCTTTTCTTCAGAACCTGTTCTTGAATTTTTAAAGAAACAGGTTGGATTTCCTCTTTTGTTTCTAAAACAACCAAAAAAAAAAACCCAAAAAAATCAGCACTTCTTTTTAATCTTGTTTATTTGTGTAGAAGATTCAAAAAAGCAAAAAAAGAAAAAAAAATGGCAGCAACAATGGATATGTGGAGTAGTAGAGTACACTCAGACCCATTTGGGAATGAGTTGATGGAAGCCCTTTCACCATTCATGAAGGGTTCTTCGTCTTCTTGCTCATCTACCCCAGTCCCACCCACCCCCACCTCCATCCCCAACCCCACCTTAAACCCTACCTTTTCTTCTTTTGCTTCTCCTTCTTCTTCTTCCCTAAGCCCTGGTTTCTTTTCTTCTTCTTTTGATCTCTTAACCCCTCCTCCTGCTTCATTTTCTCCCCCCTCGAACGACCCTCTTCCTTCTTTACTCTCATCTACCTCTTTCCAGCCTGGGTTCTATCCGGATACGGATGGTTGCTCCACCTCCTTTTCTGGCATGACCCATGCCGGATCGGGTATCGGGCTCAACCAACTGACCCCTTCTCAGATCGACCAAATCCAGACCCAGTTCCAGTACCCACAACCCCAACCCACTGTCTGCGAGTTCGGTTACGGGTACGGATCTACCCTCGCCTCCCAAATCCACCCCCACTCGAACCTAAACAGCCTCCTTGCACCAAAGCCCATCCTTATGAAACAAGCGGGTACACCACCCAAACCCACCAAGCTATACCGGGGGGTCCGGCAAAGGCACTGGGGAAAATGGGTCGCTGAGATCCGTCTACCCAAGAACCGGACCCGGTTGTGGCTTGGAACCTTCGACACAGCAGAGGAAGCCGCCTTAGCCTACGACAAAGCCGCTTACAAGCTAAGGGGTGACTTTGCCCGGCTCAACTTCCCTAACCTCAAGCACGAAGGGTCCCACATCGGTGGAGACTTTGGCAAGTACAAGCCCCTCCATTCTTCTGTGGACGCCAAGCTCGACGCCATTTGCGAGAGCTTGGCCAAGTCTCAGAAGCTCGGAAACCAGGGCAGATCTGGAAAGTCGAAGAAATCTGCTGCTGCTGCTGCTAACGTTGCAGCTGTCGTGGATCCTCAGCCCGACCCGAATGAGATCAAGGCTGAGGCCGGGTCCGAGAGCGAGTCTGGCTCGGGCGGGTCGTCGCCCTTGTCGGATCTGACTTTCGGTGATGTAGAAGATTTGGGTCCGGAGAACTTCCTGCTGGAGAAGTACCCATCTCATGAGATTGATTGGGATGCTATTTTATCATCTTAATCAGAGTGTTTATTAGTAGTTCTTCATGTGTCATCTTTATTTTTTGTTTTTTTAAGTCTTGTGTAGTTTTTTTTAATTTTTTCTTTTTGGGTAATTAGTGAGGGGGAGTCATCTGCAATGAAGTTTTTGGCAATTGCAGAGCTCCAATGAAGAGTCTTCTTTCCTTTTTTTTTTGAGTGTAGGGGAAATATAATGTCATATTCAATGTAATGTTGTCCTCTTTGAGTTCAGGCAAGCGAGTTTTTGGATTTGCCTTGAATTGCCGGAGGGGTTTTTCTTGTGATTTATTTTATTTTGTTCATAAGAGATGGATTAGGGTTGTAATGGCTTCTATTTTAGTGTTGTATTGTCATTATTTACTGTTATCAGTTATTGTTTTTATTATTATGTTTTCTGAAATTGTTGTATGTTTATTTTTGCTTATTCTTTTGTTGTCGGGTTAGTTGGTCATTGAAGGTCAGATAACAATGACAGTTGTGTTGGCTGGGTTGATGACCACCACCTTTTTTAGCAGGGTGGGCCAAACTGGGCTGAACAGCTAGGTGCAGTTGTTGTTGTTCATAAATCGTGATGTAGTTTTTGTTTTCCTTCCTAATGATGAAGAGCCAATAAGTGGAGGAAAAGTGTACAGAGCAAGAAGACTCCTCTGCAGTTTTAGCCAACGTTCAACTAACAATTTCAGTTTCTTTAGAGTGGACCTGGGCCTGTTTCTTTCTTGGGTAAATGTATTTTTATTAATTTTTATCGATTCTTATTCATTTTTGTTTATTTTTTATCAATTCTTCCACAACGAAACTCAAATCTTTTCCACTTCATATCAATTTTTAATAATTTTTACTAATTTTTATAGTTCTCATCAACGTTTCTTAAAAAAATTTGTACAAAAAAATCTCCACTCATTTAGGGCCTGTTTGTTTCGACATTCGTTTAAATGTACAAAAAAATCTCCACTCATTTAGGGCCTGTTTGTTTCGACGTTTAAATGCAGCTGCTTTTAACTATTTCCAATGGATAACTGCTAATCTCTAATTTCAATTGTTCATGATTGCTGGCATTATTTTACAAACGCTAATTTAGCTGGCTCACCGCTATTCACAATTACTAACTACTAATTACAATCGCTCTTTAATTGCTTCCAATTACAACCGCTGAAGCAAATATGTCTCTGTCTCTTACTAATATCTTCCAATTTAAACTTCTATCAACTTCTTCCAATCTTTTTTAATTTTTAATCAACTCTTATCCACGTCTTCCAATCTTTACCGACTCCTATTTATTAACGAAAGAACTTGATAGGTGAAACTTTTGCTTTAGAATTACAAAAGCCTTGATTTGTGGCTTTGAAAATGAGCATCCTGTTTGCCGCCAGAGCGCGTCAAATTTTAAAAAACACAAATCATAAGATTGAGCTTTTGACCAAGTTTTACATGCATTAGACTAGCATTAAATGAGATTATTGTTAGAGGGGTCCTTCCACTTGTAATCTGTAGTAATTAGTAATTAATTTACTCTTATCATGAACTTGAATGATTAGAGTTTCATGTCGTGACTTTGAAGTTGCTATAAGAGAAAATAAACCCTTTCATGTAGTGACTTTGAAGTTACAGAAGTACGACTTACAATGAACATAATGGTAATAGTAAGAAGGGGTGAATTACGAAAGCCTTGACTCGGAAACACCAACAACTCACGCTAAGCACAGTTTAACCCAATTCAAGTGTGGAGAGGGATTGGTCAGGTTGGAAGAAACGAGAGAGAAGGGAAATGCGTCAAGGAAGGGAAATTGAAAGTTGTACAAGAAAAATGGGAAGAATGTTCACGTGAATATTACGTACTTTCGAGTGGAGGAGAAATCAGACAAGTGGGTGGATCTTGTTTTGTCTTTCACGTTTCTTAGCTTTCACTTTCACCTTCACGAAGAGACGACTAGGGGAGGCTTTGATTAGGAACGGCTTTATCTCTCAAAGCCACATTTTTCAAACTCATAATTTAAGTATATCTATCAGTGATTTTAGGGTTAAATTACTGTTTACTTCCAAAGATAGAATTTTCCTTGTTTTATTTTACTTATTTATAAAATTGATAACACGAGATTTTAAATTAGAAAAGTTGAATTAGCGTGTTTGAGTGAATTTTAATTTTTAAACCTTTCTCAACCACTTTTACTGTTTTCAGGAAAATTTGAATTCCTTTTGCTGCCTTTTCAAAAACGTCTCACTCATCCAAGGGAAATACGTCTTCACTCCTCGCACAAAGATCTCACTTTACATCACTGCTCAAGCTATGTACATGATGAGCAACGTCTATATTATATTCCTATGAGTATAAACTCCTACAAGCTAAGTCATTACAGTATAATAAATATTATCTATATGATAAATACAAGTTAAAAAAATATATGTACGTGATAAGTAAGACTACACACTCATAGGTGTATAATATATGTTAATTTTTTTTGGTACATATGTCACCCCATTTAATTTTTTTCTAGTACATAAACGTGAAACATGTAGTAATATATGATTTTAAGCCCCTTCTTATCCCTTCCCCCCCCCCCCCCCCCAAAAAAACATGTATCACGGGCAAAATAAAAATTGGGGTGTGAAGTTATATAATGTTTAGTTGGATGTGATACAAAAGTTATGTAATTCAATCAGCTTTGTAATGTAATTATAATTACTTAGTTTGTGGTAATTACAATTACAAAATAATTCTTTTATTGCAATACTCTTCTACAACCAAACAAAGTAATGAAAACACAATTATACACTTGTTTGCATTATGTGGTTGGTTACATCTAATCAAATATTACAATTGTATTTTATTAAAAGGATGATGATATACGTCTTACTACAAAACACCCTTAAATGTCTTGTCTTAACTTAAATTAATATTTTTTATTATTTAAAATCACCAAAATTTTAATAATTATAACTTATTATGAGTTATAAAGCTTTAATATTCATCGGTTATGCTAACAAACACAATCAACACCCTAACCTAATCAACTCCATGTACGAAGGCGTATCATATACGTAATTTTGTAAATGTGAAAGATTATGTATAAAATGATGATTTTACACAATCTATAAATTTCGACCTCCTTTTACCATTCAATCACATCATTTTTTTCAATTTAATATGTGATAATACATATTTAAATTAAAAATAAAATACTTAAAAAGTACCTTATAATAAAACATTTATTATTTTGCTTCATTAGAAAGTGGTAAAATGAAAACAAACAATGGCCACCCTGCGTGCCACAGAGCTTCCACTGCTCTTTGGTGTACGTTTTTTTAATTTTTGCGAGTTTTCTCTTCCGCCTAGAAGAGTTCGGGTTGTGTACTCGTGTGCAGGCATGGACACAAGTAAATTCCATTCAAAGGTGAAAACAGTATTATTGACTGAATTGCAGTGTACCGACGCGCACAAATTTGATAAATCGCGATCACATCCTCGTCACCTCGTTCCTAGAAATTTCCTAGCCTTCACTCTGTAACTTTGCCTGCATCCCTAATTCATTAAAAACACTATACATTGCCAAAAATTTCAATGCTTCTTGTTTTTAAGTGAAGAACAAGAATTTACTTTTGCCCATTCTCATTTAATTCAGTCTAATATCCACGCATGCTTCCTATGCTTCGTACGCAGCACTGTTGGTTCTGTTGCCTTGATAATTTCATAATCTGTAAGCACATAAAAAGAAAATAAAAAATATTAGGGGAGATTTTTGTTTTTTTATTAGAAAGATACGTATGAGCATTTAAATGACGTTTTTCTTAAGAATTCCCACTGAATTATTCTCATGGAGGATGCAAAAAATGTTCTTATGCGGGACCTAACTCCATATTGTTGTAGAGTTAAATGATAATCCTATTATTACAACCCAATCAGCTACACAATTGTCTTGTCTAAAAACATAGCTGATAATAACTTTGTTACAAGGTTGAACAAAAAATTGGATATCTTTTACAAGTATTTGAATTTTTCATGATACTTGAATCTGTTATGGGGAATAAAAACGTAAAACTATTGGATATAGATTCTGTATCAGCTTTTATCCTGATTATTACATTTACAGTGCAACGATAAAATGTAATCTTTGTTATCTAGCTCAAGTTATCTTTCTTTGAAAATATTTCACCCTCTTTTAATCTCACTACTTTTTTCTATCAAAAAAAAAAAAAATCCCACTACTTTTGTTAAATTTCCATTACTTCTGTTATAATTCACCATAAATTGCGGTAGATGAGAGTGCAGAGAAGATCCTGTTTGAGTCTTCTTCAGTCATAAATTCAAGTTTCTAGTTAAGGTAGCTTTCTAAATATGATATTAGGCATTTCTAAGATTTCATTTGGCCCTTAGAAAATTTGATGAAAAGAAAAGTTAAAAGAAAAAAATATGACGGAAAAAAAGGTAGGGAGAAAAGGAGTTTTTTTTCTCTTTTGTTTGGATTGAAGAAAACATACAAGAATTTGGATGAGAAATTTGAACGTTGTTGAATTATTTGAATTATGTTGATATCATCTAAGGGCGTGCTCTTTTCGTAGGCCTTTTTCAATTTACCACTTCATTCTACTTCAACCCACTTCAACTAATTTCAACCAACTTTCTTCAAAATTTTATTCTCACTATTTTAACCAATATACAAAATACACCAACTTCAACAAAAGATATCAACTTCAATCCACCTCAACCAACTTCACCCTTTCACCAACCTCAATTTACCAACGAAAAGAACAGACCCTACGTAGTGCGAGGTTGAAGAAGGTTGAGAATTTTTCCCAAGGTTTTCTCACAATTTTATGTAGAAAATTTTATCACTTATTTCTAACAATTTTTTCACGAAATTTTCCTTTCTATATTTTTTCTTTGTGATTTTCTTTTCACCAAACATAAGAAAAAAAGTTACATTTTCAAATTTTTTTCTTTTCACTATATTTTATTATTTTTCAAAGTCTAAACAGGACTTAAATGAAATATTTTTGATTACAATTTTCAAAGGCCCTATGTTATAGTGTTATATAGGATGAATAATCTGGTTTATAATTTGGGAAGCATCGTTCAATTTTGAACATCTACCAAGCACATCCCATCAATGGCACAATCAAAGCACTGCTCATATGAATTGGCTAAGCTAATAATTACCAAGAGTTGACTGTGGGTAACCTAATCGTTGCAATTTACTCAGCCGAACATAAAACATCTCATCATTGCAAATTCACAGTGATAGAAAATTGGAGTTTGCGCAGCCATAGATTTGAAGATCAACCCCTTCCAATTCGTTAATATTAATTCCAAGTTGAAAAGATGTTACAAGACTTTCTTCCCACCTTGATCCATTTTTTCAACCAATACACGTAACGTATCATCATCAAATAATATGGCACTCTTCAACCGAAGAGCAAATTAAATCTTCAATCAATAAGGCCTCTCTCAAGCATTCAGTACGAGTACGGCCTAAGGAGAATTCTTGATAGAAGGGCTGCTTAAATTGTACTGCTTATCATTCGTAAAAGGAAAAAAAGCATTTTGTACGAGTGTAGCCAATATGTACTCTAGCCTATCTGGAGTGTCGTATGGAAAACTGAGTATTATCAAGTAGTACCTTATTAAAAATGGCTAAAAGATTTTAAAAGTTACAAAAAGTTATAGGTGTTTATTTATTGATGAACTCTTGGTAGGAGGTCTAGTAGAAGATGTTTAGTGATCTATGTTATATTACAATTTATAATTTTTAGATCAATTAATTTTAAGACAACAATTGGGGGGAAGGGGGGGGGGGCAGGAGATACTTTTCTCTAGATGGGTGGAAGCAGGGGCAAATTTAAGGGTGAAGTATGAGGGTCCTTGATACCCACTAGTTGAAAAAAATCCGCCAAAATTTTGTGTTAAGTTTCTCCAAAAAAAAGTTTCTCAAAAATTTAATATTTAGTATTACTTTGACAAGAACTTTCTTCGTGTGTTTTTACTCCCCTCCCTCCCAAAAAAGATGATTTTATTAGTCGAGATGTTAGCAAGAAGGTGATGTAATTGTGTTGTTATTTTTGCACTTATTCAGCGACGAATCTTTGTTGAAGTTTAAGGTGGCCTGAAGCCCCCCTCCCCTCCAACCTTTTTTTGCATTATCATATATGTACATTGTGTTATTCTTCATAATATACATAAGACCATATTTTTTCTATCGGATCGAAAGGTTAGAGATCAAATCTTGACCCCTTCAGATATTTTCTTGCAAGTTCCGCCATTGCACTTAATGCATGCCGGCCTGAAACAAATATTATTCCCTCAAAGCCTAAACTCATATAATCCAGAGACAGTTGACAAAAATGAATTGGACAACGTATTACGTATATAAGACTATCTACACTACATATGCTTCTACCACCTACAATTTAACCAGTCATTTTCCCCATCATATCTCACTACCCCACCAACTCCAACTCAACACTCTTATATCTCTTTCTCTGTCTGTGTGCGTATTGATTATCTGATATGAACAAGGGAGAGGTTAAGATTTAAGTGGAGGCCACCTTATCACTACCACTTTGATTCTTATTCTCTCTCTCTTCTTTTCTTTAATTCTTACCAATTTGGAGTAATGAAATTAAAAGAGAGTGGGCGTGACTTTGGTTTCACACTCACCATTGACTAAGTGGGAGCCCAAAAAATTGGCTTTATGTGCTTCCATCCATTGCTATTATTCTGAATTCTGATTCTCTGCAAGTTAACTTTACTTGGCAATTTGGCAAACCCTTATCAAATTTGACAAAAAATGCGTTTGTTCTGTTCTTTTCCCTGATATTTGTATCTTGGTTGATTGATTACTACAAGTCTAGAAGGTAAGACTTAGAGGCATGTGTGCCAAAAGTGTTAGAATCACACATATTGCTTGGAGCCAAAAGCTGATGCCAAAGAAAAGATTGAATCTCTCCCCCCCTTAGACGCCCTTGTCCTCAATTTGCTATTTTTGTTTGTATCAGTGGTGCTTGCCCATAAAAATATGACCCACATTAGAAGTTCTGATTGTTGTTATCAGTTGGAACGATCCAAACTGCTATGGTCATAATTAGCTGTGCATACCAAGCAAACGCAGCCAGTAAGATGTCGAATCAAGCTTTGGGGAGAAAAAAGAGGGAAAAAAGAGGGAACGATCCAAATTGCGATGGTCAAAAAAAAAAAAAAACAAACAAAGTTACAGAGCTCAAGGCATACGGAAAGGATGATGATTTTAATGCTGTTAAATTGATGAAATGGTAATTTTTTTAAAGAAAGAATTTTTAATCTGGAAACTGTGACAAAACTGTCTTGGCATGACTCAGACAACAACACAGTTGTACAAATTACTTCCCGCGTATGAACACAGATGATCTCCATGATTTTTCAGCCCAGCCGATTTTAGCAAACGCCGATGAGATTTTTCCATATCAACTGAATTTACCAATTTCCATCTTCTTCTTGATTGCTTTGTGTCCATGGTACACAAAGGAGTCGATTATCCCAGAAACGGTGAAAACACCTGGATCAAATATTTGCCAATATCAAGCACACAAAAAATGATCAATACTCAATTGAATGAGGTTTACAAAAAAACTACACAAATCAGAAAATGAACCCAGTGCCAGTGTACTTAGTAGACCAGATGTAGCCAGCAGGAAGGCATTACCTCCTACTATGGCACAAACGTTTGTCAAGAAGTGTAAGAATGAGACGTGTTCCTCCCTGAAAGTCACCTGAAATATGAAAGCCACTTAGAGCAATCAAGCATTAGCTTTCTCAGAGAAACCTCATAAAATCCACCATCAAGTCAGTGCAACAAACCCTCCTACCTAACAACATAAATCTCCCTAAAATAAGACAAAATTGAAGAATAAAACTAGCTTTAGAAGCATGCTGACTACTCCAACACCAGAAAAGGTTCTATCAACTTTAATCAACGGAATGAACTTACCTTGATTGGAGAAAGATCATAAAAGAAGAAAACTCCAGGTAGCATTGAAAAGTGCCCCGCTTCAGAACTCTTGAAGTGCTCCGTCACGGAAAACTGCACTAGGACACATAAGTATAGCTTTGCCATTGCTATGCTGGAAAGCTCCATATAATGGAATGCACGTACCTGGTTTGACTGGATAGTATGCCCATTTAAATCTGTGTATACAGTAGGTACCACCTGAAAACCAAAAAGAATGTAAGCTGGCCCAAGTTGTTAAATAGATATCCTTTTACTACGACAAAAAAAGGGGCAATCTTCCACCGTCAAGGACATTGCCCTGAACCCCCCCCTTCAAAAAAAAGGTGAATACCACCTCAGAGCTAGCTGCAAAATGAGCATTGCGCAAACATTTCACTAGAAGTAAATCAAACAAATTGACAAGTCAAACCAGTGGGCACGCAGGCTAGATAGATGTAAGTCAACATGCTATCCAAAAGGTAGTATAAATAAAAGAGAAACCAGAAACCATAAAATATACATCATTAACTGCATGCGACAATAAGCAGCATGTCCAATTCATGAGAAATCCAAGGAAGAACATCAATAGACAAGAGAAAAGATTTTTAAAAAGTTTGCATTTGAAAACCATGGTATCAAATTCTTGGAAGTGAAAAGCAAGAACACAAAAAGAGAATCCAGAAGAGTTCTGGTGACATCACAATATACAGCAAACAATTTAGGGGTCGCCCAGAAGAGATTCCCGTAAAGCAATTAAAAGAGATTAGTTTTGAACCCATCAACCACTCTACACAATTGAAAACCCCTTGCGACGAACTCCGCAGATAAACAAAGGTAACCAAATTTGCCCCCTGAAGATAATTGGTAATATTGGGTCTCATTTCTCATATAGTAACATACTCCAATTGCCATCCTCAAAATCAAGATATCTATGGGCATTACAGTTGTACCATGATGATTCAACACTTGGAGATTCATGCAACAGACTGGGACAGACAGCAGAACTCAGGACAAATATACAAAGCATCAAGCAAAAAGGCCAACCTTAAGAAAGTATTGATACATCCCATTAGGTGTGTTGTGCATCCATTGCACCCTGAAATATGACCATAAAAACAAAATCATAAATAATAAACAGAGAGAAATTTATGCACTTTAATGCAGTACTCAAAAAGAAAGTTCCAGAGATATAAAGGAAGAAGAGGGAGGCAAACCCATCAAGTGGATTCACAACACCAGGGAAATAGTCACCAAACGCAAGTCTATTGATCTTGTGGCTTATCTGCAAAGCAATGCACCATTTCTATTATCTATTCCCATTGAAACAAAATAGCAGCACTGTTATGTGGTTAAGACATCAATGTTCCACACAGAGGGTAAGAAGATGGCTTACATTGAAGCTATCCTTTTGAAATGACAATAAGTCATGTACATGAATACCAGACTGTTGAAAGCTTTTTCCAGGGGCAAAGTGAAAATTTCCAGCCACCTTGTTAACTTCCAAAAATCCATAAAGATTACATCCTTCACCTTCTTCATCCTTAATTTTTTGCAGGAAACCTTCCCTTTTACACTGGGTGCCACAATCAAATAAGACAATGTTGATGCAAATGCAATTCATATGTACCAGCATTAGCTACAGGAGTTACAGATATAAGCAGGCAATTGTGTTCTACAAAAGGACATTATTCCACAATCTTCATTTGAGTGTGACAGTTCAAACAAAAGCTAAATACTCTGCAAAGAAGAAACAGCATAACCTTGTCAATCGTATTGGTATTCAACCACATCATTCCCACTTTAAGATAAGATTTAAATTATGTATAAGCCACCTTTTCCTGAGAATGCATTCACTAACTCTTGGTATGTACCAGGTAATTGATAAAGACAATGGAATTCCATAAAACATAACCAAAAAACCAGGAGAATTTCCTCCAGGATTAAAATCTAACTGAATATACCCCCCCCCCTTTGCTGGTTCTATGCAAGAACTTGCATAGATGATTAGGATGGTTTACCTAGGTGAATGTTCTTACAGATAGAAATATCTTTTGCTAGTGGATGAGACAAGGGAAAGATAACACATAAACGGGAAACTTGGAGAGACACCATGGAGGCTTGGAGTCCAACGGATGCAAAGTGAGGAGGAATAACACTCAGAATATAGAGTGCAAGCTGAGCAGCAAGTATGCACTGGCACTCCAGATGTCAAAGTGGAAAGTTGTAACCACAATGTGAAGAAAAACTACTTCAAGTCAATCATACATAGTCATAGCCATAATAACTCACCAAAATCAGTTCGTGCCAAAAATGGAGTACCTCAAAGATTTTGTACGGCCTCCCATGTAGGGCACGCAAATGTTACTAAGTGGTGACCACTGAAACATGCATATGTTAAGAAGAGGCCACCAATGATAAACTAAAATTGGGTGTGCAGCCACAACAGGAAACATAAGACTCAGAACGAAGGGAACCGCATGAAGGTAGAGGTGAGTATAATTGAGAATAATAAGTGTAAGACACGAATTAGATGTTCAGGGCTGCCAAGAGAAGACATCTAATGTGGCAGGAATAACTACTAATCTAATGAAGATAACAAGTTTAAAACCTGTTATCGTCTTCTTATTGTTGTGTTACTCCGAACATGTTATATGCATCGGTTACAAGATTGGATAGATTAGTTATATGCTAAGATTTCGCTATTACTCCAAATATGCAGATATATGGTGGTGTCTATATAATGGTGGTATGAACAATAAACGATGCCTCTTTTTTTTGGGGGGGGGGGGTTAAGGAACAAATAGAGGATGCCTCTTATGACATGCTTCTTGAGTTTCTTCCACTACATCAGTGTTGCCTAGGCTATGTGATGCCAAATCGTTATTGGCTGTTCTGTACTGAGAAGTATGCTGTCTTTTCGTGTGAGTAGGGGTAAACAACCAAAGAAACTCGGATACAATGGGTACCGTTTATGTATGATGACATTTAAGGTTTGGCTGTGTGCTAAGACTTCACTGTGAGATGATTATGACGAGTGATCTATACATCACCTCAGGGAGCTTACTCTTTCACCAGCTTTCCACAATAGCAAGAGATCATAAAAATACTACAAAGCCAAAATGTCATTTTACATTTGACAAACCTGATCGATCAAATCTGGGTTTGCAAGTGCCCAACCCTTCTTCCTATATGCTTCACGAACTTCTTCGCAAGAGTTACAACAATCATCATCTGACTGCAAAATTCGAAGCAAAACTGGTACATGTAAAAGAAAAAGAAAAAAGAACACAATGTATCCTAAAAATATAACAGTATGACCTGGAGGGAGAAAACTCCAAGCATGGTCAATCATCAATTAGATACAAGCCCAACAAGTATGCATCACTATAATGCGGCCACTTAATTCCGCATTTCCTCCTCATGCTACACGCCTACACATGTTTGAGGAATAAACACAAACTATCCAGCAAATCGTATTTCAGGATACAAATTATGTCCACTGCACACCAACATAAGTTGCAAAGCTATTCACTAAAATATTTGCATGCTTAGGCAAGAAACAAATTAACAAAGAGACTTTATTGTTCTAATCCCACAACCCTTTGCGCTGATACTGTCAACGACCTGTATATCTTAGCAGATTGTAGTCTTAGGTTTTAGGACTCCACAAGTATGGAGCAAATTGGATCAAGGGAACCCGTTAACCTCAAACTTAGGCAAGTATGACCTCTCCGCCGGTCAACCCTCCTATGACTTAGTACACAAGTGCAAACAAATAGGCATACCGCTTCAGCACCATAACATGAACCACAGTAAGTCTCATTATGCTCCAGCCTCCCACCATGTCTCTGCAAAGGCTTCTCAATCTGCATGAATAGAAACATTTACACCAGCGGCAACGAATATCAAAACTAGAGCTTAGCAAAGCTGACCCGACAAAATTACCAACCAAAACCGATATGAAATTAAGTGGGTTTGGATATAGATTTTCAACCCATTTATTAAACTGAACGGATTGACAAGTTCAACCCGTTTAATTAAACGGGTTAGGTTGAAAAAAAATACCTATTTAACCCGTTCAATTAAATGGACAAGCCAGGTCAACCTATTTGCCCATTCATTATTTACCCGTTTATCCTTTTATTTGATAATTAAGAACATAAATTAAAAATAAATTTGAAAATGTGAATTATGATTAATCAGGGGAGCTTTAGGCAATAATTAGTTAATGTGATATGCAAGGTTAATTTTTAATGCCATGTAATTACGTATTAGTTAAAAATATTAAACGGGTAATTTACGTGACTTGGTTATCTTAAACGGGTTAAAGGGCCAATCCATTTAAAAATTAAACAGGTACATGTCCAAATTTTCAACTCATTTAATAAATAGGTTAGGTTCAGGTCAAGGGATTCTCAACCTGATGTAGAACGCTTTGAGAGCAATTCCTACACCGGAAGAATTCACACACAAAGCACTCAAATAATACTCAATTCAATTTAATTCAATTCAAATGTATCCCCATAATGCATAATTGGGAGTTTAAATCGAAGAGTACATCCTAATGTGATAAGGAAACTAAATAATAATATAATCAAAAGATATTATTTGCTACCTAAATGATAAAATAAAATAACTAAAAGATATTGTCTTCCTAAATAAAAATTCCTAATTTTTAAATTTCCTATTTCTCCTAGAATAGAATTTCCTATGATATCTGTTTGCATCACAACTGCTTTAAGTTGAATATGAACACAAATCCAACCCGACCTATTTCCCAGCTCTAATCAAAACACGTGAATTAATTATAGATCGTCTGAAGGTTCTGAATATAAGTTGAGAAATTGGATCTATGCAAGAACATTTTAGGAAGCTAAATAGCATTTTGTGCTAAAGAGTTCAAATATATATCTTTTATTCACATTCCATTTGGAGTCAAATCATCAATAAAGATATATATGCAGCTTGTATTTTCCACTCATCTAGTACCTAGAAGCTCTAGACGAGGTATTGGTATGGTAATTTATGATTGAATATCAAGAATAAAACTTTCACCGAAAATTTCCATCCCCATCCTCAAACCCGATTCTTCTACTTCCAATTTGAAGATCCTTCTACTTCTAATTTGAAATCCCCCTGTTTCTCTCCAGTCTGCCCCATTCCTTCATCCTTCCGCACTCTCACCCTCTCTTTCCCTTTTAACTGTGGTCCATCAATGAGGTTTTATGAGGGTCAACTAAAAACACTAGGCAAACACTTCTTTTGTCAGAAACAACAGCAATAAAAACATATCCAATCTGAGGCCGCATCAAAATTTTATGCAACAGCATCTCCAAATTCTAGGACCAGGCAACGGACGTCCACGGAATTAAATCATGTTTTTGACACCAACGCTTCCCATATGAATAGCATGTTCAGAAAGCTTGGATTTAAGCAATATCACTGTGGACAGCTGGGCTAGGAAACTACTACAGAATTCTTTGTGATTACTCACTAAAAGTACATCAGCATCCCCTGCCACTATACTTAAAATAACATAACAAAAGCAAGCTGAGGGTTAGCTCACAAGGTAATGCCAGACATATTTTTCACTGCTAGTAGAAGTGACATAACAAAAACGCAAGGTGTTGCAGATTTGCAATGAATACATCCAGGAATATACGTCGTCTAGAAGATTTATGCGACTTTACATACACACTCACAAAAATGCATGAGAGAGAAGCAAGCTTCCTGTTGCCTTTCAGATATATGTGCAATCATTTTCACTAACCTTGGGAGCACCAATGCCCTCTTGCCGCGACTCTATAACATTCCCATGAGAATCTAATCTTTTCTTGATTATGTCATGCCTCTGCAGGCCAAAGGAGCCTAATAAGCGAAATTCATGAAAGTAGATAAATTCAACCATAAATAGAGGATACATGATATCTACCAGATAGACACTGCCCAAGTTTGATGCTTTCTGGTTCTTATGCTGTCTAAAATATTTCGATTCTACCATGAAGAATGTCTTATAGGGAATTCCTCCCTGTATGCAACTTATTTCAGGTCCTTTTTTTTTAAAAAAAAGTGGTAGATATCACTCTTCTCTAATTACCCACACTTGGCTTCTGTTCTATCAACTAATGAAAAAAGGGGCCATGGTGCCTATTATCTGCATACTAATATGTTGCCAGCATATAATAAATTCATTCAACAGACTGAGAGATCCACCTTGACTGATGACACATGCAAAGCAACATTAAGCTGAAACCTCTGAACATTTTGGAAGTATAGTAACTAACCATGTTACCTAGTTGACACCTAAACTAAAAGGGGCAGATGGTTCTAGAAAATCAAAATTAGCCAGAGGAAACTGCACTGCTTAACACTTACTACATCGAGGTGCTGCTGTCCACTGATATCCATAGCATCAAGGCTGATAATTGAACATGGTAATGCCGGGAAAGTGACATCAAACTGCAAGTCACCAAAAAGGAATAACAGATCAGTTAAGAGATCTAAGCAAATTATGCAAGCATTTAGCTTCCTCGAACAAATAGTTACAAAGATACTAAGGAACACAGAACTTGGGATCAGAAATGCAAACTTCAAGATAAATGCACCCAAAAAATCACCCCTAATAAGGCCAAAGTTCATTGCACAAGTATCAGACTAAAGACCCAAGAACACATACAAATGTCTATGGCTAAAAACTCAATCACCAGACACAAAAACCGCAATTTGTAATAGCACTAAACTTCGCGCAAAAAAGAAGATTACATTACATTAATGCGCTTTGCGCAAAAAAGAAGATTACAGTACATTAATGCGTAGAGTTTCTCCTCTAGAAGTGTCTACTACAAGCTGGGTTTCAGTCACAGGATGTAGATATAGTCCTGCAATCACATTGAAGAAATGATTAAGAGTCCATCACTAGTAATCTTATCAGTAGACACAAATATATATATTTTAATGATAAATAAACAGGTAAAACAAATTTCCATTGGCTCCAAAAAAATGTGAGTCCTTGATCTCTCAACAGAACATCTATTTCTACACTCGTCTGACTAAAATAGTAACAGAAGAGGGAAGCCTTTCAGCCAACAAAAATATATGAAGACGGACAAATAAGCCAAGAAAGTCTCACCTTGTGATACAGAATAAGGTAACCTAGCAAGTAGCTATCCGTACATATGTTGACACATAACCAAAGGAAGACGAACTTTGTTACACAATAAGGTCACCTGCTGGATACACTTAACACTAAAATTCAGGCATAGGAAACATGGTTCTTCATATAAATTTTATTCTAAAATCTCAATCTTTTGGGCTTCCCAACTTGATAGACATCGGTACAGCATAAACTTTTTTGTTTGTTCATTTTCTTCTATAGAAACATTTACAAGGTCAGCACTCCACAAAATTATACATGTAATTTATTCAAACAGGAAACGAGAAGGCCCCAGGTGCCTTGCCACGACATTCACCGTTGCACTTTACTTTGTTTGCCCCCGAGTATGCAGAAAAGGACTCAGCTTTTTATACCATACAAGCACAGCAGAGGCTTCAGGTCATAGTTGTACAAAACTACCTAATGAAAGCGGGATCAGCATAAGAAGAAAACGAAAAGAAAAAAAAAAACTATTCCAAACCCACAGCCTAGCCACAAACTACAAAGTCCTCTTAACATTCAGCAAACAGAACATCAAAGTCAACTATAAAAAAAGCTTAGCTTTGAATCCAAGAAATTTGGAACTCAAAATCCACAATAATGTGATGATCGCACTGAAAGGCAACTGTGTTTCAGAAGCCTATAAACTTGCAGAGGTTCATTGCTCGGGAAACTAATGGACATCCACATACAGCTAAATGAACACACTAACTGTTCATCAAGCGGAATAAACTTATTCTCCAAATAGCTAGAACTATAGAAGTAAATATATATGCCTAAGTAACGGGGACCAATAGATAATCATCATTATTATAAGTTTGAAAACCCACATTGTGAACGATAACATACTATGTAGGGGAAATTAAAGCACCTAGTCATGACCCTTTTTGTGAATCCCACCAAGACAAAACCCAATATGGGTAACTTTAAATTGGATTTGTAGCTGTTTGTTCCTACCACAGTTCCAACACCTACTGGAGGAACAAGCTGCTATGCTATGGCCAAAATATCAACAAACGATCCAATGTGCTGGTTTGCATAACCATTAATCATCCAGGAAACTAAAACCCATTTCTTAAACTCGAATCACATAAATCTACGTTGGTGATACCACACACACCGCATTTGAATCAGAAATCTGTTCAAAAACCTAAACCTACACGCCATGGATTGAAGATGTTAAGAAGCTTAAAAATTTACCCAACTGGCAAAACATACACCGAATTTGGAGCTTAACATTACTGACATAAATCAACATAAGATTTGAGAATGGGAAGACGAAATGAACGCTTACGGAGTTCGGAGAAGAAGAGGAGGAGCATGACCAAGGAGGAGACGAGGGTGATGACACCACCAGAGAGAGAACGGCTGTAGAAATCTTCATTGATTTTAGGGTAAGCATCCAAATTCCGAATCTTGTTGAATATGGCTTCCATCCCAAATCCTTCCTTCTTCCCAAACCAACCGCCAATTTCTTCTTCGTTTTTTTTTTAAAAAATTTAATTTTCCAAAATTAAAAAAATCTGAGTTTATTCAGAATGGAATGAAGGGAATCAAACACCTCGTCAGAAGATGCACGAGGTGTTTGTGTGGATGTTGTTTGTGTGTCTCTTGATTTTGTTTTTGTCTGTATGAGGGTTTGACGGAGGAGGTGGTGGTGGGTCTTGTGTTCGTCGCTGGAGAGAGAATGGGAAATGAAAGGAGTCGTAGTTTTGGTCTGGTCACCTCCTCTTCTTCCGCCTCAGCGCTAGATCTGGGGGGGTCCTGCTTGCCTCTATTGCCTGTCCCCCATTCTCATTCTCATTCTCATTCTCATTTTCATTTTCATTTCTCCCTTGACCAGATTCAACTTTGCGTTCGGCTTTCGTCTCTCGTTTGGACCATCTCCTCCCTATCCCATTCTTTTTTTTATGTGCGCATAGGCCCATAGAAGAAATTCCAAAAGCCCATAATTTTCTTTTTGTAAAAAAAAAAAAATTCTCTACTTTATTTCAAACAAATAGTATAATTGCATAGGCCTGCACCATCACCCCAAGCCAACACCCCCAACCCATTCACAATCAACCCAGCCCTGCAGCGTCAACAGACTTGAAAATTTGGCCTCCACCATCACCCCAAGACTTAAAAAAAAAAAAGAAAGAAAACAACTAAGCATGCGTTTTACATTGCTGATCAATTTGCAATGCATATTTGTGAATGGTATACATGAATGATGCATGAATTCAAGAATACTGACAATGCCCAAAAAACAAAAGGAAAAAAAAAAACCCTACTGGGATAACAGGGGTAATCTTTTCGTGAGTCAATTAAAAAAGATCAATCTCAACTCACTTTCATTATTTTAACCAAGTTCAATTTAACCAACCTACTTCAACCCATTTCAATCTTTTACCCATCCTAATTTACTACGAAAAGAACAGGGCCTTAGTTGTTTGTTGAGATCAATAATTAACCTGCCAATAACTTTCAATCATGAAATTCTAACAAAAATTAAACAATTATAGGACAAACTTAATGAATTCTAAATTAAAGTAAGTCTACTAATTAATTTTCAAATAAAACAATCTTACCGTCTGTGCATTCGTATAAAAATATATCTCTTTTCCTGGTTAAGATGTTTGGAGAGTAGTCCAATCTATATTACATGAGAGTTTTACCTCTAATTTTGTCCCATAGAATAGAGAGTGCCCTTCTATTTTGCTAGATCAAATATTTAACCATACATTTCTGATTTATCTTTCAACAATATTATGATTATGATTTAGATTGTCCATCGATAATTTTGTACGCACTATGTAGTGCAGTGACTTCATCTTCATTTGACGTGTCTCATATTGTGCGATCTTGTATCATTGTGTGATGTCACATCCACAACTTTCAAGCCCAATCGAATTCAAAAATGAACATGGCTCAAACATTGCCATTCTTTTTTGGGTTGGGGGGGTCGAAATAGGATTTAGGTTTGGTTTCTTTGTTTGGGCCTCCATCCCCCATTCTGGGCTTTGTGTCTGGGCCCATCCGTGGTAAAGGGAGACAGCTATAGTTAGGGTCAACCAATCTGAAATACTTTATGTAGAACCCCATACCACAAACCCATCTACAAAAACAATTACACACTGATGTCTTAACCTCTGGTGTAGAATGACCTGCTGCCCAAATTTTATTTAAAAAGAAAAAACAAAAACAAAACAAAACAACTTTTGGCGTACCTGTCTTGGAAACGGTCATTTTTTAAAAGGAAATTATCAAATATCTTAACATTTGATGAGCTACTTTTGACCCAAAAATCTGATTATGAGGTCGATCTAAAACCTTATTTGACCTGATTCAAATATGTACCTAAAATGACTCGAATCGAATAATATTCGAACCAATTTGAATCCGAATAGATTCAACCTGAAAAAGCACATACTTTAATTAACTTCTTTAAATATCTTTTCCCTCTTCTGTACAAGAATTTAACAACTAATTTTAAATCTTTTGACTTGCACAACACGCATAGAAAACTCTCGAGTAGATACATACAAATGTGTCTAACTAAATGTCTTATGTATATTACGTGTCCATGCAATTGTTCTAACAAGGGTCTGTTTTTAATTTGAAATTGAGTCGTGGGATGCAACCGTCCGAAGGGAAGGGCAACGGACCTTCCGAGCCCCAAAGGGTTAGCTTCTAAATGGGCCCCTTTAATTTCTGGTTAAATCCCAGCTCTCTAGCTGGATTTCATTCATATCTACAATATCTTCAAAGCTACAGGATAATTAGTTTTATAAGGCCAGGTTTACATGTCCTTATACCCTAATTTGCTTGAGTTCAAAAATGACCAGATTTTAATATTGCCGTGACTCCCTTTTTTTTTTTTTTTTTCCTCCTTTGCCCCTTCAAAACACCTGGATTAGAATACACGTCCAAGAGATCAAAACCCTTTATATTTTAGTCATAGCGTATGTCTACTTTATTGGACAGCCATTTGGAATATTCGAGATTATTGACATTGTAAAATATTTAACTCGCTTCTCCGTGGAACGAGAAAAATCGCCTCAAAGATACTAGTAGTCTAGTATGTGACGATTTATATTATATTAAGGTGCATACTTTAATTAAGAAAATTCAATTAATAGCGTTAATTAAAATGGTTGTGAATTTCCAATTCAAAATGAATAGACCAAAACAAGATTAATTTTATTAGGAAAAAACAAAAATATAAAGGTATGATACTGCATTGAAATTAGACTAGAATTTGACAAAAATAAGATGTTTGATGGCTGCCACTCTCAACAACATATACGAAGACTTAGTTTGCGAAACAAGCACGCCAACTTAAATGCACATGATTTATTTTTTTAACGTGTATTTATCATGTAGACAATTTTTTTTATGTGACGCTGACATGACTTGTAAGATCCACATACTCGCTCATCAAAATGTCCAATGATACATGCGCATGCACATTGAAATAATTCATGAAATGTAAAAGAAGATAATGTAATGAGAACGTATGAAATCAGAACAGTACATTTTGTTGGGCAGGGCACACGCATGATGCATCCCCCAACTTATTTATTAATGGTAAGTATCTTACCTAGACTGGCCACTGCCAAATATAACTTCGGCAAACAAAAAGGCGTATTCAACAATAGTAGAGCATGATACTCAACGTAGCATTGGATTTAGTAGTTCATTCGTATTAATCAATCACAGGACATATATTGTTTACATTTAAATATATTCAAAGTCTATGCTAAACGAAGTTAATATTGTTACAGTATAAAAAACATTCATGAGCCTCCAAATATCAGTTTAACTGTTTTGTTGAGTTAGTTATTAAACATGATATTAACATCTGTTTGAATAAGAAGTCTTATATTCGAATCTCAACTACCTGTACATTAAATTATTAAGTAAAGTGGGGAGCAGAATTCACAACAGTCACGCTTCAAATCTAAATTACTTTTTTTTTAAATTATTGACAAGTCACACACATAAGGTGCTAAGACTGCAACACAAGACAGACAAAATAAAATATACCAACAAACTAAAGAAACAACAAGACACAATACTAGGATACTACTTGACATCAAGGGAATCAACTAGGGCTGATTTGTACCGAACCATCAAAGAAAAAGTGTAGATTAATATCTTCATCAACTATCCTCGATAATGTGTTATATGGGTCTGTTCTTTTCGTTTGTCTTTTTCAATTTACCAACTTCAACCTTCTTCAACCAACATCAACCCACTCAAATAAAAAATACCAACTTCATACCACTTCAACCAAATTCAACCTACTTCAACCCACTTCAACAAATTTCAACTCATATCCTTCAAAATTTTATTCTCATTATTTGAATCAATTTCAAAAAATATATCAACTTTGACTCACTTCAATCTACTTCAACCCACTTCAACACACTTCAATCCACTTCAACAAAAAATATCAACTTCAACTCACCTCAACCAACTTTACTCTTTTAGCAACCCCAATTTACCAACGAAAAGAACAAATTCATAGTAGAAAAATTATTTTTAAACCTTCAACCATCAGTTTTGACGTTTTAATTTACTTGATTCTTGAACAAACATAAAGGGGGTGTTTGATAACATAACTATTTGGAGGAAAAAAAGTTGTTTGGGAAGATTTTAGCTATTTTGACTAAGTCAAATAGCTAAAGAAGTATTTGATAAACAGCTGTTTGAAAGAGCTGTTTTGCCCCAAACAGCTATTTCTATTAGCCTTTTGGAAATAACTGTTTGTACAAATTACGGCATTGTCCAAAATTTTAACAAAATTACATGCATGTCATTAATAAATTCTATTCCTAGTTTCTTACTTTGCCTGAATCTTTGATAACTTTTACCTCCAACTTCTTCTACTTGACCTCCCCACCTTCATCTCCACCCTCCCTATTGTCATTAAAAAATCCTATTCCTAGTTTTCATCTGGGTTGATGAAGATTAAATTATTTGAAATCCATGCATATTTCAATTCATGACAAAAATATAGATGCAAGTTCATATTAATTGCAATTCATAAAAAAATAAGCATTTCTAAAAATAATAAAGGTTATAATTAAGCTGTAGGCACTATATAAGTAAGTAAATATTGAAAATAAAAGAAAATAAGTAATGAACAAAAGTTATTTAAATTAATGAAAAAAAAGTTCCATGGATGAAGCTAATTTGTACATATGATATACATCAATTTTTTTAAAAATAAAATAAGATGATCAATAGATAAAAACTTATTCAATTGAAAAGTATTTTAGAGAAAGGGCATCAATGAAATTTTACCAAACGTATTTTCTAAAAACAGCTAATTTTACTAAACACTTTTTCTAGAAATAGCTAATTCAAACAGCTAATGTAAACAGTTAATCCAAACAACTAACAGCTAACAACTAATACAAATAACTAATAGCTAACTCCCCAACCCGCCCCTCCCCCAAAAAAAAAAGAAAGCAAAAAGAGACTTGTATATGTGGTTTGATTGCTTAATGGGAATATTAATTAATAAGAAAGCATTGGCAAGATAATCATGCTTCAACTTATTGGGAGGGCCCTCCAATTTGCCCCACGAACTGTCCAAATCAAATAGAACAACACAGGAATGCTAAAGAACCATCAATTAATGCCTACATTCTAAATTCAGAAATAGTTCATCACTATTGATTCCAATGGTGTGATATTATTTATTTATTTGTGGCTTGGAGTGTAATTTATTAGTTCATTTAGGTCCTGTTTGGCAAACAGTTGTTAGCTGTTAGCTGTTTGCTGTTTGTATTAGCTGTTAGCTGTTAGCTTTTGAGTTAACTGTTTGTATTAGCTGTTTGAATTAGCTGTTTGTTGAAAAACTGTTTGGTAAAATTTTTACATTTAGTATATGAGTACGAGAATAACCTCAATATTGAGATTGAAATAGGATAGTTTATTCTTATAAAAATTGTTACCAGAGAAAGTTACAAAACTGCAGCCGAATTTTGACAGATTATTTTGACGCAAAGTTGATCCGTCAGAAATTTTAACGATGATTGGAAAGCAAGGATTTTGACGGTGCGTCATTATGCGGATCTCGACATAATTTTTAACGGATTGTTTTGAGGGAAAGTAAATCCATTAGAAATTTTGACGGAAAATGGGGGATTTTGACGGGCACCGTGACGAACTGTCAGTCTATCAAAATATGTTCGTCACAAATTCTAATCGGTTGTCGGGCCGTCAAAATCAGTCTGTCACTAATTTTGGTGGGTCCGTGAACATAGTCAGAGGAGACACCCAAAGCGAAAGCGCTATAGAGGGAAAAAAAAAACTATTATATTATTATTATTATTATTATTATTATTATTATTATTAGTGTTTTTGCGGGGTAGAAAATTTAGATCATTTAACTCATTATTATGATTTTGTGTTTCTAAAATAAATATATACGTCTTTTCTTATAGTTCTCTACTCAGCTTCTATCCCAAAAAAAAGTTATCAACTCAATTACTTCATTGAGGGGGGAAAAAAAAAAGGAGATGATCAGTTTGATATGATTTTAACAAAAAAGGTTTTTTTTAAAAAAAAAATTTACGCAGACATGCACACAAAGAAAAAATATATATGGCTCAAGGTTTAAATTATTGATTACAAGATTTAGAGTTAATTAACATTGGAAAAATAAAGTCCATTCAATATAATGTATAGATATTTGTATACAGAGTGTCCATTTAATTAATCATTTAAGTGAAAATTTTTACTTTATTTAATAACCATTATGTGTTTTTGTTAAATAAAAAATTCAGACTTCTCTGTTATCAAATTATTTTTCTTTTATAGATTGCTTTTTAAAATTAAACACCTGTACAGGAGCATAGGTACAAACTAGTTATCATTAAATTATAAAATTGTATGTGCATGCTAAGGATATATTTGTAAATTTGTTGTGAATTATTTCAATGGGGAGCTCCGACATACTAAACAAAGGAATTAGGATACAAATGAATTCTTAATTTCACTTTTGAATTCTCAGTTATTGATTCTCGCATTCCAAATACCATCTTATAATAAAATATTTATTTAAAGTGCTCTTGTTTTTAAAAGTTTGTAGTTGTCCAGTAGGCAACAAATTGTGCTGAATTTAAATTTAAGTTTCAGAAAAGAGCTTGACTGAACGAAGTATACATGAGTAAACATATTAGTGGATTGCAATCAATTAGAAGACTTTTAGTAGCGGTTTCATTAGAAATTAGTCATTTTTTAATTATTTTTTTGTGCTAGCCTGAAAATGAGGAACATGTTTAGTGACTTTTTTGGTTTACTTAGATTATGTATTTTCTTGGACTATCCCCGGTTATGATCGAAAAAAGAAGAAGAAGAATAAGACTGCTACATTTAACATCTTCATGGACTATCCCCGGTTATGATCAAAAAAAGAAGAAGAAGAAGAAGAAGAATAAGACTGATACATTTAATATCTTCATGAAACTTTTGGCAATATAAATATAATGTTAATACTTTAATTGTGCTGCTAGTCGCTCTCATGCATCTGATTAACAATCTCAGTGGCGTATCCAAACAATCTCCAATATAAACACCTTAAAGGTGTTCATTATACACGTACAAGATATATATTTATCAACGGAACAACTTTACTGAAATCCCAATTTATTTTATTCGTTGGTGCAATGACATCCTATTTACATGCACCCGATTAAATAATCCCAATCTACGATTCTGTACTTCATTAACCAACGCAAGTACTTGGGGAGATCCTTAAACTAAAATATATAACGAGGTAAGTGGTCAGGGATAAGCTTTAAAATTGCAGGGATGATTAATTTTTTGATTATGCATCAAGGAACCAACTTTAAAAATTGTGAAACATGTTAGCCTTAAAAATTATTAAATTTTATTTTCTTTTTGATGAATTGATTGTGAGCTGGCCAGGCCCAAATTGATTTTATTATTATTGTTATTGTTATTGGGGAGAACCAAGGAGGGAGCCCACTTCAACCAAGGTCCATGGCAACAAGCCCAAGTGAAGTTCCATCCTAAAACCAATTGGCAATAGGAGGAGTAGCCCACT
Source organism: Carnegiea gigantea (assembly GCA_029747015.1). NCBI lineage: Eukaryota > Viridiplantae > Streptophyta > Magnoliopsida > Caryophyllales > Cactaceae > Carnegiea > Carnegiea gigantea. The sequence continues at coordinate 67,870 of JAKOGI010000795.1, read as the reverse complement.
TGACTTATATACCATGACCCTTCTTCTCAAACTCCCGATGTGGGACTTCTTTACTTATGTGTGACGTTCCCAACAATCTCCCCCTCACACATGAGTGCACAAGCTCCCCCTTGAGCGGAAGTCTTTACCAAGGTGTCAAGCCACCCATCAAGAGCTTATCCACACCATCGAGCCACGCTGCAGCACACGTATTACCGCTCGATCAACACCTGCGTGTCATTTCACCAAGTTCGTCCATGGGGTCCACCATGCCACACCTTTTTGTTGCCTAGCCGAACGCACCATCGGCTCTGATACCACTTGTTAGGAATAATATTAGAGCAACAATAATAGCGGAAGCGATAGGATGAGTTAGAGATTCAGAATTCAAGTGAATAACAGAAAACAGAAATAAGAAGACAAGAGATTTAACGTGAAAACCCAATGCGGGAAAAACCACGGACGGCGACAGCACCAGAACAATTCACTATGAGCAGGAAGAATACAACACGATCACAATCACCACAGTGATTTGATCTAAGAGCATAATTACAACCTCTCTATTGTAATTCCTTACAAAGTACTTCTACCTCTCAATGTATGTATGAGTACTGGAGATATTTTAGATCCTAAACCCAACCCCCTTTATATAGGGTCCAAACAGTAGGGTTTTTCCCCCTTAGCGTGCAACCCTAGCCGCCCAGGTGAAATCCTTCCTTGAACAGAACTCTACTGCCTTCCGAGAGAGGCGGCGTAAACACACGGGGCACGACCGTGCCACGTGGCACGGTCACCCCGTGCCACATGGCACGGCCGTGCCACGTGGCACGGCACCCCCGTGCCGTTTTTCTGTCCTCTTCGACTGGACGTTCTTCGTCTTGACACGCCCGTGTCCTGTGTAGCATGGTCCCACCGTGCCGGTACTTGGATTTTGGGCCACGAAACCCAACAATCTCCACCTTGGACCAAAAATCTCCAATCACTGCTTTCTGACTCCGTCATTGCACCCCGAAGGGTGACGCCCCCTCTCTAGGGGCACTGCCCCGATGGGCACTTAGTGGCTGTGAATACCCACTAAGTCCAAGCAATGCTCGAACTTAGCCAATGGTAGAGGCTTGGTTAACATGTCTGCAGGATTTTCTGACGTGTGAATCTTCTTCACTATTATTTCACCTGCAGCAACTGTGTCTCTAATGTAGTGGTATTTCACACTAATATGCTTGGTCTTCGAGTGGTAGGCATCGTTCTTAGTCAGGTGGATGGCACTCTGACTATCAGAAAACACAACAGTCGGAGTTTGTGGGACTCCGAGCTCGATCACAAGACCCCTTAGCCAGGTAGCTTCCTTCACCCCTTCAGTAGCAGCAATGTACTCAGCTTCAGTAGTAGACAAGGCTGCAATAGACTGCAATGATGCTTTCTAGGAGATAGCACTTGCACACATGATGAAGATATACCCAGATATAGACCTCCTCCTATCCAAGTCACCAGTATAATCAGCATCAACAAAGCCTACAACATCTGATGTATCAGCTTTGTCTCTATCAAACACCAACCTCTTCCCTATAGTACCCTTCACATATCGAAGGGTCCATTTCACAGCTTCCCAATAATCCTTCCCAGGATTGTGCATATATCTACTTACCACACTTACAGCATGTGATAAGTCTGGTCTAGTGCAAACCATAGCATACATCAAACTACCAACAGCACTAGAATAAGGTACGTTGGACATTCTTCTGATGTCTTCCTCTGTTTGCGGGCAGCATCCCGCAAACAGTCTGAAGTGTGCAGCAAGTGGAGTGGAAACTGTCTTGCAGTTGTCCATGTTGTATTTACTTAGCACTTTCTCAAGGTACCGTTCTTGAAACAAATACAATTTACCTGCTTTCCGATCCCTGTGGATCTCCATGCCTAGTATCTTCTTTGCTGCACCCAAGTCTTTCATCTCAAACTCCTTACTGAGTTGAGATTTCAGTATGCCAATTAAGGTCTTGTCTTTAGAAGCAATCAACATATCATCGACATACAGCAGTAGATAAATGAAAGTACTATCAGAATACTGTCTAAAGTACACACAATTGTCATATCTACTACGTGTATATCCTTTATCAGTCATAAATGTATCAAAATGTTTATACCACTGCCTTGGAGCTTGCTTGAGTCCATATAAGGACTTTTGCAATTTACATACCAATTGTTCCTTCCCAGGAACTGCAAACCCTTCAGGTTGTCTCATGTAAATTTCTTCTTCCAACTCTCCATGTAGGAATGCGGTTTTCACATCAAGCTGCTCCAACTCCAAGTCAAATAATGTGACAAGTGCAAGAAGGACTCGAATAGAGGTATGTCTAACAACAGGGGAGAAGACCTCATTGTAGTCAATATCTTCCCTTTGGTTGCAACCACGAACAACCAACCGTGCCTTCCATCTTGCATCTTCAACTCCAGGAATTCCTTCTTTCTTCTTGTAGATCCACTTGACAGTTAAGGCTCTTCGGCCTTTAGGCAGTTCACAGAGTTCCCATGTTCGGTTCTTTTGCAGACTTTCCATCTCTTCTTGCATAGTTAGGATCCAGTTAGGTGAACTTGGGCAAGTGATTGCTTCAGTGTAATTTGAAGGTTCAGCACTTTCAGGCACTTCCTCTGCAAATGAAAGTGCGTATGCTATCAGCCCCTCATCATCGTTGTAACGGGCAGGTCTCCTGATCTCCCTTCGAGGACGATCACGAGCTATAGAATGGACAACCTCCTCCTGAGGTTGATTGGGACTGATGGTTCCAGGTTCAGTAACCTGGGCCTCCCTATTGGGTTGATTAGTAGTTCCACCTTGAGCTGTTACGGTCTCCATCTCTATCTCCACATTGACATCTTCCTGATTACCTATATCAGTAGAAGGAACAGCAGTATTCTTCCCAGAAGATAACATAGCAGTCTCATTGAAAGTAACATCCATACTTTGAATTACTTTCTTAGACTCAGGACACCACATGCGGTATCCCTTAGACTCAGATGCATATCCAAGTAACATGCATTTGACAGCCCTAGGGGCTAATTTCCCATTATTCACATGGGCAAACACAGGACATCCAAATATTCTTAAATTAGAATAATCAACAGGATTACCTGACCATACTTCTTCTGGGATTTTGAAGTCAATTGAGGTGTGTGGTGAACGATTTATTAGGTAGCAGGCTGTAGAAATAGCCTCTGCCCAAAACGCCTTGCGATCCCAAAGCCCGACATGTGAAAGCATACATCTAGCTTTCTCCAGTAGAGTCCTGTTGATTCGTTCTGCAACCCCATTTTGCTGTGGTTTACCAACCAACGTCTTGTGCCTAGCTATGCCATTTTTTGTGTAGAACTCTTCAAACTCTGACTCAACGAACTCAAGACCATTGTCAGTCCTAAATTTCTTGATCTTTCTCCCAGTCTGGTTTTCAAACAGAGCCTTGAACTTCTTGAACATGGAGAACGTCTCATTTTTCTGTCTCAAGAAGTAAACCCAAATCTTGCGTGAGAAATCGTCAACAAAAGTTAACATGTAACGCTTACCTCCATAAGAAGGAACCTTTGAAGGACCCCACAAATCAGAATGAATATAGTCAAGGATCCCCTGAGTACGGTGTGTTGCTTTCGAGAAACTTACCCTCTTTTGTTTCCCAAAGACGCAGTGATCACAAAAATTGAGCTTACCCGTACTGGCGTTACCAAGACAGCCTTTCTTACCCAGAATGGTAATCCCTTTCTCACTCATATGGCCCAACCTCATGTGCCATAACTTTGTATCATCTATTGTACCAGCTGCAGCTACACCTGTAACTGTAGTTCCTTGTAGAATGTAGAGATTGCCTTGCCTCAATCCCTTCATTATCACCATGGCTCCCTTAGTTACCTTTAGGACACCATTTTCCATCGAAATTCTGCAACCATTAGTCTCAAGAGTACCCAAGGATATTAAACAACGAGTCATGTCAGGTATGTGACGCACTTTAGACAATGTTCTAATTGTCCCATCATGGGTTTTTATCTGAACAGTACCTATCTCGGCAACTTTGCATTTAGCATTGTTACCCATAAGTACCACCCCAGTGTCAACTGCCTCATAGGTGACAAACCAGTCCTTATGAGGGCACATGTGAAACGTACAACCAGAATCTAAAACCCAATCAACATCCACGCCCCTTTCGGAGGTGGTAGCCAAAGAAGTAGCAAGTAACACATCACCATCAGACTCCGACTCTACTACACAATCAGCTGTAGCAATTTTCTCCTTATCCTCCTTTTCATTCTTTTTCTTTAATTTCCAGCAGTTAGCCTTGATATGACCCAATTTGTTGCAGTAGTGGCAGGTTTTGTTAGAGTGAGGATTCCTTGACTTAGAACGGTTCTTTTTCTTATTACCGTTCCCCCCTTTCTCAGTGGTTCTACCCCTGACAACTAATCTCTCAGACTGATCAGCATGGATGTCTTGGTCAAATTTTTCTTTAGACAGCAGGTTAGACTTCACATCCTCAAACGATATAGTATCCGAGTTACTATATAACATGATTTCCTTAAAGTGTTTGTAGGAAGGGGGTAGAGACACAACAAGTAGAATGGCCTTATCCTCATCCTCAATTTTAACATCCAAACTCTCCAAATCTACTAGAATAGAATTAAATTCATTCAAGTGTTTTTGGACAGGAGTACCTTCAGCCATACGAAAGGTGTACAACCTTTCCTTCAAACGGATCTTGTTGGCGAGACTCTTCGTCATGTAAAGTTCCTCCAGCCGAGCCCACAGATCCACCGCAGTTGTCTTATCCAGCACCTCTCGTAGGACATGTGGTGTCAAGCACAACTGTATGGCTGAAACCGCTTTCAGCTCCAGTTCCTCCCATTCGTCATCCGTCAACGATCCACGTCTCTTCTTTACATCTTCAGCCCACTGTTCTTCTGTCATCTTCTCAGGTTTTACGTGAGGTCCCTTCAGAACCTTCCACAACCCGTGCTGAATGAGAACTGCTCTCATCTGCACCTTCCAGATATTAAAACTAATCTCCCCATCGAATTTCTGAATATCTACCTTCATGATAGAAGACATCCTATAACTTGGGCTTGTTGCCATGGGCCTTGGTTGTAGTGGGCTCCCTCCTTGGATCTCCCCAACAATTATTATTATTATTATTATATCACATAATTTTTATATTATTTCTGTTTGCCATTTGGTGTTTGTGACAGTATAAATGGGGTTATTTTTTGCGAGCAATTGCAATTAGAAAATCTTTTATGTTGTATTAAAAGTTTAGGGGTTGGACTTTAAATTCATCCGTGATGGAATTTGTTCATAATTGAGCATATATTGTTCTGTGATTTGTGACTCCCTCAAGTCAAAACTAACTTATGAATTTCTGGATGTTAATATGCTGTGTTTGAAGAGGAGTTTGGATGATAACATATAATACATACTTTCAACTTGGACACTGGAAGTTTGTACTTCATATCTTAAAGTTTTTATACAACACTGAGTCAAACAGCGATGGACTGGGAGGAAAGATGATGTGGCAATTGGAATATCCTCATTCTCCATTAAGGGTCTGTTCTTTTCGTGGAGAAATTGGAGTAAATAAAAGGATGAAATAGATTAAAGTAGGTTGAGGAAGGTTGAAGTAGGTTGAAGTGGGTTAAATTTTTTTATGTGATAAATTAAACTTGATTAAAATAATAGAAGTAGATTGAAATAGATTAAAGTAAGTTAAAATGAATTGAAATAGATGAAAATTAATTAAAATAAGTTAAAATTGATATATTAGAATTGCCCCCCAAAAAAAACCCCCTAAATGCAATTCGATCAAAGTTAATTGTCCACTTCACAGTTAAATTTCATTGTCAAATGAGCACTTTCAGTGAAAAAAAAAAAACAAAAAAAAAAATCTTGTCATCGCGGCACCTCCCGCATTAAATATGGCGAAAGGACAGCCTGCCGGTGCACAATTTAAAGTACATGTTATTATTATGATATTATTCCATCCCTTAAATTAAAATACAATACATTATCATTGGAAAATGATACAATTGATTGTTCTTATTATTAATTAGGTCCCCAAGGAACGAACCATTTGTGACTCATCTTAATTAACTATAATCACTAACATCTTTTTTAATTTGTTGTTTTTTTTAATTATAATTCCTTTTTTTTCATTCTCTAAGATTATCAAATAATCAAAGGAAGCTTTTATTGCACACCATTTTGAAGGTAAGCTATTCTAAAACGAATTCAAGATAAAAGAAAGGGGGCAAATCCACTAAGCAATAAGTTGCCTATATAGCGTGTATTCTGTAATAAAGATTGAAGTAGAGGTTAATAGTTTGTAGTGATCAAAATATTATAGACTACTATCTGAAAGTATTCGGTAAAGTAATTGATGAGATAGTGGTGGGAGGTTTATATAGTATTTTTCAAAAGCTAGTGAAAGTAGTTTTTAAGTACCTCTACCTAGTGGTTGCATCGTAAATTGCAAAATTGTTCTTTTTATTTACTAAAAATTATTATTTATTGTGCCCTTTTTAGCAATTTTAGATAAATTTACTACTTTAACAGTTATATTTATTGAACCTATTTATTTTAAATGGCTAGTTATATAACTAATTACTAACCACTAGTGGGTCACAGCTAATCGCTGTTAAAACCTCTAACAGATAGTAAAACAGCTAACCATTACTAAAACAATTAGTTTTACCGAACACGCTAATAATAATAGAAGATATCTGGATTTAGTCTAATGGCTAATGCTAATTCACATAATATATAAATGATATACGTAGAGATTAGAGAACAGTGCTAAAGTGAAGAGATAATTAATTATCGACAGATTACACATTCTTGATTAACTGCACGCATCTGCACCCCCAAAAAAAAAGCACGCACGAAAAACAGTAAGTTTTTCAAATTAATTAAGAACTCAATCATGCAAAGTAGGGGGCCTTTGATTAGCATATTAGTTAATTTGGTGGATATTCGATTTTGAAAATGCTAGAACTTACTAGATTGATCTGACCTGTTCAATTCAACTGCACCAAACAGTGACAACTCTTCCCTCCTCCCCCTTTAAAATTAAATTTAAAGAAAAATTCCCTAGAAAAAGTAGGTTTAGGAATCAAATAATTGTCAGTATACCTTAGTTTAATAAGAAACCTTGTTGAACAGCTAAAGAAGTTAGAATTTTTATGTATTTTTTAGTAAAAATAAAGTAAATTAACATAATAATGAAGAATTTCACAACAATGATGTAATTATTATTCATTTTTACTGTTGGTCTTACTTTAATGGACTCTGAAAATTTTAAATATAGACAGTTTTCCTCCAAGCACCCAAATGAGGCAGAATTTAACCACTAAACTAACTAAAGCCGTGTTCGTTATGCATGCTCTTTCTTTGGAGCAAAATGAGGCGTACATTAAAGACTGTCGTATGTAAGATTCAAACCTAAGTCTTTAATAATAATTCTTAGTGTTGGGATCAAACTACGCTTTGATAATCACTTGTTGAAAACAGAAGTGTACGTAGTAGAAAACTCAACTACACACATACTCAACACACGATAAGAAATACCAATAAATTTTATGTGAAAAATCCCTCCACATTGAAGGGAAAAATCACGACCTGACATCAATCTTGCATCCGCTAAAAATTAAAAACGATGGATCATAATTGTGTACGCTCATAGCACTGCGCCTCTATCATTCTAGCTTGTGTCTAAGCTCTCCCCTCACCATCGTAAATTTATATTCCTCTATCAACACACTCTCTCCCTACTTGGGTTACAATCGTAGAACACATAAATGCTTTACCAGAGGATCCTTCTCTCACTTTGTGAGATGTCTAACATGTACTCACCTACTATATATTTACAGGACCAGTGCCTTGATCTTCTAACTACCACTTCTATTGCAATTACGACTCTAGAAATCATAACTTTTCTATTATTGTTACAGTTCTACGAGATAAAATATTCCACATAACATAAAATTTTTCTATGATAGAATAAATATTATTAAATATTTCACTTAAATTGATGATAAAATTTTAACACTTAAAAAAACTTTATCAGTTAAATTAACTAACATCCATGAATACATATATTATGAGTAGGGGTGGGCAATGAATTAGGTTGGACCGGATTGGACTAGTCCATTAACTAAACGACTTGAGTTGGATCCAGTACATTTGTTAATAGGATGGGCTGGACCATAAGCCAAATGAACCCGACCCGCCCATGACCGTTCATTACCACTTAAAGAGTGTTTTTGATTAGTTAATTTTTCAACTAATATATTTGTAATTTTTCAACCAAATTAAACTAGTCTAAATTCAAAGTTAGAAAATATACAATCTAGCTAATAAACAGGTCGGGTCAAGTCGGCCCATGGGCAGCCGCTTTTGGCCCGTTTAAAGACGGAACAAATTTACGCTAGACAACGGTGTATAATTATTATTGTTATGTACAAAGTATTGGTAATGAGGTTAACTAATTGAAACATGTAAACTAGTGTGTCAATTAAGTTAAAAAATAATGGGTCACTAAACGGGCCGTTAATGGCCCGCCCAGTCCGGCATGTTAATATGCCCAATCTATTATTAATTAGGTCCTTTATTAGTCATATTTTAAACGGACTGACTGCTTAATTCAATAAATATCTGATCCGTTGCCTATCTCTAATTATGAGTAAGATGATTTCATGTGACCCAGAACAATTACAGTGCAAATGGTACAAAATGTCCACGCACTTGCAGTCGCTTGCATGACAAAAGTTGGCCCGACGACTCAAAAAGTAAATGTGCGAGTCGGAGCATTTGGTTTTGGGTCGTTTTCAGTTTTCACCACTGCATTTATGTGGCCCATTTTCCACCCAACCGAAAGTTAGATCTTTTCATCTCCCCCCTTTTCTTGTGTAAAAATTCTAATCTCTGAGGGCCTCACCAAATATTCACAAATTTCTCCAGTCTCATTTGATCGGAAATTAAAGAGATTGATTATATTCATGAAATCTTTGATCCACATCATTAAGCGTATCGCCTTCGTTCATGGTACAAATTCGCTTTGTTCATTACAATATACCCAATTAAAGTGATTAATACAATTCAATGATCTATAAAGAATACATATTTTTTTAGGTTTGATTCCAAGTCAATTCAAATTAGACATGCAAAGTAAATCGGACAAATATTTTCTGTAGGTGATTGAGCATACCCTAACCCTCAAGTGTGCATATGCTAGTCAAGATTGTGTACGACGCATGCTTCAAATGGGTTTGATATGTGACCTGAAAATTTTTATTGTTTTAATCTAATCTCCTTTCAATTTTGATAAACTAACTACAACGTATGAGATTCTAACTACATTTTTAGATGAACGAGAGTATTGTTCTCAATGCATGGGAATGTAACCTTCTAATATAAATTCTATTCTATACTCCTAGTATTCCTCTATATATATATATATATATATATATGGTGAGACATTCTTTTATATATAATCAATAGGATATTTTGCAGTTAGTTCAAAGGCGTGAAGAGGAATGTGTATACCGTGCCAACTCAATTAAACTTTCTGTTCAAAAGAAGTATTTTTTTTAAATACACGGATTAGATTATAAATTATAATAACATGATGGTATACATAATACATAGCTGAGAATAATTGGTGGCTAGCGTAAAGCAATTGATACATGAAGACATTCCAAGATTTGGTACATAGGCATGATTATGGCAGATTCACATAGAGGGTTAATTTTAATTATTATAATTAAGTGCACAAATAATAAGCATACTGCTGGGAGGTGAGTGGTTTAAACGTGGAAGTACTGTAGTAGTGGTTTGCATAAAACAGGACTCGACCTCCATTCTCATATCAAAATCAAAAGTAAACTGCTCTTTTTTTATATATATAATTTACTTTTGAAATGTCAGATTTTTAGCTGGCCAGGCTAGAATGGCAGCCATGGCCACCTGATAATTTTTATAAAAAGGAGGAGTTTTTTTTTTTGGGGGGGGGGGGGGGGATGTGTTTGACTGACAGGCCAACTGCACAAAACGCCAATCAGAAACAGACAGTCACTGATCCCCAGAAAAAATTCAAATAAGATTATGAAGAACACCTATACAGGCTACAATACAAATTATACAATCAATTTCCCAAGAAAAAGAACCACGGCCCCCCGCCGGGCTTGTTCCAATGGTGAGATTCATTCAAACGAAAATAACTTTTTTTTTTTTGTTTTTTTGGGTACAAATTGCAAACCAAACTAACTTTTGTAGTACTCTACATAATACAAACAGAGTGGTTTATGGTACAAGTTTTGAAATCGGTCTTTTTACGAGTAAAGACGTTTGCAGAGCATTGAGAGCAAGGCTGTCTCTAGTCAGATTTCTCCAAATTCGACGAAAGTAGGGTCATATTATCCAGATTGCATGATTCTCTTTATTCTTGCAAGGGATCAACACAAAAGAAGGAAAACAAGTGTGCCGGATAATGACCATGCTATCTACCAACAAAGATTCTTAACTAACACAAGGTTAAGACTCATAAAAAATTCGATGTTATCTTCATCTGTTAAGTGCACCATCAGTGCCAACTTGTAGTCAAACTCAAAGACTTCTGATGTGTTCAGTAAAATTAGCTGTTTTAATAATGGTTAGCTGTTTTACTAACTGTTAACGGTTTTATTAGCGATTAGCTGTGACCCACTTAACTGTTCAACTAGTAATTTAAAATAAATGTGTGCGGTAAATGTGGTTGTACTGTTGGTTGAAGTTCAATTTGCAACCAATCAAAAGCGAGTTTTCGTAAATGTAGTTGTTTGGCTGACGTGTTCACCAATAGAGACGAATAATATCGCGAAATATTTGACGCTTATAGTGAGTTTTGTTATCGTGTATATACTATTAAATATTGAAAATGTGTAAAAATAAGCATTTAATATCATTACTTAATAGTTTATGGTTGAAGTTCAATTTGCAACCAATCAAAAGCTACATTTTTTTTTGAGAAATTAAACTTTGAAATGTCATGAGATGAGTAAAATGAATTTTTTGGGCAATATGTATGACATTTAGAGAGTGTTTTCTATTGTAACTATTGTTCAAGAATTATCTCAATTAAAAAGTTTAATTTAAATGGTAGGTGAAGACTCTAAATTTTTTTTTATACACTAGCATCGTGAAATTAAAGAAAAGATTCACCAATGTTCATGATATATTACGAGATAGGGATAGGCGTAGGGTAAAAAAATAAAAAGTTGAAAGCAGAGATTATGATTTTTTTAATAGAAAAAAAAGCAGTGATTAAGATAGATAAGGCGAGACATACAGTACAGCTTAAGTAGATGATAAATTAATGAAGAACTAAAGGGATATATAGTGGGGTACGTGGTGGAGTGGCCATGCAGGGAGGGTAGATGTAGATCATTGGTAGGTGGTAATACATTATTGTTCACAATCGCGGTTAAAGTAAATTAATTGGCACTGTGATCATACATTAACACTAGTTATCATGGCTCAAAGTTGTAATTTGTAAATCTACAACCTCAACTTTGACATCGTTACAGAATTTTTCTTCTATGCATTATTACTGTTACTACTACTATATATTATCATCACCATCATGCCTATTGGACCTTGTTTACGCCATTTTAAAATTTTCTGAAGTCGGTCGAAGGATGATACTAGGTTACAGTCCGACCCCATAAAAAAGTTTGTTAGTTGCGCTCACATAATTTACACCAAGAATTATTAGGCAATTAAGACTCGAAAATTGACCATCCTAACAACAAATCACAAAATTGAGTGTCCATTGAGCCAAAATGTTTAATCGTATGACTATTCTTGCCATCATATCATAGTACATATGTACGTGCATGTATGTATACCTATATATGTGTACTCAATGTGAATCCCAATTTAATAGATTTGGAGACATTTAGATACAGATAACTTTATTCATATAATTCCTATAAGCACATAAGTTGATTACTAGGGACCATGCATATGCACACATCTATATATATATGCTGCTTCAGAATATTGTAGGTTTCTGGTGGCTCTTTTCTACCACCTTGTCTGTTCTGAGTTTTGACAAGAGACCAAAGACTAGTCAATTGTACTAATGGCCTCATCAATTTTTTTTTTTTTGGGGGGGGGGGGGTTGGTTTGAAAATCTTTTTACCGTATCATTAAAATTGCATGCATAAGCCTTCTGTCGCGGCGTTGCCCCAATGATCATGAGAAGCTCATGATCTGAATGTTGGGGATGGTAATTATGCGAAAGATTAAACCGCATGTATTCTCAGTAAATTGTAAGGGGGAATACTCTGTAAATGTCCAACTATTTTTCCTCATCAATTATAAGTACTTACTATTAGTATTTAGCATTGATGATGATATTAATCATCCCATGCATATGAGTATTGTTAAATATTCTTAAAAATATTAGAAAAAAAATATGTGTGTGTATGGGTGTGTATCTATGTACACACACACACACATATATATATATAAGTGACAAATGAACAAGAAGTATGAACTAATCTACGATGAATTTTGTTCTAATTAATGAAATAATCTTAATTTGAAATATAAGAGATGGAGTTCAGATTCTCAAACATATGTTCTCAATTGGAAGATGAGTACATAGTCTATTGCTTGTATAACAAGCATATCTTTCTTTCAAAGTAATTCAAACAATGCGCATTTAATGGAGAAAATAAATTAAAATCAAAACACAAGAGTAAATTCATCTCTAAGGTGCATATTATTTGTAAAATTCAATTCTCCCCGTCTTTCCAATTACTCCTAAGTCACCGAGAAAAAGCCAAGATCGATCTTTGAAAAATGAAAAACGTGTTTATAAAGTTTACAAGCCAAATGAGAAAGTCAAGAAAGTCAAAAGGTGCTTGTTAGGTAAAATTAAAATTAAACAAAAGAACAAGAGCCACATCCACGGTCCACAACATATAATACATACGGTGGAAAGTGGTAGAAATTTAAAAAAAAAAGATGCTAATTAGAAAAATACAATCAAGTTAATTACTTTGAGGACAAGAAAGTTTATGCTTAGGATCTGAATATACAATTTGTTAATTACTCTCTAGAAACGTTCAAAAGGACAGGTAGGCACTAATTAATAATTATTTAGTAACTTAATCACTTAGTTGATTAATTAATCAGTTATAGACGGATTCACGAATGCTCCGTGGCCTCCGGCGTTGACTGTTGAATGTTGAATTGCATAGTTTGCATGCGTTCTGTAATATGAACACAACTGCATGCCGAAGGAATTAAGAGGCCAATTAATTAATTAAATAATAGTTAGAGGAGTTATCGTCCGAAATCTGGTAGCTGAAAAAGATAAATTTGGACTATTTTTTTAGCTTGAATTGTATAGATTAAAGTAAAATATCTCTTTAAATTTTCTTTACTTCGTTTCTATGGAGTTCTACGATTTTTAAATCTTGAGTCAATTGGAACTAGTCACTCTATAATTTTACAATTCAGGGGTACAACTGCTATATTTGATCCCCTCACACCTCGTCTGATGGCGAAATTTTTAGAGTATTAAATTTGGATTTGAATTTGAAATAATTAATTAGCGGAGTTAATTAAAAACGAAGGGCTGATATGGAGCATAATTTGCCCAAAAAGTAGCACCCAATGAAAATTAGGTCAAGTAAAATGCATGTGATTTAATTTATGGTTTTTTCAACTTATAATGCGTGGAAACATCTTAATTACATCTCTCTATAAAAGAATCTTGTGCCTTTTTTTTTTCTTTCTTTTTCCCAGTGGAAATAATTAGGCATCCGGATGTTACAAATTTTGAAGCTTGTCAACAAAGGTAAGTATATAATTATTGAAATTAGTACAACTGAATCGTAAAATTAGTGATTCGATCGATGCAAAATAAACTAGACGAATCAAAAGTTTGGTGATTTGCCTGACTTCTTTGGACTCACCACTCACCAGTCACCACCTCGTCTTTTTATTATTTTCCTCGCTCCTGTTTCATTCGCTCCTTCTGCCACCTTCGACAGAATCTTGCCCTTTTTTTTTTTTTTTTCTTCACACATAAATAGCTTCATCTACCTTGGACTATGAAATTCCTCCAATAATGTCGGTCTTCCAAGACACTACATGTCAATGTAATTAATTGTTTTATAACAAATAATTTAATATGGTACTTTTTTTTTACGCGAAGGCATGTGTACATACGTTGGTTCATATATAGAGATCGATGGTATTTAAATGCAAATGAGGTGTTTGCCTAATTAAATTCTAGAATCGATTTCTCTAAAATAACAACATGAGAATTCAACGCAGATATAATTCTGACAGTATACATGAACCAATTATCTTCAAGGTGACTTATTTGACAAATTTAATCAAATAATTCTGGAGTATACATTAGAGGGAATTAATTAAGTACTAAACATAACATAATGTATAACTAATTAATTATATGTGTAATGTGTACATCCCTAAAACTAAGATGTTTCCCTTTTCTTTCTTTCTTTCTCCTAATTCGTGCGATGAAGGCTATTGATGAGTGCACACAGAATCTTTGACCATGAGAACAATCACCCTCTTTGTTGCCTCCCTCTTCACCTTGTGTTAGTTAGTTGGTGAGGTTCATGCATCGTCTAGATCAATGGAATTTGATGTTATTGGATCTTTACCTAGCTAGTCACATAATCGTGCGTTAGCTTGGCAACAGGCATTGGAAAAATGAAGCCTATGTAACTTACATTATTCATAATGAAACTTTCATTTAGCTAGGTTCTATGTATGTACGTGCATATAATATATGTGTCATCTAAATAGCTAGCTAGCTAGCTAGCTAGCTAGCTTGAATGTGTTTGCAATTATATGCCGTTGGGAATTTCTCTCTTTTCTTTTATTTGTAGTCCTTTTTATATGTTACACAATTTATAAGCATACTCACTACTATGTGTATTTTTTGTAGCTAGGTAATAGTAAGTCTTGTAACATGAGAGTCAACTTATGATTATACATACCGATGAGGTCTTAACAAAGTGGTTAAGATTGAGATTCTGAATATATTAGATTTCAGGTTCGATTACTCTCTCTTCATTGTATTATACTGCATTCGTGGTTCATTTGAACCCAACAAAACACTTATGATGATACGTATATAGGTCTTGAAATGTTGATAAATCAACACACGTGATGGTGTGATGACGGACCGTCAAAGTGACTCTAGGCTCCAGCTATAGCAAGCGAAAGGGCTCAATAATCTACAAGCACTGTGATGGAATTTTCTAACGATGGAGAAAGGTCAAAGAACTAACGCTAAAAATAAAAATAAAATAAACAACGAAGAAGAAAAAGAAATGTATAGAAGCAGCATGGCCTGGAAGAAAGACGAAGGCAAACGCCAACGGTTTTCATTTTGCAACCCGAATTGTTTTGAGGCTTCGAGCAGATTAGCCGCTAGTTTGCCTTTTACGATGGGCAGGATCGGGCGATTTTTCTTTATGTATTCGGTTTTCAAATTCATATAAATATATAATGTATAAGTACTAAAATATAAGTCTTCAAGTAGGTACAATGGGTCGTTTTGTCAGTACGTGCACATAATTTTATATTTTGACTATGTACATAAATTTGAACACGAAAGAAGAAGAAAACTAGCTTGTACGAGGAGCTAATTTATAGCAATGAATGCAATTGTATATGAAATATATATAATTAGAGTCAGGTTACGTTTTTTTTAAAAAATTTATGCCAACTAGAACATTTAATTATAAGGAAATGTTACATGACAATAAGCTTTTCTCAAGTGGCTATGATGATGTTAATTAAATGAGCAAACTACGCTTCAATATTTGATGATGTGCAAAGTTGATTTGACGAATCAATAAGAAAGTCTACTATCTAATCTTTTAAATATTGTTCATACTCATAATTTGTGGTTCAATATGTTAATCTTTATGTTAATTATTAACCTAATTTTGCTCTTTTTTCATGCTACAGACATTTTCGTTAGAAGCATGTTGAATTAGTAGAGAGCATATTGGACTAGATTGGATCATATTAGAGTAGGTTTGTAATACCCCCATTGTGGTTTAAAAAAGATCGAAGTGACTACTTATGTCACCAAAGATGCACCTTTCTTTTTGGGAATCCCACTCTTAAGAACTCTATAGTCAAGCGTACTTACTGTGGAGAAATCTTATGATGGGTGACCTCTTGGGAAGTTTCCCAGGCAGTGTATGAGGGAGGACGAAGTACGCCGGAAATGTTTGTGGTGATTTGTGGAGTCAGTTGACGATTCTTTAAATCGTTTTTGGTAACTGTCCTCTGCCCGGGAGAGGGTCGGGGCATCATATAGCAGAATGAGGCAGCTTGGAGCAGTAATTAGTAAGTTTGAACGTATTAGAGTAGATAGTAGATTCAATATACTCCTAACGAACAGGTCTTATAAAGTTAAGTTATGAACTGTAAAAATTGTAAGAAGCTTTAACGAATTGTATGAATTGTAAGAAATTATAAGAAGTTGTAAGAAATTATAAGAAGTTGTAAGACAATGTAAAGAGTTATAGGGATCGAGCTGTAATTGTAAATAGTTGGAAGGAGCAGTAAGGTGATGTAATTGAGCTATTAAGATTCTTAAGGAATGTAAGAAGATGTAAGGAGTTATATTAGGGGTTGCGACAAGTTGTAAGAATCTGTAAACTTTAAGCTTAACCATGTTTCAAGCTAAAACAAAGAGGGCTTAGTCTCCACAATTGTAAGAAAACATAGTCTTAGAGTCATTGCAATTATCATCTCTTGGCCACATGTTCTTAGTTTAACTTTAGTTGGTATGAGTTTCTTCTTTTATTTGAAAGACTCAAAATCAAATCTTGCTGTCCACATATAATGTATTAGTTAGTATGAGCACTTGCGCAGTGAGCAACTAGGTCTTTGTGCCTCTATTAGTAGGGTGTGTCTTACCTCCCATCCACTGTATAAACAAGCAGTCTATTAGGGCTGCTAAGTTACAGTCTACGGTCCTTAATGTATACCAATGTTTTTTCCTTTTAAAAAATCTATTATTTCTCGTACCCCATTATATCATATAAAGTTATACTTTAAACGCAACATAAATGGATGAAAATGGAGGGATTTCATTGCCATAAGGATGGCATTTTCTTGATGCATGCATACAACAGAAATTGATGAGTGAGCGGTCATCGATCTTAAAGAAAGAACCCATTATAATTAAGGACTTCACATATGTATTACTGGAAAGTGACTGAAATAGGCCGGTAAATACCTGTGTTTTTTAAAGAAAAAAACCCCTAAAAATTGAGTTTGACCAGATGACTGCAAACCGTAAGACCCTTTTTGTTTGTATATATAGTACAAGTAAGTGTAGCGCCCCATAGAAATCTAATGCACCTTTTCATTTTAAGAATTTTTGGCTGAGTAGATGTCCTTTGAAATAATGAAACTAGTTATTAATACATAAAATAGATTAATATAATCATTAATAGTATACCTTCTCTATAGGGTAACATTTAAGCTCCATTTAGTTTTTAGAAAATTTGATGGAAAGAAAAGTCGAAGGAAAAAGGAAGTAGGAAGAAAGTGAGTTTTTTCCTCTTATTTGGATTGAAAAAAAATACAAGAATTTGGATGAATGTTGATGAATTACTCGAATCGTGTTGATATCATCTAAGCAGTGCGAGGTTGGAAGAGGTCGGAAATTCTTTTGGGAACTTTTCCCAAACTTTCCTCATAATTTTATGAGGAAAATTTTATCACTTGTTCCTAACAATTTTCCTCCTAATTTTCCTCCGTATTTTTTCTTTGTGATTTTTTTTTAAACCAAACACAAGAAAAATAATTCCTTTTCCAATTTTTTTTTCTTTCAACCAAACTTTTAAAGGTCCAAATGAAACCTTAATTTTTCCTTTAAAAAATACCCCGATCCAAGAGAAAGAATAGAAAATCTTCATGTGAATTGGCACATGTATTTTGTTTCAATTTTTCTAGTTAGCCTTTAGTAATTTGGGGTGATACTATACATTTATATATGAGGCTTATCTATTATTCTCATCTCCTACTTTTACTCTGATCCTTTTTTCTTTTTTTTTTTTACCTAGCATAATCTAAATCATCTTGGATTCTCTGCTACATTAGTAACACGAAAATTCTAGCTGAATATTGTTATTTTAGAAAATTGAAGAGTACAGATGGGTGCCATTTGGCTCACAACTAAAAATTTAGAAGTTAGTCGAAATATCAGTTTGAATCTTCAACATCTGCATGCTTTTATGTTTTCATTCATAGTGCCTCAAAAAAACAATTAAGTCTTGATTTTTAATTTTTTTTTAAAGGTGGATTATATGTTAAGCAATGATAAAATTGTAGATCTTAAGTGTAAGTCTGTTCAGATATTTTCTCTTTTACGTATTATAAATGCTCCAGCATGGCTTGATGTAATTACACACATTACGTAACAGGGAGGTACGTACTGCTGGAAGAGAGGGGGTGGTATGAAGACCTGGTATACTTTGTAATCTGGATTATTTAGAGTGGAGTCGAAATAATATATGCGCTGAGGGATCGGAGGATGTCAATATGGTTCATCGAAAGACTTACATTTGAAGGTAAGATTGTTGGGATACCATATATGAGGAGGGTCTTGCATAGGAAAATTAATGAGCATAAGAAGGGATCATAATATAAGACTGCGAACTACTCCTCATATCTGTTCTTGCATAAGATTAATTTTAGAATTGAGTTTGAATAGACTTATTATCACATGCCTTAAGTTTAATTGAACTGCCCCTTTAAATCTTCCCGACAAGTTCATATTTATTTTTGGATTCTCTTTTAAGAAAGTAACATATAAATCTGCCCAGATATTCTTTAAAAAAATTTAAAAATACATAATTCTCCTTTTTTAAATACTCAGTTTGAGCTGCATGTATAACATCTTTAAGGAATGATATAATTAGCGATTCTGTGCACAAGTACCTGTTGAGATTTTATGTCCTCTCTAGGTATTACAAATGCAATAGCTAGATTATGCTAACAAAAACCAATAGTAATGAGTCCACAAGAATCAAATTCTAGCAACTTGCAATGAAATGCCCCTTCAGTCTAGAATTATTTGTACAATTTCCATGTGAGGTAGTCTGTTCATTGATATTAGGCAATCATTTACTGTACGCGAATTACCATAAAGAGAACAGAATATTAGAATCGGACTTGACAAAGTCGACCATAATCTAAAATTTGAAGTGAATAATTGCGAGCACTAATTCGCTATCTAAAATTCAAAATAAACTGATTCTATTTGGACTTGTAACTCATGTTGGTGCAGCTAGCATTTCTTTAATTTTTTTCCTTTTGTTTTCAAGATAAATTTTTTGACCAAGTATCAATCGACTTGAAATTAGGTCATCTTCGACAAAATTAGCTGTTTACGCAGCAGATAGCGGGTTAAATAACAGATAGCGTTTCTAATTTAGCTATTAGTGGATAGTTGTTTAGATTAGTGGTTGAAACTAATGTGTTCGATAAATTTAGCGGTTATACTAGCTGATTAATGTAAATTGACATATAAATGAATATAGATAATTTCCAAAGATAAAATTTTTAAAGGATATTTTTTGACCAAAACATATGAAACGCTACTTTTAAATGTCAAACATTAATACTATTAGCTTTTCAAAAACGCTGTTTAAAACGTTAAATGCTACTTGAAATGCTAGTTAAAATACTAGTTTACCGAACACTAAAAATTAACTAATTAGTTTATTGACGTGATCAAAATACTAAATACTACCTAAAATGCTGTTGCTGAACACGGCCTTAATCTAAACAAACAATAAGCCGAATGAATTTGGAGGGGAATAATGCACTGCATTCGTTCCATTTTTCTCTTTTTTTTTTCCGGGGGGTTCTTCTTCTAACTTTCTTTCTTTCCTTTTTTTTAAAAAAAAAAAACAACTGGAGGCTGCGTTTGGTTGGTGGGGGTCGGGCAGAACATAAAACGTAGGTCCCCCTTTTTTTTTTGGGTTGAGGGTCCCTGCTTTGCACATTAGGAAGATTGAAGAAGGGGGGGAAAAAAAATTAAAAAAATAAAGGAAAATGAAAGTAATATCGAAAGCGGGGGTGGGGGTATACAAGGAGAGCTGGAAAGCCATTGGTAGTTTCGTCCGTTAGTGCTTCAAACCAACGTTATAAATTCACTCCACTTCCCCCTCTATTCTCTACTCCTCTGCTCTGCTTCCTTCTACATACCCAACTCTCTCGTTCTCTCTCATCTCATCTCTCAAACCCAGAAACTCTAATCTAAAAGGTAATCCAATTAGCAAATTCGATCCTCAAATGGGTTCTCGTAAATATGCCCAAATCATCGAGAAATTGACGTTTATTTATCTGTTTGAATTTGTATTTGCAGACAATAAAATCGATCAAACCATGACGAAGCAGAATGTGATAGTACCAGATGCCAAATCAGGGATGAAGCTTATATCAATGGCAGCCATGGCAGCCATCTCAAACTCCTCCCTATTCCATGCTAATCTTCTCAAGCCCTGTTCGGGTCGATACGTCTTGGTTTCTGGGCCTAAGAAGTTGGAGAGTAACACCGACACTAACAGCACCAACACCAACAGCAACACCAAAACCAATCCCAATTGGGTTGATTCTATGAGAGCTTCTTCCCCTCCCAAATCTTCTCCATCATCTGTCTCCTCGGATTCTTGGATGGTAATTAGATTACTACAAAAATGGAGATATTAACATTTACCTCCCTTTGTCAATCACTTGTTAATAATTTTCTTCAAGTATGTATGTTAAGGTTCAATAATTGAAATGAATGTGCAGGCGAGCCACCCTTCAGCACTTGAAATGTTCGATAAAATCATAAAAGCCGCCAAGGGAAAGCAGATTGTAATGTTTCTTGATTACGATGGCACTCTTTCCCCCATTGTTCAAGACCCTGATCGAGCTTTCATGTCCAATGAGGTATTCACCCCCCCCCCCCCTCCTCTCTATAATGTAATAAATTTTTACAATATGTACATATTTCTAAACAGCCATAATTTCTGATCTTCGGTCGTTCCCCTGTTTTGTTGTATGAACATGGACACCAGATGAGAGCTGCAGTGAAGGCCGCTGCTAAATATTTCCCCACTGCCATTGTCACTGGAAGATGCAAAGCTAAGGTATGACCATTGCTCTTTTATTTTATTTTTTTGGGGTCAGAAAAATAATAACATGAACGTAATTTAAAACTGCTGTTCTAAGTATACGTTACATAAAATGTGATCTGATGGGGTATGGAACAGGTTTATGATTTTGTAAAGTTGGAGGAGCTCTACTACGCAGGTAGTCATGGCATGGACATTGAAGGACCTGCTAATAGAAAAGTATGATATACACATCTAAACATCTCGTCATTAATCTATTCTTGGATTGATCTTAGTATTGATCTTTTAATTTGATTGAATTCATTTCGTTAAGTGAATTGAATTGGGTGTTCATGCAGGACAACAAATCGATTGTGTTTCAACCTGCGAGTGAATTCTTGGTGATGATCGACAAGGTGACCAAGGATTTGGCTGAGAAAATTAAAGCCATTCCTGGAGCACGAGTTGAAAATAACAAGTTTTGTGTGTCCGTTCATTTTCGATGCGTCGATGAGAAGGTATTTTTCTCGAAATAGGATAACAAGTATCGGTGTTTTCGTGTTAGAATGTGTGTGTGATTTCTTTTGAACACATTACGTGTCATCACCTAGATAAAAAAAAGAAAACACGATAACACTCCACTGAAAACATTAAAAAAAAGTTTTCTGCAATTTGACAGTAACGTTTCGTTGTTTATTAATTTTGTTTGATTTTAGAAATGGGGTGAGCTTGCCGAGCTTGTGAAGGAGGTCCTTGATAACTACCAGAAATTGAAAATGACTCATGGGAGAAAGGTATTATTATTATTATTATTATTGGCTTATGTTGCTATTTTAGTTCAAGCCATGCAAGTTAACTGACTTTCTTTATTCTTCAAGAAATTAGGATAAAATTACATTGCAGTGTTAATGATGTTCGCTAATTAAAAGCAGGTGTTGGAAATTAAACCCTTCATTGAATGGAACAAAGGAAAAGCCCTTGAATTCTTGTTGGATGCACTTGGTAAGTATTGTCTACTTCAATTTGCTTTCTTGGCCTTAATTTCTCTCTTAATTGTCTTCATAATTGATTAATTAGTAGAAGTATTCTATTTTTTTATTTTTATTTTTTGGTTGGTTAAAATGAACCACGAAGGCGGTACAATATAATGAGGAGAGGGAGAATTGAATCTGAGATCTAATATAGTCAGGACATCAATCTTAACAACTTAGCTAAGATCTCATCAATAGAAATATTCTAATCCTTCGTCACTTGTTTTTAGGTTTTGGTAAATCTAGTAATGTCCTGCCGATTTATATTGGAGATGATCGAACAGACGAGGATGCATTCAAGGTACTGCAAAAGAGAAAACAAGGATTTGGCATCCTTGTTTCCAAATTCCCTAAGGAAACCAGTGCTGCTTATACTCTACAAGAACCATCTGAGGTATTATATATTACTTAATTACAAAATAAAGCTATCATATTTTTTTCATGATATTATTAATTATCATCCGTTAAGGAATCGGCTGACGATAAAATTTCTTTGAGGCTATCTTAGATGGGAATGTGTGTTATTGATTTATTATCTAATGAATTGAAAAAAAAAAAAACTAAAGGTGGATTTGAAAAATACTTGTTTTTCAGGTGATGTGCTTTCTACAACGACTGGTGGAATGGAAGCAGATGTCTCAGCGTGGTTACTCTAGACCTTAGATCAAGTAGAAATCAAATTTTACCCCATGAATAATTTTTTTAAAAGGGGTCATGTAATTAGCGTTAGTTTTATTTTTTTATTTAAATAGTAATTAATATATGTAGAGAGACAGGGAAATTTGGGATCAATTTTCCTTGAGGCCTTGGCTTAGGTAACTGGCTCTGATGAGATGGGATCTTTTTTTTTTTTTTAAAAAAAAAAACTATGTAATTATAGAATTGTACGTAGGTCCACAGTTAAAAGTTTCTGTGGAAAGTTTAATGTATGGAATTTGGAATCTCACTCTTGTCAATTTCTTAAGTTATTCTTCTCACATAAAGCAACCAAAACTTGTCAACAAGTTCAATATTCTTTCATGCTATCATCACTCAGACGAGAAAGATCGGTGATTATCAATCAAGTATTTACAGGGTACATCGAAGAGTATCTTAGCTTAGATGAAGCCATTGTTTTACATAGTTAGAAACTTCAACTACATATGAACATAAGGCGGAATTCGGAGAATATATATTTATGATCAAATTAAAGTTGCCACTCGCAATTTGCTATGATCATAGGGAAACAACCTCCAAATCAATACGAAAGAATCTAAACAATGAAAATTATTGGTAAGATACAGTGAGGTGATCAAAGGAATTGAATTAGAGAGGAATAGGTAATTACTTTTTTTTTGGGGGGGTCTCAAGGGAGCGGCAAAGGACAACATAATTAGTATACGTATAATACAATAAGGATAGGGGAATTAAACGTAAAATTTAACATACTCAAGATCTCAATTTGAACAACTAGGCTAATACTTCATTAGCAGATTGAGTAATTTTATTGATAATTTACATCCATATTCGTAAAAATTAAGAGGTGCTATATGGTACTCAATGGTATATGCTTATCTCTTATCTCCACTTGAGTGAGGGATTAGAAGACGATATTTCAAATAAGTGAACATTATTTCCTTTTTTTGGGTCTTGGATCTTCATTTCACTGGAGTCGAGCTAATATTAGCTCAATAAATAGTAGAGCTCTGCCATCACAAATTTTCTCTATTCACAAGACTTGAACTCGAGATCTTATTAAAGGAAACAAGTATCAAACTACTTGAACCAACCTGTATTGGTAGTCAATATTAATTCCTAATCCCCAGTAAAAGTTAGTAAAAATATTAAATAAAACACACAACTTTAGGTGTGAATTATATTTTTTCGGGGGGGGGGGGGGAAAATTACTACATAAAAGCACCTTCGTTATCACGCTCCTTTTTCTTTTGTTCCGATCGATTCTCCCCTCCACCACAAGATGTTTTAATTTTTGAGGAGTGGAGCTCAGGAAGAAGCAACAATACAAGAAAGAGGACAAAATTAGACACATGTAACTATGAAGCAATCATAGTTCAGTCTGAATTCAACCCCACTCCCCCACTCCCAAACAAATTAAACCACTGTTTAATATAGACTACATGCCAACGGAGAAAATTTATTATTCGAGAGTTTACCTTTTATAAGTCAATAGTAGTTTGATTATAATAAACAGAGATTCAAAAGCGCACACCTAAAAAAAAAAAAAAGAAACTGTTGGCTACATTTGATTTCAAGAAGTACGTACTCCTATAAATTTATACTTGAAAAGTCTCATTGAATAGGGAATCGTAAATTGATGTAACAATTTGATTTGTAAATAGCTAAAAAGGTGATTTTATTGGAGTTTATAATCGATGAAACCGCCTTCACTCGCTGTAGTTTAAGTATTAATGGTGTTAACATATTATATTGCCGCCTTTGTAATGGAAATAAATTAAGGCAAAGGTACGGCATCTGAAAAAGTCATGGTAGCTTCAATTGCCATGGATAATTAATCCATCCAAGCATATGATTTCAGACCAAAAAGCCTATTAATCTGCTACAAAGATCACCATTTCTCGGTTAGTTTAAGATCAAGTGCCTATTATAAAATTAGGGAAATAAAGCAAAAGGGTGTCCTCTTTTCTAATAGTTTATTTAGAGTTTAATGTCAAGAATATAGTAAACCAAGTACATTAGCATTAAATAAAGAAGACTCCTGTAGCTAACATTCACATAATTGTTTTGCATCAACAGTTTCATACAATATAACATAAATTTTTAATTAATCCAAGGAAGATATAATTGCATGAGACTGAATATTATCTAATTAATCCCCTAATTTTAACAGCGTTGTGGAGTTTGTCAAACTGTTAGAAAATCCATATTATGAAGCATCCAGTTTTACATTTTTGTGGGTCTCTTGAATTCAATCTAATTACTTGTCAAAAATATTTGTAAGGGACGAACTATCTGTATATGATTTTTTCCAAATTTCTTAAAGCAGCACGCACAATGGATGTGTTGTTGTTCTTGACATATCCGGCCGTGAAAAAACAAAGCAGCAACTCTCAATATGGATTCTATCTGGTCAAGGCTTCGGAAAATCTGGCCTCCAGGTATGGGATGATCTTACCCTCATAAGCAGAAATATATCAATTGAGGGGAGTCCTGGCAGAAAGTGCATGGTTCATTGTCGAGCAATATAATCAACTTGTTGCCGTAGCTTTCAGATGATTATGACAAAATAAAGCTTCTTTTTGAGAGCATATATAACATCAATATCGAGCTTTCCACATATTGATGCAAATGAAACGAAAACGAACGGTTCTTTATCATACGATTCTGGTGAAGTTTTTTCCCTATGTATTTGGCTATGCATAGGCAGTTAGGTTTCCATCATAAGCAAGATGACAAAGAATTCTTACTATTAATGATAGCAAAATATATAGTTAACTAGACATGTCAATTAATCTCACAAGCAATGGACGCACTTACTGCAAGGAATAAGAAAGTGTGTCTCTTTCCTAGTCCCTATATTCACATCATATGGGCATGATTCTTTTGCCTCATGGCAAACCAGCCAAGGTAGAGTATTAGAGGAATGGGTAGAAATGCAACTTGCCAACTTGATGTATACATTTATCTTTATTCCTGGCTAGCAAGCTTATCGATCAATCATATAGAAGGGACATCATATCCCATTTCGTAGGGCATATAACACAAAGAAAGCCACATTATTCGGAAGTCAAAATAGGTATATTGATCAATGCATGGTGAGCATATACACTGATCTAATTCTAAGGTGTAAAAGAAGTTTGAGCGAGCTATATTCTTCTCCAAGGGAAGGGAATTCACAAACTTTGGATCGACATCGGTGTTTCCCTAATGGCTAGGGCTTCATTTCATCAAATTTGGTAACGTCACTTTAAAAAATCCATTCCTTCAACAATCAGCCTAGGCTTAGGTTAGGTCACTTTCCTAAGAAATACGATTAGAATTGGAAAATATGATGGCATAACATTGATCTGTATGAGCACTACTCGATCCATGGACATATATAACGGCTGAATTAACAAGGAATTTGGCTGTTTTTTTCTCATCATCAGAAATAATGTGTGGCCCTGGCAACGCAATATATACTTTGCCATCGACTTCTTCCTAGTCCTGTTAATGAAGATGAATGAATTGTCCATTTATCTGAAAGGTTTAGATCAAGAAATAGATAAGAGATAACATAAGATACCAATAATGGGGCAATTGGTCCATGTGAAAGCTGAAAACAAACGCCATTGATAAGACCCTATTTCACTACCATCGTGTCTATCACATACATATATGCTAGATGATTTTATAAACAGTAAATGGCAGCTAAATCTAAATGACGGAGTTTGAATGAAAGAAAATCCAGATTAAATATTTTATATGGTTAATATCCTGATATCTAGACTAAATTAATTAGACTAATCTAAATTTCAATTAAAATGAGTTTCTTACATCATAAATAGAAAAAAAAAATGTGAATATTCGGACAAAAAATTAATAATTATAGTTGGTTTTACAGATTGGATAGATTTTGATAATTGAATCGGAGAAAATTTTACCGGTATGGTTATACATAAGTCAAGCTCAATCAAAGCACAACATGCCAAAATAAATATTAAGGGGGAAAAAAAAAGAGAGAAACCAATCAACATATATGACAATTGATTCAGGTGGGTTTAAGGCTAATAATAGTGTTTTGCTTTTCTTTTACCTATTTAGTGCTCTTTTCCTGCAGACTAGATAGCTATGGACTTGTCACTGTTTATTTCACCATTTTCCATGTCCTGAAAAAACTAGTCATATATTGAGCTCCAGAAAATGATTGAGATGGCCAATTATATTAAGCTAGATTTTTTTTTTTTGTAAAAAAGAGGTTTAAAAGTTAAGAGCTCAAGGAATTGATATGAGAAAGAGATGAAATCCAATTGGAAGCATTGAGCTTGAAAATATGCAAAAAGGAGACAAGATCTTGTTTAAGATTTGAGTAATTAGATGTAGATGTGGGAGGTAAGGAGACAATTGCCAGCACCCCAATTAAACAGAAAATGTTTATGCATGCCTTATTAGTTATTACCATCATAATTATTATGTGATTGGATGCCAAGATTCGAGCCATCCCCACATCAAAGGTGTTTCAAAACCAATACTATTTACTATGTCTTTCAAAAGTCTAGCTAGGTATTAATTATTGTCCAACTTTTAAATAGTTAAACGAAAGTTATTTTGTGGTCGTCAGTTCTAGAAAAATGTGCTGTGAAACCATCATCGATTTTAATTTCTCTCGTATTTTACCTCTGTAAATTACTACCTCAATTTAAAATTTCTTAAAATTTAGGGTTTTAATTAAAGCAAATTATTTATACTTCATCGTAGGAATAAAGCTATTGCATCTGACCCGACGATCACGTGAGACCTCAAAATATCATATTCGGATTAATTTTTTTAGCGAGTGATCAATTAGTGGGTATGAAGTGTAGTTTAATCACATAATGTTTCTTTTGTTTCATAAAAAGGGGTAGGTGATAGGGAAAGCCACTAGCTAAGGGAGGTGAAAGGGAGGAGAAGAATCCACGCAAAAACCTAAACACCAAAAATAAAAAAGAAAGAAAAAGGGGAGTAGAAGAGGAGTTGGCTTCCACTAGCGAAGGAGTTGATATGTGAAGAAGACATGGAGGAATAGGAAATGAGGGGACACGAAACATAATGCTTCCAAAGGTCGAAGCCGAGTCCCATGCATGAAAATCTCTGTTTCTTTTCTTTAAGGCGTGTAAAGAAAGTCCTCCACTTAAGACTCTCACAGACCTCTCGTCATAATTGGTGCCCCAAATCACATAATAAACTAACGTTCTTCTTCACCTTCAATTATTGGATCAAAAGCTACACTTGTCCAAAACTAACCAACTTTCCCTGGCTAATATCACATAATTTCAAGTGGCCCTAACCCCCTCAACAAAGAACAAAGAAAAGCAGCTGTTTCTTTGCCCGGTAGCTCTCATGCATTAATTTTCCCAGCATGCATGTCAAACACCTATTAGCATCATGGACGATAATAAGAGTAAAACAAGCATACTAAAGACCGAAGGGAAAGGTTACAATTGAGAAGAAGACTACTGTCTTACGTACATGCAACTTAATTAAATAAAGATTATATGTAGTACGTCGTTTAATTAGCATCAATCATAACCCTCCAATAGCTAATAATGCATATTATGGAATCATGTTCAAGCCCATGTATGTGTGGAAAATTAGAGAAAAGCAATACTCGAAGCTTTTTTACATGTCAAAACATCCGCTATCACAGCATGGTCCCCGAACCCCTTCTTACAGGGATCTGATGCAAAATTATTTTTATTTTGAAACAAAAAAAAATAGAAACCGCTTTTTTTAATTTCTATTTTTCTAATATGAAGGGGAGGCATTTAATTGGTGATTGGTTCCCCCGTCAAAGGAACAGATGATGCCTGGGAAGCAAAGCAATAGGTGGGGATTTTAGTTTTAAGTTTTTTTTCTTAAGCAGCAAGTAATAAAATAATGCAAGGAAGAAAAATGGAGGAATTGGGAATTAAGTGTTGCAGGTGAACTGAGGGAATCAGAATCAGAATCAGACAGACCTTTTTTTTTATTAACATTAATTTTATTGAATATGTTAATTTGTTTCACAGATTGGCATAATATGCATCTTAGATTCCCACATGCCAATGCTAATCATAATGCTAATAATGTGAATATGAATTGCTAATGGTACTATTAGTGTTAATATAATGGAGGATATGATAATTAGTGGGTAGGCATTAAGATCAGTGACTTGACTGTAGGAAGCAAATGGATAATATGTTTGTGTAGCTGGCCCTGTCTCCTGTGTTTGTGCTTGTACCACCGCTCTATTGGAGTATGAAAATGGATATTGTCCTATATTGATAAAATAAAAGAAGATGCAAGTGGATCGATGTTGTACCACGCTTATAAAATTAAAAGGTTTGAGCATATATATAAGCTTATGAATCACTCCATTCATTGCTAATTGATTTTGGATTGGAACCTCATTTGAACTTATATGCATGACTTTTTATTTAAGGCCCAATTTATATATAAAAAATTTAACATGCTCTGTCATTACCATTTTGATTCAACAAATTATCATCTTTTTGACCAGTGGTGATCATTAACGGTGGACAATTGGTTGAGTATTCGTTGAATTAAAGTGATCCACACATCTAAGAAGAGTATACATATTATGTGGGTTGGGTTAATATATAATGCTATGATTGATAATAGATGCCTCATTTAGGACACAATATTGGTTGGATCACATTTGTTGAATAATCACATGTTATTTTTCTATCAAATTACTTAATATACTAGTTTATGTGTAAAATAAGATTACAATCGTGATCAGTAATTTATACATTTATACAATTTATGAATACATATTCTTCACTCCATTTTAAAATTAGATCAAGTAATCCAAAATTCAAATTGATCATTAATTCACATGAACAACCCAACTGAGCCAAATTTGTTAATAAGTCAACCATAGCCTGGTCCCAAACTAATTTCTTTATTATTCAAACATGAACAAGGAGGGGGAAAAAAAAAAAAAAAGAATTGAACCAACCAAATTTGTCAATGTGTTGGTCTGACCCACCCAATCCGGTCAATTGACCACGGCTAGTGATGACCATTGACGAATCCTGATTCATCCTGCATTCACATTAATTCCTCTAATTAACGTTGATTAAGTCAGGCCTTACATAAGCAACAGATCTAATTACCCGTCAATTATTCAGGTGTCAATATGGTCATCAATACAATAGTCAATGGTCAATAATGCTACCACATATGGAAACGTTAATCGCAGTTGTTATTCAACTAATGGCAATGGGGCTATCTTTTGAAAAAATATTTTCTGGGCGAGATTTAGAAATATAGTTAATTAATGGCTGTAATTTAGTCCACACGCAAGGCAGCAATAATGATTCCAACTTTAGTAGTAATTTGAACCCTTGGAAATAGGGCTGTTAAACAGGTTAGGTTGGGTCGAATTTGTGTTCGCGTCAAACTTAAATGGGTTAATAAATCCTCAACCTGTACCTAACTTGTTTATTAAATGGGTTGAAAATCTTGACCTGTAGCCGTTTATTTTTTAAACGGATTGACCTAAAATTTACTCATTAACCCATTTAATATAAACGGATCAGGCGCAGGTTATCCGGTTACCTATTTATCCGCTTAATATTTTAACTAAAATATGGTTACCGAGCATTATAAATCAATTTTTGGTCTGAATATAACATCATAATGCAACCGTTGTCTATGATTCAGAAGAACCATAATTACTAAAACAAATATCAACTTGATTAAACCCATATTTTCACAATTTTCTCCAAAAAGTACATGATAACTGGGTAAATTGATAAACTTTTTTAATCCATTTAATTAAACAGGTTAAATAAGTATTTTTTAATGTCAAAATCTTAACCTGAACCCAACGCAATTAATCAAACATGTTAAATGTGTCAACCTATTTAATTAAATGGGTTAAAAATCTTTACCTAGATCTACTTAATTTTGTGTTCTGATCGATAATTATATCGGATTAACTTTTAACAGTCCAAATAGTGACCCATCACTGTGATCAATCATCATTACGCAGCACTATTTTGTCCCCAAACCAATGTTTTCTCATTTCGTATTTCATTGGACTCTCCAACGTCCCTCGTTGTAGCCGTCTTCCTCGTCCAATAAACCTTTGATTGTCACCCCATTGGTTTATTTTTCTTGGGAAAAAAAGTGAGCAAGTGAATGTTAAATGTATCTTTTCGTAAGAATATATTATTAGGAAAGTGGCATGAAAATTAAGAGCTTTTGTTTTTGCCTTTTTTGGGTGGCGGTGACCACATAGGTAGTGTAGACACTTTGTTGTGCAATATAGAGTTGTTATAATCTAACCCCTCATGCGGATACTTTCTAGGTTTAAAGCAAATATGTTGTGAAGATTCTCCTTGTCTTTATGTGATAGATTAATATAGAAATTGCGAAAATTTAAATTTGAGATCTCTTATTTAAAAAAGCATTAATACCATATTTAATAACCATATCAACAGCAAATTTTTTTAACTAATGGTTGAATATCCACTGTAACAATAGCAAACACCTAACAATCAAGTTAAGATCAATAAAATCATATTTGTGATGACATGGTAAAAATATGCACAAGTAAAATACTTTTAAAGAATAACACTACATTATCATCAGTATCCAATATTCAATTCGTATATATATGTGTATATAAGGTATTTGTTAGTCCAGTGTAGGTAACAAGTATAGATAACAATTTCAAAAGACTCACAAAAATATCACTTATTTTCTTGTTATTATTTTCATATATTATTGACCTTTATGCCCAATCACTTATCTAAATCTTTGATGCATACTAGGGGTCTGTTCTTTTCGTTGGAAAATATGAGTTGGTAAATGAGTGAAATTGGTAGAAGTTGGTTGAATCAAATTGAAGTACGTATTTTTTTGTTTAAGTGGGTTGAAGTTTATTGATTTTTTTTTATAATATGATCGGTAGAAGTTAGTTAAAGTAGTGAAAGATGGGTTAAAGTGGGCTGATGTTGATTGAAGTGGGTGTTTTTTTATTAAAATTCATAAAGTGAATTAAAATAAGTTAAAATGAATTAAAGTTAATTATAATTGATAAATTAAGATTTATCAATAAAAAAAACAGAACTAATAATCTAAAGCCCGGCAAATAGTAAGAGTTGACATGCTGTAGAATCTAAACCTATGACCTGTAAATCTGAGAAAAAGTTGGAGACAGCATATTTGGAAGTGTGTAAATTCAAAGTGGCATGAACAATTGAAAGACCTCGAAGACATTGACGGCAAATCAGTCATGTGGTGTTGATGTGATTGGAGCCCCAATGAAGGCAGGCTGGCCCGGCATGCATGGCGAGCTCATTCCTGGATGCTTTGGAAACTGTTTGTCCAATACAATTACAAGACTAATGCTATACATAATTGCTCGTTTTACATTTGTTAGTTGTTAATTATCGCGCAGTTTATGAGTTAATAAAAACTCATTGGACCAACATTGCATGTTTTTCGCCACCCAATGGCACAAACCCCGTTAATTAAACAAGGCTTTGGGTGTTTATATTATAATGGTTTGTAGCTCGTGTATAAACGAATTGGCGTAAAAGCAGCATAATGTTACGCTCATGTGGGATGAACATTGTCAAAGACACACATTCCAACAATTCTTTTCATATTAAAAACAAAAAAACCAGAGGAGCAGGAGGAATTAATTACTGATAGTATAGGGTGGACAAAATTATGTGTTACATTCGAGTATATTCAGACCACATCGGGAATATTGGAAATTTACGGAGGACACGACTCAAGATATAATTTTTTAGAGGTTAGAATTAGGGTTTATATTTTACGTTGGTAAATTGGAGTTGGTAAAAAAGTGAAGTTAGTTGAGGTAGATTGAAATTGATTGAAGTTGATATTTTTTATTGAAGTTGGTTAAATCGAGTTGAAGTTGGTATATTCTTTATATGATGGATTGAAGTTGGTTAAAATAGTGAGAATGAAATTTTGAAGGAGGTGAGTTGAAATCAATTGAAATGAGTTGAAGTAGATTGAAATTAGTAAATTGAAAAAGATCAACGAAAAGAACAGGCCATAAGAGTGATAGATTACAAATAACGTAGTCAATATTTGTATGCAATCACTTAGTCATTATTTGTAGTTATTTATAGTACATTGTTGTAGTCCTACCAGCTTCGTGGTTTTATTTAATTTTATTTATGTCCACATGCATATTTATTTGTTTGTTTATTTATTTTTGTTTTTGATTATTATTATGCCACACTTAATTTCCATTTTGCTTTTCTATTCAATTATGTATGGTATATTGAGCATTGCAAGTCTTAATTATTGAGTACTTCTTTTTTTGGATTCGTGACTAAGGTTTTCGTTTCAAAAAAAATGTTTTCAATGTATTTTAACGTGGGTCTTTTGAAATCGGTCTCTTTTCTCACACAGATGCTTCTAAGGGTGAGATTGCCTACATTTGAATCTTCCTAGATTTCACGAGAGCGGACCCACACTAAATGATGTTATTGTTGTTGTAACAAACAAGTTGCACATATTTGTGTTTGTGTCCAATCAATTTCTAATTCGCTCATGTTGTGATTAATGTGATTTTAATTTGAGTCAAGGTTTTTTTTTTTTTTTTTTTTAAAAGGGTAGATTTCAAGTCAACTAAATTTAGATTGAGCCAATTTGGATTCAAATGAGGTTGGCCAATTTCAATTGTAAAATAAGTCCAAGCTATTTAGTTCAACTTCCCGATTTAAGGTCAACGTTACTTGGTCTACAATCTAGCTTGCTTGGTTACCCCCATCCCTTCTTTTTTGGATAGAAAGCTTTCTCCCGCCCTTTAAAGAGTGTGTGCGATACACGAACGCCCTGACGAATCCACACATCCAACCTCATGGCCCATATTCTAAACCTAAAAAGCCCATAGCCCATATGACAAACGTACACTTATGTATTACAAATACTGGCCTATGATGGCTTGGGCTAGTAAGTGTGGGCTTGCATGTTGGAAGCATGGGACCGTGAATATGTTTGTCCACAACAATATGGATCTTATGATCCATTGGGTTGCAATGTTTAATAGGAACAAATTCAATGCGAGATGACCTTTCATTTTCAAAGGCAGAGAGATTCAATCTGAATGTCCCTAATCTATTGCATTAATTAAAGATTTAGGTTGCATTGCTGGATCAAAATTTGACATGAGCATTTTTCGTAAAGTTCGACTAATGAAGCTAGGCGTTTTAACCGGATCTTAAGTTGGATCAATCATAATTAGATGTTAGGGTTTGCAAATGGATCGAATCAATAGTTGATTTTGAACAAGAATTAGATAAAAGTTTTATCGATAGGCGTAGATGAAAAATGCTAAGAGGCTTTGGCTCTCTACGCGCTCCATATGTTGTATCTTTGCCTTTGTGAAAAAGGCAAGTTCGGTAACATTAACACTATTCATGATTTTATTAAGGAACATATCCAGCAGATTATTTCAGATTCAAATGTTCCATTAAATGTAGCCGATACCCAACTATGACAATTTTCCAATGTGGCAATATTGTACCCACGAGACAGTCTAATCCAAGACGAACGACGACACATTCTCTCTTGCAACAAGAGCATGAGGTCAAGTTGACGACTTACTGTCCTTCCGAGTGAAATTCTGTCTCATTTAGTAACAAGAGACTGAATCTGTTTACTTTTAATACATCGACAGAAGACCCAAGCATTGTATTTGATAGACTTCATTTTAGTACTCTTTCGGAGATTGGGGCAGAGCATAGAAAAGGTAAGAGCCGGTGCTGCATTTGTCACATATTGTCTGCTCCATCTTTCTGCCCCTCCTCTGAATCTCTTGACTCAAGCATTAAAATTCAAGGGAGTGACATTCGGATCTAAACAAGGAAATATAAGCCATTTATCAGAGCCCCAGGCACCCAAACACAAAGCCAAATAGGCGTCAAAACATCAAACAATGTGCTCCATCACATTGTTCAAGAACTAACTCAACCAAAAGTTTAAACTGATGGTTGAAGGCCCCGAAATAGGTCTATACTCTAACATACCCCCTAACACAAATGCCCTTTGGACTTGAAGCGTGGCTGTTGCAAAGACTCCCTTACCTTTCGCAATAAATCAATATAAGGGCTGAGAGATTCGAAATCAAGAACACTCAGTCAGAAATACTGTGATACCATGCTTAAGAATCATCTCAACTAACAGCTGAAGTCAGCAACAATAACCTTTTATGCTCCAAATATAATCACATTAGCCTACTATGCACCTCAAAGTGGAACAGCATAGGATCAATACATTCCACAAGCAAGTCAAATGCAAAGGGGTCGGCGTGTTGGTGAAGACTAACACAAAGGGATAATTGTATCAACTACCACGACTTCTCAAATTTATCTTGGAAGCAGCCGATCATCTGCCTTGTCCATCAACAGACTTTTTTTTTTTGGGGGGGGGGGGGGGGGAAGATAAGAGTATCAAGCTATGTAAACGCTTGTAGCATAAATTTACGATTACAAGTCAATAGTGCAAACTACAATATGTGAAAAAATAGGCTTCACACCACCAAGATATTCGAGAATCTGCGCAGAGCCAAAGTTCTATGACTTGCATTCCTTTACAAATTACTCGTAAAAAGTTTTCTAACAAAAAGAGGAAACTCTGAACCTTGATTTCATTGCAAACTTCACAAGCGCTGGTGAGCAGTATACAATTCCCCAACTACATCAGAATGAGGGTCAACATATTTAGCACAGAACTGCTTACAAGATAATTTTAGCAAAGTTCTCAAACTGGGTTTTCGCTTGATTAAATTCCTTTCTAAAAGAGTATCCATAACCTTTAACCGAGGCATGATTCTTTGTTTAATGCTAAAAAGAAGCAAATCAGGATTCCTCACCACAAATTTGCTATCAGGCTTCGCTGCACTGATCAGAATATCTGAAACCTCCCTGATTTTTCTCTCCGACGCAGCAAATATCTGCGGACTCTTCCTGAATGCCGACAAAATATCTTCTTGAGTGAGCCCCAAACTACGGAAAACTTTGAGCTTTGATTTCCAGCTCTCCTCAGACATAGAGCTGAAGACACGGACAGCATGCAGAAACATCTTAGAGTCCCCACTCAACCCCATCTTCTCAACCCTCTTTATATATTCCTTCATGGTCTCAGGTTTATACAAGAGAAACCTCGGAAAGTTAAAGATGAATTTTTGCATTTGCTCTTCACTAACCCCATAACTCTTGAGCAATTCTATATTGGGCACCATGGTCTTGTCAAGGTTATACTTGAGAAAGGTTGTGCTGACTTTTAGCACCTTGACAACCTGAGCTTCCGAGCCCAAGAAACTCTTGAGTGCAAGGATTGAGCGGCCAAGCTGATTATCAACATCACGGGAGAAAAGGTAGGGGTCTGTTGAGAGTAACTCAATGATATCAGGTGGTGAAATACCCAAATTTTGAAGGATACGGATCTTAGGCTTGATGCTTAAGTCGGGATTATAAGAAAGAACATGGGGTGTGCGTTTGAGTAAGTTATCGAGTTGTGAAGTCGAAAAGCCAAAGTCCTTAAGGTATTTGATGACTGATTCAGGCTTATCAAAGGTCTTCAAATGGGCAAGTGCAGATGAGGCCTTCAAAGCAGTGTCAGGTGACAAATGGTGGGAATTAATCAAGTGATCCGCAATAGATGTGGTATGTATTGGGTTCAAGGTGGTGGTGGTGGAGTAATAGTAGGAGGCGGCATTGGAGGTAATAAGATACAGGGAAATGGTGGAGTTTGACAAGGTAGGAAGGTTAGGAGTGGAAGATAGGAGTTTTCTTCTGCATAGATAGAATGCCATTTTGTGAGAAATGAACCAAATTTCAAAGGGGGGTTGTGGGTCTGATGAGATAGCAAATAGAGAGAATCAAGTAAACAATCAGTGTAGGGTCTCAAAGCGTCGAACAGTTGGTCTCCATTCCCGTTAAAACCTAAAGCAAGAAACCCTAACTTAATATTATTGACCAAACAAAGCTACGAATGCAAATGGTTACACTCCATAACAAACCAAATGGATAAATTTAAGCAATTACAAAAGAACTGAAACATTCAAGCACAAATTGTTGAGATAAGAATGCAGGAATCACACCACTGTGTGTAGAAGACAGAGCGAAGAATACTAGGAAAAAGGCACCAGAAATAAATTGGGCTGAGAGGAGGGGGGGGGGGGGGAGGGAGAGAGAAGCGGGCACATACCGCGAAGACGGGTAGGGTCGGCAGAGCCCGAGAAGGGCCTGAAAGAATCAGACGACGAGGTGGTGGAGGGCGAGACGCTCGACTTTCTCGATGGCTGTCTATCTTGGCTGCCTAAACCCGAATTAGTTAAAATCATTTGGGTCGTGATCTTTCTCTGTTGTTGTAAGGGCCTCGTGAACTAGATGCTTTGTTCTCTCAAATCTTTCATATAAAGGAAGGTGCAAAAGTAAGCCTCCAGTCACGCCTAATATTTTTTCATTATCATCAATTTGTCAGATACTTGTCAACTGATATAAATGATATGTATATGATCAACTAATTCGATAATCGTGTTGATTTTATACCTAGCATAAAATCAACTTTAATAGATGCAAAAGTAGTAAACCCGAATTCTACACTAAACAGTTCACTTGTGTGTAGTAAATAACAAATTCTACATTAAACAGTCTACTTATGTCGAGTTTAGGCCCCCCAAAAAAAATTCATGCCAATTACTACTTTTAGCTCAGATTCCTAGTCAGATTTGTGTTGTATAATATACAGTAAATTTCTGTTAGTTGTGATTTTAATATTTTATTATGCATGTAGGAAGCTCATAATAAATATTGGACATTGCCAATATATTAAAACTGAGTTCCTATGTATAAACTAATTAGATTTAATCGTGACCAGTTATTGATAAACTATTGTTGTTATGTATTATTGATAAGCAAATCTGTCTGTAAACTAGTAAAGTAAGCTAATTAAAAAAGACATCAAACAATAATCATTATAAAACTAACCATATCAATACAGATTGGTTCAAGTGGTTTGAAACTTATTCCCCTAAATAAGATCTCTGTTTGAATGTTACAAATGGAGAAAAGTTGTAATGGAAGAGCTATACCCTTATTAGCTCAATAATAGCTCGATTTCAGTAAAATGGAAGATCTAAGACTAAAAAAAAAATAAATAGAAAACCAATGTTATACAACCTTATACAGCCAGTGTATATTGAAAATGAATTTCTACATATAATCTAATTAGATTTGATCATGTCCAGTTATTGATAAACTATTATTGTTATGTATTATCGGTAAGCAAATTTTATGTAGATTAGTCTAGTAAGACATCAAGCCAATAGCCATTATAAAACCAACCTTATGCAACTAGTTAGATGTTATAAATAACCACCTACTATTGATCTGAATCAAGGTTGTCCCGCTTTGAAAGCACCTGCATTGATTGGATCACGATTTAAAAGAGAGGCTCATGGTCCAAAATATTATCTGCATCAATGATTCACACAGCTCACACCGTGATCTGGCTTCCTGTGATGATCAGCTCACGGTTTTTTTGGTCCCTTCTTTGGAAAGTATATTAATGAATAGTATAAATAAAAGGCTAAAACTAATTAAATGTTTAAATGTAGGTATATATATAATATTTTATTTGATGATCCAAGTTAGTGATCCATTTGATGTCTAAAGAAGAAAAAAATTGGTTATATGATAATGCAAAAGGCGTAGCCCTTACTTCTGATCCAAACATATGAATTATCCGTGCATATGCTATGAAACTCAATGTATCAAAATGGATCCACCCCAACGCAATTGCCACCTCTCCTTGAGTAGGGGGCAACAAGGAGATGAACAAAATAAAAGGAAAAGGATGCATTGCATTTGCCTGCGAATCAGGAATTCTTGGTATAAATAGTTGGATTTTTAATCAACCATGACCTCTCTTCCCTTGTTTCTTCCATCCAATCTTTCCGGAGGAGATACGACAATCAGAGAATCCAGACAAAACAGATCAAAGGAAGGAACGAGGGAGTTTGAATTTGAACCACACCCATTCTCACACAGTCAAATTACTCAATCGCAATCCCGTTCAATATCTCTAATTTTAATGTTCAACTTCCCAGAATCATTATCATCATCACCAGAATCAGAAACAGGGGATGTGCAAAATGGTGCAACCACATAGGCTAACGCTGTTTCTGGTGAATTTGGCGGGCATAATGGAGAAAGCAGACGAGTCAATCTTGCCTGGCGTATACAAAGAAGTGGGTGAAGCCCTCGATGCCGATCCCACCGGACTTGGGTCTCTCACCCTCCTCCGATCCATCGTTCAGTCGGCGTGTTACCCACTTGCCGTCTGCCTCGCCGCCCGCCACAACCGTGCCCACGTCATCTCTCTGGGTGCTTTCCTCTGGGCCGCCGCCACCTTCCTCGTTGCCATCTCTTCCACCTTTTGTCAGGTACCCATATTGAATTATTGCACAGAGTGAAGAGGGGTCTTTGCAGAATCCACATTTGGCCGATGGGCATTCGCATGAGGGGCCATGTTGGAGTGTATAAACAATTTATGACTTTCAATCATGAGCTTCAGCTTTTGGTTGAGTTGATTTTAGAACATTATTCTTTATATTTTAGCAATTCTATCAATTCATTTGATCTGTTAGGTTATGGTTTTGTGCTCATTTTTAAGATGTGGGTGAGTTCTGGGGGGTCTGTGTTTCATATGGGTAATGTGACTGCATTCCAAGTTGAGATCATAGTTTACGTGACATTTGATTGTCATCTCCTTTGGTGTGCCTGAATCAGTTTAATGTATCTGCTTTGGCCTCCACTTTTGGGATACACAAGGGGGAAATTGCTTGTCTCTTGAGGGATCCATGTCACTCAGGCTCTTTATTTCAAGGTTCCATGTCCGACATTTGATCCCTGGGTATGGATTTGGAGACCTTGTCCACCATTTTAGACCAGCAATGTTTAACATTTGCTTTAAAAGAAAATTGCCAAGTGCAACAGAAAATCCACATCAAACACTTGATACTTCAATACGGGTATGGCCGAGTTTGAGTAACATTGGAAGGGACACATCAAAAGATAGCTTACACTAGTTGGTAGAAGCATAAATGAATGCAAAAGCATCATCTTTACATTTTAAAGGCAGTTAAACAACGAGGTCCCACGATTATGTATCCGCTTTTCATCCGAATTCAAAATTTTTGGATGGAGAATGTAAATGAAAACCTGTACTATCTATGTTCACGATTTAGCAGTCAGAGCCACCTTCCTCTTTCTCTGGGGAGGGGGTGTTGGTGTTGGTATTAAAAGGATCGGGCCATACACGCTGAAGTGAATTTAAGTCATTATCTTTAACATAATTTGATGTGCAGAATATGAAAGGGGAAAGATGGTAGCAAATATAAGTTGGAGAAGGTACTCAGCTACTATGCTGCTATGCAAGTGAAATAAGATTGCTAGAATATGAAAGAATCATAAACTAAAGTGGGAAAGTATTAGCTGTCTGCATTAATGAAGTACAGCAAACGTAACAGGTCACAAATAGCAAGATTTAGAAAGAGTGCATAGATGAGGCCATATTTTCTGGCTCATAAGATGGAGCCTTGTCATAATCCTGTGTGACTGTTGATAGAATGCACATGAAAATCAGCAATTTGATATGTAAAACTCATATCATCTCGAACTTGGGAGGACGTAATTTGGATGAGAATCATGGCTTTCTACTTTTGGATTTTGTGTCACTAATTTTTATTACTCTTTTATTTTTTTTTTTTTTGGGGGGGGGGGTTGTCCTCTGGAGGCAAAGCCACCTCCTCTGCCTGAGAGGTTAAAGATCCTACGACTACAAGAAGTGGGATAGCCCCTGCATGGCGACAAGGGGTCAAGCCCTGTCTAGAGCTTTGTTGAACAAGTTTTTGTGTGAAAGGAGGTGGTTATTGGAACACATCATAAATGCCCATGATCAACCGAGTAAAATAAAAACCTAATGTCTTGAATAATTTCTTAAGAGATATTTCAATGCGATTTCAATTTGCATGATTCAAGTCCTTTCTTTGAGGAGGAGGAGGAGGTAGGCATCCTTTTTCAATTTGCATTTGAAGTCCTTCCCTCAGTACATTCTTATCCCTAAATCCTTAAAATGCGAAGAGGTTGCTCTCATTTTCCCTTCATTGTGTTAGTGTTTCAAATTTTTTATTTTGCATATGGTATAATATAACTTATACATCACCACTTCATGGGTGTGTTGTACGCCGCTAATCGAATCTTTTTCCCTTTTTTTTTTTGGGGTGGGGGGGTCTAGTTTCTCGTATTTACTCAATAATTCCTTACTCTTTTGCATTTGTTGCTTAGGTGGCTGCTTCAAGAGCACTTAATGGGATAGGACTTGCAATTGTTGCTCCTGCTATTCAGTCCCTTGTGGCTGACTCTACTAACGAAACCAATCGGGGAACAGCATTTGGGTGGCTGCAGCTGACAGCTAATGTTGGCTCAATCTTTGGTGGGCTGTGTTCAGTGTTGATTGCTCCACTGACATTTATGGGTATTCCAGGTTGGAGAATGTCATTCCATCTTGTCGGAATGATCAGTGTACTTGTAGGCATATTAGTCCGTCTATATGCCAAAGATCCGCATTTCCCTGATGACACTCCTAAAGGTTGTAGCCATATCGCCAATGAATCTTTCTCATCACAGGTGAAGGAATTAGTACAGGAAGCTAAATTGGTTGTTAAAATTCCATCTTTCCAGATCATAGTGGCTCAGGGTGTCACAGGTTCTTTTCCATGGTCAGCTTTGTCATTTGCACCTATGTGGTTCGAACTCATGGGTTTCACTCATGCACAGACAGCAGTTCTCCTTGGACTTTTTACACTTGCTGCTTCCTTTGGGGGATTATTTGGTGGTTGGATGGGAGATATTTTGTCTCAGCGTTTCCCGAATGCTGGCAGGATAATACTAGCACAGATAAGCTCTGGATCTGCAGTCCCTTT
Organism: Carnegiea gigantea; assembly: GCA_029747015.1. Lineage (NCBI taxonomy): Eukaryota > Viridiplantae > Streptophyta > Magnoliopsida > Caryophyllales > Cactaceae > Carnegiea > Carnegiea gigantea. The sequence continues at coordinate 25,990 of JAKOGI010000795.1, read as the reverse complement.
AGCAGCACTGCTTCTCTTAGGCTTACCTGAGGACCCTTCTACCACTGTCATACATGGTGTCGTGATGGTTATCACAGGGTTTTTCATATCCTGGAATTCTCCAGCTACAAACAAGTAAGTTTTAACAGACCTATCCTCGTCAATATCCTATGCTGTCTGAACTGTAGGACTTCAGGTTTGACATATTTAAATTACTAAGCCTTTTGTGTTGGAAAAAGGAACAACCAACAATATAGATCCCGCTTTAATAGGATCTGGGGAGATCCGGATTTAAGCAGCTTTACCTGTATGCACAAAGGGGTTGATTCCTAGAGATAGAAAGAATATTTGCAAAAGAAATTTTGACTGTAAATGTGACACCTTTTGAAAGGAAAAAAGAGAGGGGAGAAACAAAAAAGGATGCGTTGTAAGGGAAGGATAGGTTATGTTCTTCATTCATGAGCTTAACTGCTATGCTCAGTCCGATTTTTGCAGAGGTCGTCCCTGAGAAATCAAGAACAAGCATCTATGCACTGGATCGATCATTTGAGTCAATACTTGCATCATTTGCTCCTGCTGTTGTTGGGATATTGGCTCAGCATGTTTATGGCTACAAACCTATGCCCGAAGGATCCACCCTCAAAGAAGAAACAGCAACTGATCATGAGAATGCTACATCCTTAGCCAAAGCCCTCTATGTTGCAATAGTATTGCCAATGTCCCTATGCTGCATTATTTACTCATTTCTATATTGCACATACCCAATAGATCGGGATAGAGCCCACATGCAGGCACTAATAGAGGCCGAGATGAAGCTATTGGAGGCCGATGACTTGACTAGGGAGCTTCCCATCGATATAACTAATTCCAAAGAGTTGAACTTGAAGGATGTAAATGTAGGCACTGAAATTGATTACGAACTTGTAAATAGTGTCCATATAGACGCCGATGATGAGAGAAAATTGCTTTAGCTGAGATCTTGGGAGTCTTTTTGGGAATTAGAGTATCAATTAACTGTCACAGACAGTCGTAGAATTTTGTTAATGAAAAATGAGGACAGATATCCATAATTTTCTTGTAACACAAGAATCATGTACAGAACAGGAATTTGCATATCTTTTTAACTTTTTCATTTTATATGATCCAATTAGCCGTCTGAAGTTGTAGATATTGAAAGGCATTTTTTTGGTGTATATATATGTGCATCTTCCTCTTTATCATGGTGGATACCTAACCTAGTGCCTGCAAGTGAAATGAAGCTCAAGTATATGCATCATCCCTTTTCCTCCATTTTTATGGTGAGGCACAAAGCGTATCATTATCATATGCAGGATTTAGAATCAGATATTGGGAATAAAGTAAAAGTCGCCACAGAAAAGTCTCACAAGAGACATGACAGCATACATCACAGATTCACAGGGATTCACAGGTTCTTCTGTGCAGGTAATCTATCTTAAGGACACTGCTCTTTTTGTATTCAAGTTTGCAGGGCATTTTTTTTTGGCGGTGATTTAACCTTTTTGTCAACCATTTCTCTGTCCTTCCCTCTTGGTAATGTTACAAACCAAACAAGAGAACTCATCCCAAAAGACTAGCCTATTAGGTGAGAGAGCTCATTTGATCTATAAACCTCTCATCAGTTGCCCATGCAACCGATGTGGGACAAGTCCCATACCTTGCAATTGGTCCAGTCCATAACATTCGACCCCCCTTAAGGGTCAACGTCCTCGTTGGTCACGGCCACGTTGGTCACGGCTGGTTCCCCCAGGCCACCACTTCGTGGGCCACCACTCCGTGGGCCACCACTCCGAGCTGGTTCTGATACCAATTGTTACAGACCAAATAGGAAAGTTCATCCCAAAAGATTAGCCTATTAGGTGAGAGAGCCCATTTGGTTTATAAATTCCGCATCAGTTGCCCATACAACCGATGTGAGACAAGTCCCATACCTTGCAATTGGTCCAGTCCATAACAAGTAACTCTCTATATTATTCTTCTCTGATCTTATTGTTGTCGGTCCTTTCTTTCTTGCTTTCGTGTTTGCTTTCTTCTAGTGGTCTGAAGCATGGTTGTAGCGGAGTGACCTACGTGGGCTTTTGGTAGAGAGTTTGAACAATAAATAGGTGATATTCAAATTCAATGCTCGATACGCCACAAGTGATGGTTGTAAAAGGAGGTTCGTATAAAGGTTGATGTATGTAGGAGTTGAAGTATAATATCTAATAACAACTCTTAGTTTATGTTGTACTAAGATGTTGTGTAAGAAAGTTGGAATACATAGCTTTATCTCTATCTCTATTGACAACTATAAGAGAGATGCTACGCCATTATTTTGGAACCTTTTGGTTTTTTGGGGGGGGGAGTGTGTGTCCAATTTGTTTCACCTATGTTATTTTTGGTATAAAGGGAGATGTAAGAATTGTTGTAGATGGGATTTGAAGTTAGATATCTGATAACAACTCACATGAAATAGTAGTGTAACATGTATAACTCATATAAAGTGTAATTTATAACTTGTAGTTGCAACTGTGTAAAGGGATATATAAAAATTGATGTAGGTGGAATTCAAACTCAAATATCTGATAACAACTCTTATTAAACATTACTGAAGATGCACAATTCATAAAATGTGTAATCTATAATCTATGGTAGCAAAATTGTATGGAACGGTGGAGTAAGAAAGAGTAATCACATCATTCACATGCACAGCTTTTTTCACTAACTCTAACACAATATGACCATTACATACATACACCCATTCAAATCAAACTACCCCCATTTTAGTGAACTCAAAGGAGTGAACCTAGGGTGATCCTCATCCCTATCTATGAACCTCTTATAGGGAGTGGAAATTTGAGCCAGTGAATCTCCCCTGGTTTAATGCATGTCATTTTCCTCACTAAGGTGATTTTTGGCAGCTTTGGATGAGCCACTGAGGCAGCCGCTACTTGTCCTTTGCTCCTCTGTATCCTGACAAACCCCACCGACGGTTTCAACCCTCCGTCCTCTGTTTTTTTCCCACTGTTTGTCTCTGTTTTCATCTCAACCTCTCTAAAATATTCCCCACACTTTAATTCTAGTCAATCACTTTCTTTTTACACCACCTTTCTGTGTTATCCTGTATACATAGGACACATTTTCTCCACTTTTCACTCTCAACTAGACACACCCTTACTCACATGCTTTCACTTCACGTCTTCCCCAGTTCATATGCCCGCCAAGAAGATTGACTTATACTGAGTAAAATTTCCAAACGAAAAAGGTTAAAAAAAATCATGGGTCCTAGTTCCGGTTCTTGCTCTTGCTCTTCTATGATGAAGATGGTGATGATGTTTGTGTTGTTTGGGATGGAGTCTATGAGAGGTTTATTGGGTGGAAACATGAGTGAGGAATTTGAGATAACATGGGGAAGTGGAAGGGGAAAGCTCCTCAACAATGGACAGCTTCTTACACTCACTCTTGACCATTTCTCGGGCTCTGGATTCCGGTCTAGGAAGGAGTACCACTTTGGCAAGATCGACATACAGCTTAAGGTCGTACCTGGCAACTCTGCAGGAACTGTCACTGCTTACTATGTACTTTCATCCTAACTCATCATTGGTCCCTCGTTCATGATCAGTTTGTACCTTGTTTAGTATGTCTTACTCATTTTATGTTGCATGCACATGCGCGTGTGTGTTTTCCTTTGTTTTTGGTTGGTTGGTTGGATTGGAAACAGTTATCATCAGAGGGTGCAGGGCATGATGAGATAGACTACGAGTTCCTGGGAAATTTGACGGGTCAGCCTTACACGGTGCACACCAATGTATACACTGGAGGCAAAGGCGAGAGAGAGCAACAGTTTCACCTTTGGTTTGATCCTAGCACTGATTTTCATACCTATTCCATCCTCTGGAATCCCCATACAATCATGTAAGATTGGCTTTAGACAGTGTATATTATGAAACATGGTCATAACCCACCACCCATCAGTTTAAACTTTTGGTTAAGATATATATAACTGTCGAACGTAGTTTGGTGACCACCTTATCATCCTTGCTTGAGTTGTTGGCATGTCATTATGATAATAACAATAATAAATGTTGCAGATTTTCGATAGATGGGATACCTATAAGGGAGTACAAGAACAGGGAGGCAAGGGGGATACCATTCCCAAAGAAGCAGGCAATGAAGCTGTACTCGAGCATATGGAATGCCGATCAATGGGCAACCCAAGGGGGCAGGATCAAGACAGATTGGAGCCAAGCTCCCTTCACTGCGTCTTACAGGAATTTCAGGGCCGAAGCTTGTGTTCGAGTTGGGGGAAGAGGAAGATCCTCCTGCAGTCCTCGAATATACAGCAGCTTGATAACCAAAGGGCTTCATGGTGCGAGCCAAAACAGGCTCAGATGGGTGCGCAACAAGTGCATGATTTATAACTACTGTAAGGACTATAAGAGGTTCCCTCAGGGCCTTCCGAAAGAATGCCATCTCGGCGAGTGATATGAGATGCTTTCATAGGATATAATATGATATGATATGACATGATATGATGCGTACAGTAAAAAGGAATCGATAGCTAGCTACAATAGTATTTCCTTCGTCTTGTGGACCTGTATCACTAATAACGAAATAAACTTTCCAAGAAGATAACAAATCTTGAAACTCTTCTGAACGTGTAGAAGAATATGAACTAAGTTTCAAGTTTACTAATGCACTAGGCTTTGTGTTTTTCTATGAAGATACATATAACAAGATGTGTTCAATAAGAACTATGTACTCCAGTGAGTAACTTACATAAATATCAAAAAGCAATCTCAAAATAAAATCATCGCCCCCATTTCTCCACCACTATCTGTATAGAATTGCCGGGAGCTAATATTGTCATTCACAAGCCCAAATTCTTCAGTTGCAGTGGTTCTAGTCAAGTGAAAAAGGGTTTAGTCAGTGGTTCTAATCAAGAAGGGAAATCTGATCAACAGAAGCTGCTACAAACAAATGAGGATGTTCCCCCCCCCTTCTTTTGGGGTGATAAGTGGCACTTTTTTCAGTCTTTACTCCATTTTACTAGAGTCGAGCTACTTATTGGGCCTATGAGGAATGGAACTTTTTTATAATAGATTTTTTTTCTATCCATAAGACTCGAACTCAAGTCTTATTTAAGGAGCACAGTGTTGCATCAATTCAGGTATAGGCATCGCAAGAGGAAAGAGGGATAGACAACTGAACGGGGCCAATGTCTACCACCAATCGAAGTGTACTGCCCATGAAAAAGAATATTATTCATCTTTTAAACCGTCAACTCGGAAAATATTTTGTCATTAGTGAAAACCCTCTTGTGGTTTTGGAGTCATCTTCGAGCATAACATATTAATCTGTTAATTCGTCATGAGATTGTTGCGTCTTTTTAATCCCTGCATGATGACTTTGTTATTTCCTTCAAGTATCACCGATCATACCCATCCGTTAAAGCCTCCTTTAAATGTGCCACTTTCATGTTAAAAGATCTTTGCTGTGTTGTACGAGAAGGTTGTTTCAATTAAGACAGTTGTTTTCTTTTTTGCGAGCCCAAAGAACATATTAACTAATGAAGAAGAATTTGAAACCCATCTTATATACGCCATTTTCATATGATTCTAGCAGTGAGATAAAGCATCTCACAGGTATCTTGTTTAAAAATGGAAAAGAACAAATCAAATGTCCACGAACATTGTATTAAAATGCATTGACTACTTGATGTATGTTTAGCACGCTGGACACCAACAAATATTCACGTTCAGTGTTTAGATCAAAGCAACGTCTGAAAATCGGAGTTTCCTTCTAGAGAAATTAATGAATTGTGGTCAAAGTTTATCAAAGCCAAAAACGCTTCCGCTTGCAATCTTCTGATTTTGAATTTTCAAGATTCAATTCAAGCCGTCAAAATTAGACCTGATAACATTGATATGGGAAAAAGAACTCCGAAAAGATGAATGGAGCCATATCCAACCAAATGCTCTAAATACACTTTGCCCTTTTCGGACCCAAACTTCGAATTACCGTAACACGAATTAAATACGACATGATTTTTTTCATTTGAAGTTGCCTTCTTGCACAGGCCAAGTTTACCGAACCAAATCAGCTCAATTGAACAAAATTCCCATTCTTTCGAACATCACCTAATCCAATATTATTAACCTAACCCAAACCTTGTTAGAAAAGTGAGGTAGGATCAATGGCTGTATATAGGAAATTAAAATTGCGTCGTGGTAATCCACTACCCTGAAAGCATTTACGGCCCGACTAAGGTGCAAATCGGAATGGCCGGACGTTTCCCAAGGTTAACGCAGCACCCCAGAACACGTGCACTTGTGTTCGGAGGTTTGAGGTATGCCAGTAAGTTTGCCCAGAACAGTGAAGAACGAAGAACAGAAGGAGAGAATGTTTTCTGTGTGTGTCTTATTCTGAGTGCTGAGAAGCTCCTTTTATAGGAGTAAAGGAGCATTTACAAAGAGATAAATGGGGCAGATCATCGGACAAAAAATAAGGAGCAGAATCTGGGATAAGGGAGATAAATCAGGAAGACTGATTAACTTCCTTTGACACAAGTAACAGCCAGTTTGCGTAGACGAAGCTATCAGCAAGCCCAAACCCAAAAAATCTCCCAAAGCCCGGACCGAACGGGCCAGCGGCGGCAGCGCGCGCGCATGTGGTTTTCTAAACCACAACACACTCCATAAAACACACCACCAAGCTATTCGATAAAGCCAAGGATGAGAGTGATATATAAACACCAAAAACAAGTCCCAAAAGTTCTATGTGGAACAAGGAAAGAGAAGATAGAGAGAGGAAAAAGGAAGCCTTGTTGCCGTTACTCCCAACAATCCCCCACTAATGGCATACAAGGTGCAACACAGTCAAGAAAAATGATCTCGGCAAAGGAGGGACAGATACTTAAATATCAATGTCTTTTGATTGAATTGATACGTAATGAGGTAAGGCAACATCCAGAACCATACAAGTGAACGAATCTTGAACTTGTTAGATACTGAACGAGAACCCTACAACACATACCAACCCTCAAGATACTGCATACCTCACAATGCGAAATTTAGCGCTTTTAAGGGCCATGCGCACACCTCGGGTCTCATAAGTGCTCTAGAGAGACAGCCAAAATCTCTCATACAAGGTGGCCAAACCTTCACACTTACGTAGGTAGTTCCATCAAATCTATCTCTATATAGACCATCATAGTTATGGCTATGGAACTATTAAGAGCATATGGCTCAACCTCACAATCATCATGCGGTGAGTTCATCAAGTGCTTCTCAATAGCACCCCCACATTGGGTATGAACTCATTAAGAGCACAAGCTCAACCTCACAACACCACCAAGCGCCATAGGGATGAGTATGTGGTGCATTTTGAAAAGTAATATGGTTTCATTTGACCATAAGTGGGTGTCCACCATATCTCTTCAAACCATTAGCTTAAGCCCCATCCCCCTCAACGATTCAAGCACTACTCGCCTTGTCAATCCTTTAGTGAAAGGGTCCGCCAAATTTTTCTCGGATCTTACATATTGCAAGGATATGATACCATATTTCAGTAATTGTCTCACTGCACTATGTCTAATACGGATATGTCTCCTCTTTCCGTTATAGACATTGTTGTACGCCACTCCTATTACTGCTTGCAAGTCACAGTGTATGGAAATTGGTGTTTCCTGTGTCCCCCACAATGGTATGTCTGCCAACAGACCTTTAATCCATTCTGCTTCTTGACCTGCCAACTCAAGAGTAATAAACTCAGATTCTATGGTACAGCGGGCTATGCAAGTCTTTTTCGCAGACTTCCATGACACATCCCCTCCACCTAGGGTAAAAACATAACCACTAGTAGAACTCACTTCATCGTTATCCGTCACCCAATTTGCATCACAAAAGCCTTCTAGTAGGAAATTTGTTAAAATGCAAATACCAATCACTAGTACCTTTCAGATACTTAAGCAGATGATGAAGGGCATTCCAATGTTCGTGACTAGGATTATGAGTGTAACGACTCAACCTACTAATGGCATAGGCAATATCAGGACGAGTAAAGTTCATTAGAAACATTACGCTGCCAATAATTTTAGCACACTCAGATTGCGATACACTAGGTCCATTGTTCTTCTTGAGATGTGTGCTGGGATCATAAGGGGTTCTGATAGGTGTCACATCAAAGCAGTTAAATTTCTTTAACACTTTCTCAATATAATGAGACTAACACAACGAGAAGCCAGAGGTGGTTTTCCTAATTTTAATCCATAAGATCACATCAACTTCTCCTAAATCTTTCATCTCAAAAAGGGAAGACAGCAGTTTTTTAGTCTCACTCACAACAAGCAAATTTGTATCAGGGATCAACATGTCATCAACATATAAACATATTGTCACACACTCTGATTCAATCACCTTTGAATAAACACATGAATCAGACAAATTTGCAACAAAATCATATTGAACTAAAGAGCTGTCAAATTTTTCATACCACTGTTTAGGAGCTTGCTTTAGACTATAAAGAAATTTCCTTAGTCTACATACCTTGTTCTCCTGACCAGGCACTACACAACCCTTGGGTTGAGTCATGCGGATCTCTTCCTCTATATCACCATTAAGAAAAGTTGTCTTAACATCCATTTGATGCACAACAAGGTCAAAGATAGCAGCCAAGGCAATAAGAGTTCTAATGGTGGCAATTTTAGTCACAGGAGAGTAGGTGTCAAAGTAATCGATTCCCTCCTTTTGATCGAAGCCTCTAATAACCAGCCCGGCCTTATATTTATCTATTATACCATCAGACCTTAACTTCTTCTTGAAGATCCATTTACTACTTATGGGCCTGCAACCCTTAGGTAAGTCAGTCAACTCCTAAGTTTTGTTTGACTGAAGAGACTCAATTTCACTCTTAATAGCCTCTTTTCAAAAGTTAGCATCTATAGACCTGACTGCTTCTTGATAGGTTTTAGGATCTTCCTCAATCAAGAATATTGACACAAATTCTTCAGTCAAGACATCAACATCAAAGGCCTCAAGCGTCTCTACTAAAAAGGCAGTAATAAAGTCATGTCTAAAGCTGGTTTATGTTCTATGTCTCTTGCTCCTTCTAGGTTCAGACACTAGGTCCTTATCATTAGAACTAGGATCAGGCAATTTCAATTGTTCAGAAATAGTAGAATACTCAACATCAGACACATTCCTTTTTAGAGGGAAAACAATCTCAAAGAATTTTGTATCTCTATATTCAGACATAGAAAAGTCACTTAAAGATATAAATCTATATGCAGCACTGTTTTGAGCATAACCAACAAATGCGGTATCAAAAGTCTTAGGACCGATATTGGTCCGTTTATGACTAGGTAAAGCAACTTTGGCTAAACACCCCTACACTCTCAAATAACTCAGATTAGGAGCATACTCTTTCCACAGTTTATAAGGGGTCTGATCTAATTTCTTATGAGGGACTCTATTGAGGATGAAGCAAGCAGTTAAAATATCTTCCCCCCCACATATTATCAGGTAAATCAGAACTAACAAGCATGGCTATATCCTTAAGGGTACGATTCTTTCGTTCAGTTATACCATTCTATTGAGGGATATAGGGGGCACTGGTCTCATGTGTAATGCCATTTTTCTCACAAAAGGCAGTAAGGGAGTTGGCACCATATTCTCTGTCAGACCTAAGTCTTTTGATTTTTCGGTCTAACTAGTTCTCTACTTCTGCTTTATACTTGAAAAACATTTCCTCAGCCTCATCTTTGGACTTTAAGAGGTAAACTTTGGTATACCTAGAGTATTCGTCTACAAAGGTAATATACCATTTCTTTCTACCCATACTAATTGTGTTCTTAAAGTCTGCTAAGTCTGAATATACAAGTTCAAGCAATTCAGTTTTTCTTGCAGTCACATATTTCAATGGTTTCTTAGCAAATTTTGCTTCAACACATACATCACATTTAGAACAATTATCACTTTATCAGTGTTCACGTTAGGAATCAGTTACATATTTCTAAGTCTTTTTAACGAAGCAAAATTAACATGCCCAAGTCTACTATACCACAAATCAGCAGACTCAGCAATATAGGCAGAATAAGAAGGCTTTTTATTAGCATTGTCAGAAGCAATATTCAGCACATATAAGCCCCCACTACGATACCTCTTCCCGATAAAAACCCCATTACGAAGAATCACAACTTTTCCAGCTTTCTGGTTCACTTCAAATCCAGCAATATCGAGGAGACTACCAGAAATTAAATTTCTACGAAGGGAGGGAACATACAACACATTGTTTAAATATAAAAACTTTCCAGAAGTAAACTTGAGAAGGACTTTCTGTTTACCCAACACTCCTGCCGTAGTGGCATTGCCCATGAAGACATGTTCGCCGTCAAGGACATCTTCAAAATCGTGCATTAGGTCCTTGCTGGTGCAGAAGTGCCTGGTTGCTCCATTATCCAGAATCCATTCAGTAGTGTTTGTCACCAGATTGGCCTCCACCGTCATTGCACAGAACACCTCATTGTCTTCAGTCAGATTAGCCTGGGTCTGACCACCATTTTGCCTAACATTCTCTCCAGCGGGTTTCCGGTTTGTCTGGGGGGCTCCCTTTCGCTAGTGACACGGGTACGCTTTGTGGCCTGGTTTGCCGCAAACATAGCACACCACCTTCGGTTTCTAAATTTTGCCATTTGCCTTTTTCAGCTAATTCTGGTTCCTGCCTTGCCTTTGATCCTTCTTATTCTTCTCCTTAAACCTGTCTTTGTTTGCAGGCACAGCAGATTCAACAAGGTTAGCTTTAGAAGAATTTAGAGATAAAGAAACCATCTTATCTTTTAAACGATTCGCCTTTTCTGTCCTTATGTGGCTGATCAGTTTCTGAATAGTAAGGTCCTTCTTTTTGTGTTTTAGGTGATTTCTGTAGTCGCTCCAGGAGGGTGGGAATTTCTCGATCAGAACGTTTGCTTGCAGAATTTTGCACATCCTCATTCTTTTATTCAGCACCTCAGCACACAGATTCTCGTAAACGTGAACCTGCTCTATGATGGGCTTGTCATCAACGATCTAAAACTGCAGCCACTTGCGGACAACGTACTTCTTCTTTCCAGCATCATCTGAACCATATTTGGTCTCCAGTTTGGTCCATATGGTCTTCGCAGATTTGAAGACCACAAACAGATCAAACAACGGATTTAACATATGGTTCAGTAGGTAGCTCCGGGCCAGTTTGTTGTCTCTTTCAAGTTTGTTCTTGGTGGCTTCATCCAGTGGGACAGAAGGAGTCTTTAGAACAGCAGGCGTGGAAGGTTCAACACTCTAAGCAGCGTTGTTTTCATTAGGAAGTTCAGTGCTGAGAACATAGTCTATTTCAAGCTGCTCAAACAAAGAAGCAGCTTCTGGGACCAACGTTTATAATTGGTTCCATCAGGAGCTTCGATTTTGTAGAGTTCGGGTAGGGTTTTCTGAAAAGGTGCAGCCATTGTGCTCTAAACGCTTTCAGATTGTTAGAAAAGTGAGGTAGGATCAATGGCTGTATACAGGAAATTAAAACTGCATCGTGGTAATCTACTGCCCTGAAAGCGTTCACGGCCCGACTAAGGTGTAAATCGGAATGCCTCCCCAAAGTTAACCCAGTACCCCAGAAAACGTACACTCATGGTCGGAGGTTTGAGGTATGCCAGTAACTTTGCCCAGAACAGTGAAGAACGAAGAAGAGAATGAGAGAATGTTTTCTGTGTGTGTCTTATTCTGAGTGCTGAGAAGCTCCTTTTATAGGAGTAAAGGAGCAGTTACAAAGAGATAAATGGGGCAAATCATGGGACAAAAAATAAGGAGCAGAATATGAGATAAGGGAGACAAATCAGAAAGACTGATTAACTTCCTTTGACACAAGTAATGGCTAGTTTGAGTAGGCGAAGCTATCATCAAGCCCAAACCTAAGAATCTCCCAAAGCCCACGCCCTGCCAAACAGGCCAGCAACTACAGCACGCATGTGGTTTCCCAAACCACAACACACTCCGTAAAAGACACCACCAAGATATCCAACAAAGTTAAAGATGAGAGTGATATATAAACACTAAAAACAAGTCCCAAAAGTTCTATGTGGGACAAGGAAAGAGAAAATAGGGAGAGGAAAAAGGAAACCTTGTTGCCATTACTCCCAACAAACCTTAGGGCAAAAGGGAGATTCCCTTTTTACCAAGGCTGTGTAATCTAACAGAAGATCCGCATGAAGTCAATAGGCGGCACCTTTTTTTTGGTCACCTCCAATGATGCAAAGTACAAAATTGCACCAGACCAAACCCTCACATTTTAATGGTTAATGTAAAGTTCCCACCCACCAATGGCAAGCTGAAAGTCCCCAGCTGTTTCACATTCACAATTTGAAGGTTCCTAGTTCCTAGACCTGCCCCCATTGTCCTCATCTCCTTACCAACTTCATAGCCGCCCCTTATCCCCTCCCTGTAGTTTGTAGCATGCCTTTCTATACCCATATAAATATCCCTTCCACCATGCATGACATTCACCCATCAACCAAAAGCTTCCCTCGAAAATACTCTCAATCAGTTGCATCAACTTGCAGTGTTATCTACTCCCCATGATCATGGCTGCTACTATATCATCCTCCTCCAACGTCCTCTTGAATCTGTTCCTATTTGCTTCTTTGATAGCTGTCGCTTTTGCTGCCGGTAATTTCTATCAGAATTTTGACCTTACTTGGGGGGTGATGGGTGCACCAAGATCTTGAATAACGACCAGCTCCTCACTCTGTCTCTTGACAAAGCATCCGGGTCTGGTTTCCAGTCCAAAAATGAGTACCTCTTCAGGAAGATCGACATGCAACTTAGGCTTGTCCCCGGTAACTCTGCTGGTACTGTGACCGCTTACTATGTAAGTCTTCCCTCAGCTTTCAACTCACAAGTCTAACAATACTATGCGAGTTGTGACTCTAATTCTTCATCTTCAACCTACAGTTATCACCCCAAGGAGCTGCACATGATGAGATAGACTTTGAATTCTTGGGCAATGTCACCGGAGAGCCTTACACTCTCCACACCACCGTCTTCAACCAGGGAAAGGTGGCCGGGAGCAACAGTTCCGTCTCTGGTTCGACCCAACTACTGATTTCCACACCTATTCTATCCTGTGGAACTCCCAGGAAATCATGTAAGCAATCAATTTTACCAAATCAAAATTAAAATGGACTAGTAGTTAATACATTTATGCCAATGCTTTTTCTTCATGTGTCACACATATAAATACTAGATGTTCACCTTTGATATTCTTTGGTGTCAGATTTTATGCGGATGGCACACCTATTAGAGAATTCAAGAACTTGGAATCCATTGGCGTGCCTTTCCCAAAGAACCACCCAATGAGGATGTATTCAAGCCTTTGGAACGCAGATGACTGGGCAACCCAGGGTGGGCGCACCAAGACAGACTGGACCAGAGCTCCATTTACAGCATCTTATAGGAACTTCAATGCCGATGCATGTGTTTGGACTAATGGCAGATCTTCTTGCCGTGGATCCAGCTCGGCTTCTGCATGGATGAACCAAGAACTAGACGCGACCAGCCAGAAGAGACTTCAATGGGTTCAGAAGAATTACATGATTTACAGCTACTGCACTGATGCTAAAAGGTTTCCTCAAGGTCTTCCAAAATAATGCACAACCACCAAAAACTAAGCTTCAACCAGAAGAGCTTGTGATTTATAACTGTTAGTGGGTTAGAGTGGCCAACGGCCACTAAGCTAAAATGTAGAGATCCTTGAGGGATTTTAGGGGGCCATTTTTAGTAAGTGGTTATGGTTAAGTGTCATATAAATACCCCCCAATCTGTTTGTCAGGAATATAACAATTGTATACAAAATTACAGTGTTTTTAACACTCTCATTACTCTCCCTCTCTATCTAAACATGTGAGTGATTGTGTGTCACTTGGTCGGGTTTGAGACGTGGTCATTCTACCGGGATTCTCGTAGCCACCGGGATACAATTTGTGGAGCAAAAGACATCAAAGAGATCAGTTCACTTCCGCCTATTTAGGTACGTCCTAAATCCTTAAGTCTACTAACAGTGGTATCAGAGCCAAATTTGATGTTTTTGCTCTCGATAGTTTAAGAAAAAGCATGTATAATTTATTTGTTAAAACTATGCACGCAAAGTCGAGTGGTTTTTCGAATTTCAGACCCTCGCCCATTTGACCCTTGACCGAATGATAATAAAAAAAGGGGGGGAAGGATGATTTTAAACGTACCATCAGCAGCCGCCATAGCCGACCCAAAGGGATGGCGCGTGGGTTACACGCGCCGCCGAGAGAGATCTGTTTTCTCTCTTTCCTCTTCAATTTACCCTCCACGATCCTCGATCTACCGGCCGAACCGCATAAAACCCTCGACCGCCCAAACATGGCGGCGCGTGTGTTGCACGCGCCACCGCCTGAGTGGCGCGTACCGCGTACTGACGGGACCACGGTCGGCCGATCTATGTGATGGTGCCGGTGGTTTGAACGTAGGGCGACCAGAGAGAGAGATCGAGGAGTTCTTTTTTTTCAGAGGGGGGTGGCGGCGGGTTTTCCTCATTTGGCTTTTTTTTTTGGGGGTTGTGGTACCGGAAAAAGACCGGGAAGACCAGCAGGCCGGTGGACGCCGGGCTTGGTGCTCGGAATTCATGGCGGCCGGGCCTTCCCAGGCCTTTTTCCGGCACGAACCAAAAATCAAGGGTCGACGGGCAGAAAAAGGGACGCGGGCTGGGTGCTCGGTTCCCATGGCAGCCGTGCCCTCGCCTGGTTCTGTCCATGGCGGCCGGCCGGAGCATCGGTAGGTGAGGAGTTTAGAGAGAGAGAGGAAGTAAGGGGAAGAGCATGCGAACAGGACGAAGAAGGAGAAGCCTCGAGAATGCCTAGGCCTGATGACTCCATCCTCCTTAAAAACTCCCCTTTATTAAAATATATATATATATATATATATAGGGGTCTCATTATTATAAACTTGTGTAGTTTAAACTCATGCTTAGCCTCGGAAAAATATAATAATGTGTTTATTTTATTTGGGTAAAAGCTGTATGGTTATCTGATTGTATCGTTTTATACATGCCTGGTAAAATGTTTTAACACGTGAATGGGTTTCATGTATGTAAACTTGTAAAGATAAATTCATGTGAACTTATGGCATGAAAACTGATACGTGTATATATATATATATATATATATATATATATATATATATATATATATATATATATATACTATATATATATATATATATATATATATATATATATATATATATATATATATATATCTCTATGTGTTCGATTAATATATGAAAGATTAGTTCTTTCTCATTTAAACATAAATAAATGTGTTTTATGTTGTGTTTGTGCAAATATGCTTTGCATAAATTCTAAAACGTCTATGTGATGATAAGGTATGGAATGTTAATGTGATTAAACATTGTATCCATGAAAATGTGTTTATTATGGATTATTAATAATCAAAATATCTCAAATCTTGATTCATGGAATATGTGATGATTATGAGCTTAGCGAAATTTTCGAACATATAATATGAGTTATAGCCTTTAGATATTTTTTGATTATGTACAAGATATGCCTAATGTCCATTTTTCTTAAATTGTAGATATGGCTTCTAAGACCTCTATGATTGGTGAGTTGACCACCACTGGGAAGTTAGATGGGTCCAACTATGACATGTGGCGCCGGAAGATTCAGTTTCTTCTGAAAGAATGTGAGGTGTTAGAACACCTCACAACCACAATGTCCGCACCCTTGACTAGAGACAAGGACGACAAGGATATTACTCATACTGATGAGTATAAAGCCAACTTGGTTGTGTACCAAGATTGGTGCAAAAAGGACCGTAAGGCGCGTTATACTATGCTTTTCTGCATGCATAACGACCTTATAGGTGAGTTTGAAATTTATCCCACTGCTAAGGAAATGTGGGATAATATCCGCTTCAGGTACGGTCAAACTTCGGAAACGAGACTTCGTGCGTTGCATCTTAAGTGGATGACATACACGAAAGACTCGAACCGAAGTATAACCGAGCATGTGCGAACTTTGCAGGCCATGCTACGCGACCTGAAAGCTGCTGGTGTGGACATTTCCGAACGCGAACAGCGGACGAATGTGCTTCGTGCACTTCCCGCTGGGGACGAAAAATGAAAACCGTTCATCACCATGATGACTCACAACGAGAGCATCAAAACTTTCGCCGACATCACCAAACACCTTGAGCTGGAAGATGAGCACTTGAAGGCCTGCGCTCCTCCCCATGTAGCTTTAGTGGCTAGGGTGGATAGGCCTAAGGGCAACAAGTTTAGACGAGGGAAGAATAAAAATCTTCATCCCTCCAAGAAACTTGGCCCTAGAGGCGGTATTGCTAAGAAGCAATCAAAGGCCAAGGGTAAGGTGACGGATAAAATGGCACGAGTGACGTGCTATAACTGCAGGAAGAAGGGCCATTTTGCTCGGGAGTGTCCCGAGCCTGCTTAGGTACCTTCTTTATTTCCTACCGTTGAACTACTTGTATGTTCCCATGCATTCGTTGCTAAATCCTTTCCTAATTGGATTGTAGATTCGGGAGCAAGCAAGCACGTAGTTCGGGATCGAGTTGGGTTTGTAGACTTTCACCCTTGTCCGGTGGGGTTGCAAACTGTGACTCTTGGAAATGGCACTGTAGAGGACGTTCTAGGAGTTGGAACGTATCGACTTAAGTTGCGTGGAGGGAATTCGTTACTTCTTCACGACACTCTCTATGCACCTGGAGTCCGATGTTCCTTAGTGTCTTATGTCTCTTTAATGAAATTAGGTTTCCAGTTTGTTTCTTGTATTGACGGTTTAGACATTTTTTACAGTGGCAATTTGTTTGGCCACGCATCTTTAGTAGATGATTTCCTTATTTTGGACTTGGATAATGAGTATTATAGTAATAATACGTCTTCTGTTTTTGTGTCATCTGTTGATTCAGACCATGATTTTGTTGTTTGGCATGCTAGACTTGGCCATATTGGCCAAGAAAGAATGACTAGACTCGCTAAAGAAGGTCTATTAGGATCACTTACTAAAGTTAGGCTGCCTAAATGTGAACCTTATTTAGCTGGCAAAGCAACCAAGAAACCTTTTGGTAAGGCTTCAAGGGCGCTTGGTACCTTAGACCTCATTCACTCCGACATTTGCGAACCTATGAATGTAAAGGCACGTAATGGTGCCATTTACTTCCTCACTTTAATTGACGATTACTCAAGATACGGATATGTTTATCTGTTATCACATCGTCATGAAGCTTTAGATGTGTTCAAATGCTTCGTAGCAGAGGTGGAAACCAAGTTGGATCGAAGAGTTAAGACTCTTCGGACCGACCATGGTCGCGAATACCTCTCTGATATGTTCAAGGGTTTCTGTGAGGAAAAGGGTATAGTTAGACATCTTGCGATTCCTTACACTCTACAACAAAATGGTGTTGCTGAGCGTAGGAATCGTACATTACTTGACATGGTCAGGTCCATGATGGCTCAAGCTAATCTCCCAATTAGCTTTTGGGGTGATGCATTGCTTTCAGCAACTTACATTTTAAACCGAGGACCCAGTAAGAGCGTTTCGACTACTCCATATGAGTTATGGAACGATAGGAAACCTCTTTTGGACCATCTACGACCATGGGGGTCGGCAGGCTATGTGCATAACCCGACTCATAGATATGGCAAACTTGGTCCAAGAGCCACCAAGATGGTCTTTATTAGATACCCTGAACATTTAAAAGGTTATGTGATGTACGGAGAACATCCTGGTGGCGGCATGAAGGAAATTAATTCCCGAAATGTCGACTTTCTTGAGGATGAGTTCCCAACTATTGGTGAAGTCAAACAGGACTTACAGTTGTATGAGTTGCAACCAAACCTATCTCTCGGTGAAGGGGAGGATATGTATACTAACCGTATCACCAAGGATAGGGAATTTTTCCCTGATGCTGGAGATAGTGGGAGTATATCCATTATTCCTACTGAAGCGGGCTTGTCTGCTCAGGATACCCAACCCGAGAACGAGGAAGACTCTCAATCTTCCGTTAACGGAAATGAGGATAGTCCTCGTACTCACCAGCCCACACCCCAAGGGGTTAGTGAGAGTGGCACCTCTCCTATTCGAGGTTCTGTGCCTCGAGGGACTTCTCCTACTCAAGGTTTGGTACCTCGAAGGAAAAGGGGAAGAGAAGAGTCGGAACCTGAACAGACAATGCAACCAGGTCCTAGCATAACCCAAAGGAGTGAACGCGGAAGAGTTCCTCGCCGATTTTTCCAAATCGAAGAGAACATCTTCTTCTGCATGCCTTTAGAAATAGAAGAGCCCACCTCTTATGTAGAAGCTGTTGACTCCCCCAATAAGAAAGAATGGATGGATGCCATGAGGGATGAGTTGGACTCAATGGCTAGGAATGAAGTTTGGGATCTAGTCAACCTTCCTCCTGGACGTAAAGTCATTGGAAACAAGTGGGTTTTCAAGGTAAAACGTCGGGTGGATGGGTCAATTGATAAGTTTAAAGCCCGTTTGGTGGCGAAAGGCTACACCCAAGTTGAGGGAGTAGACTATGAGGAAACCTTTTCTCCTGTGGCGAGATTAGCCTCTATTCGCCTACTTCTAGCACTAGTTGCCCATCTGGACTTAGAATTGTTCCAGATGGATGTGAAGACTGCTTTCCTAAATGGGACCCTTGAGGAAGAGATATATATGGTATAACCGTTTGGTTTTGTATCAAAAGGGCAAGAAGACAAAGTTTGTCGTCTTAAAAAATCCATATATGGCCTCAAACAGTCTTCAAGAGCATGGTACTTCAGATTCCATGAAGCCATTACTGCGTTTGGCTTAACCATGGTCTCAGAAGACCACTACGTATATGTCAAGAAGACAAAAGTAGGAATTATGTTTCTTATTTTGTATGTCGATGACATTCTACTAGTTGGGAGTGACTTGGAGATGATCAATGCCACCAAGCGGTGGCTGTCCTCTGTCTTTGAGATGAAGGACATGGGGGAAGCTAGGTATGTCCTAGGGGTGGAAATAATCAGATATCGTTCTAGGAAACTTCTCAGTTTATGCCAGAAGGCATATATTGAGAAAGTCTTAGAACGGTTTCGGATGCATTATTCCAAACCCGTTGACACTCCGATCGACAAGGGCTTGACCTTGAGTCTAGAACAGTGTCCAACAACAGATGATGAAAAACAGAAAATGAGCTGTGTCCCATATGCTAGTGCAGTCGGAAGCCTAATGTATGCCATGTTATGTATGCGGCCTGACATTTGCTTCGCGGTTGGTTTGGTAAGTCATTACCAAAGTAACCCTGGGAACGCTCATTGGTAAGCCGTCAAGAGGATAATGTGTTATCTTCGAGGAACTATTGACTTCGTACTTTGCTACCAAGGAGGAGACCTAAAGTTGAGGGGGTACACTGATGCTGACTGGGGTGGAGACTTGGATGAGTCTAAGTCCACCTCTGGATATGTCTTCACCCTAGGTGGGGGAGCCATATCCTGGTGCAGCAAGAAGCAAGATTGCATAGCCCTATCGATTATGGAAGCAGAGTATGTCGCTTGTTGCCTCGCCACTCAGGAAGCGGTTTGGCTAAGGAGTTTTCTCCAGAATCTTGATCTTACTCCACGAATTAATGATCCAGTAGAAATTTGGTGCGACAATACTGCTGCTATCCAATATGCTAAGGATCCTAAATTCCATAGGAAGGCCAAGCATATTAAAAGGCGTTATCATTTTGTAAGAGACTCCATAAAGTCGAAAGAAGTTATTGTAAAATACTTATCTACTGTTAAGATGATAGCGGATCCATTAACTAAACCTACTCCAAGAGATGTGTTCAAAACTCATATGATGAGTCTTGGTCTCCGTAGAGTTTAGTTAGTTGGAATATCCTGTTTTTTGTTTGGACCTGTATGTAATGAGCATTTTATTATTGTAAAAGATTGATGTTTCTTTTATATAAAGTGGTCATTATTTTACTTTGGTTGTTTGATTAGGCATATCTAAATGTCACTAGGCTTTTTGATTATCTTGTCACACGGATAATCAATCCTAACGCTTAAGTTGCGGGTAGGATAAGACTTGATCATATTGGCACTAGATGTGCAATATTGATTATCATCGTACCTTGGGTGGTACGAGTGATATGGAAAAATAGTTGCCTTAGTAAGTTTAAGATGAGATTCTGAGTGAATCGGATATAACACAACCTTATATCAAAGCCTGAAGCCGAATTTTGAGTATCGAGGTTACGTTTAGTACGTTAACCGAGTAACTCGAGTCAGTTCTGAGGAGGAACTGGACTTGTAATTCGCATGGTATAAATAGTGACAGGCTCACCTCAGTGGGAGTTATACCATGACACACATTTCATGCTGTGTGTGCTTAAGTCGACCTAATGGAGTGACAACTGATTCCCTTCCTTGTCACTGTGTGATCCCGAAACATCGGTGTTTCATATAACGATTCCCTTGGACTTAGGGCTGTGGCATGAATTCCCGATGAGATGTTGCTACTTTAATGCGTACTCCAAGAGCTGTAGATCTATGCAGCTCAGCGGAACGTATTAGGAAAGCAATCTTATTAAGATGTAATGTCACGAGTTGCTAAGGAAAACCATTGCATATTCACCATATCAGTCCGGGTGGTTATATTTCGGAATATAATCATGATATATCAGCAGGCATAAAGGGACAGCGTGTGCCTCAGGTGATGTCTTGAATGGTTCAGGGAGTTGTCTGCCTTGAAAGTATTTTGTTAGATTGATGGTGTATTAACAAAAGCACTACTTGCTATTTCTGGTCGCACGTCTCATTCCTGGTATGACGCGTTTAAAAGAGAAAACAATGTTGTAGAAACATTGTTACGGCTTAAGTGGCCGAGTGGGAGATGTTAGTGGGTTAGAGTGGCCAACGGCCACTAAGCTAAAATGTAGGGATCCTTGAGGGATTTTAGGGGCCATTTTAGTAAGTGGTTATGGCTAAGTGTCATATAAATATCCCCCAATCTGTTTGTCAGGAATATAACAATTGCATACAAAATTACAATGTTTTTAACACTCTCATTACTCTCCCTCTCTATCTAAACGTGTGAGTGATTGTGTGTCACTTGGTCGGATTTGAGACGTGGTCATTCTACCGGGACTCTAGTAGCCACCGGGATACAATTCGTGGAGCAAAAGACACCAAAGAGATCAGTTCGCTTCCGCCTATTTAGGTACGTCCTAAATCCTTAAGTCTACTAACAATAACGCACTTTAACTATTTGCATATATGTGTTTAATATTCATACATTTCTGTACAAAATGTCATGTGCACAAGGATCTGATTCTTTCAACGTAAGATAAAATAATAAAACTTCTATCCATGGACTAGTATATTTCAACTATGTTGTTCCTATGCAAGGAATTTTGTGAGTATAAACCGAATAGAATTACTAGCACAGCTTTTGATAATTGGGGTGCCTCCAAATTGAAGTCAAAATACGGATCTTTCAAGAAAATATGCCACAAAAAAGGGGGGAAAACGACAGGAAAATCATGTGGCACTAACTGTGTTTAGTAAACACATCTTCAACAATATTGGACATGAAGCAATAAGAGAAGATACTGAAATACTGAATTCACAAAGCAAATTGGATTATCAGGAAGTGAATTTGAGTTCCGCTCTCTGAGTCAGCTAACAATTCTCAACTTCCAGATCCAAACAATCAACGATTAGAAAACCAATTATTTCTCATGTTACTAACATTCATAGATGTGCTATACACACAAGGAGCAAAATCCAGAGCAGAGTTTAACATCTGGTGGTACAAAAACTATACGCCAATGTACAAGTAACGTGTGCTTATCCTTAATAATACACTAATGCAAGTGCTTGAAGCAACCGCATGCTTGCAGCCCAAGCGACAGGAAAATTCATGGAAAGCGGAAAGCCTAACGTGGTTTTGTAGCAGATATCATAACATATGGCCCACTTCTAACACGTGTAAAGCCCACTAGGCCACAGGTTGTACAAAGATCTTCTGGCTCGCGGTCAGATAGGAATTTGCGTACTCCTGAAAACTGCTGAAAGTTCTGTAACAACAGGAGGGAACGAGCAAATACGACAGAAGACAATTGTCACCAAGAGATCACGCAAAAATCATTAACTTCTAGAACATACTGGCTGAAGCCTACTGCAATGTGAGTCAGTTTACCTCACGAAGATACCTCCTGAATGGCAGCAACGTCAAAGGGCCATCTGCTATGGTAGTTGAAGCAACAAAGACTCCCCCGGGCCTTAACACTCGACTTATTTCAGCAACCTGCAAAATCATTACAGTCCTATCAGGGAAACTTTGTACACGAGCTCAGCAAAACGAATTGCCAAATGGGTCCAGCACATCAAAGACTAAATGGGCTATGAAAGTCCCATTCATAAAATGCCAGGAGCACAAGTGTCTGAAGACAAAACATACAGGACGGCGTCTTCAGGAATATGAAGTACACGAACATCAGGACTCTCCAAGTCTCAGAAAATGTGAATGGAGTTCAAAGTGCTACATTGACAAATGACCTTCAGGTGGAAGACTGCTCAGCATTTTCCCCCTTTCAAGAATATCCACAACAATTTAACATTTTAATAAAAAACCATATATGCCCAGAAACCTCTATGTAACATAAACATCCGGGTTGCAGGAAATACTTATCCTGCAATGTTCCTATTCTCCTGTAAAATATACATTCCGCTTTCCATTATCCAATCAAGTATGACCTACATTCTCTCCTTTGCTACACCATTTGGCGTCAGAAAGAATTTCAACTTGGAGCAACTGATACTATCATCACTAGCAAAATTTTAAAAATGGAAGAGTGACGCTTACTGCAGTGGATGGTGAAGGCCAGCAATGTATTGCAGCACCAGCATGCACGGCATCAATAGATCCAGAGACAAACGGAAGCCTAGAGATATCAGCTCTGACCAGGATTAGTTTCCTGTTGCAAGGAATGGAAGAGTAATGAATCAAGACTTAATGGAACACGTGACAACTGGACTTATAATTGCAAAGGTTGTATTACAACTGACGCTAACAGACAAAGACTAAGATTAGCAGTGGTTTTCCTACTCTTTGGGGAAGGCCAGATCCTCCTTTACAAATTCATAGCACTGCCGCAGCATGGTTTCTGAATAATCAAGAGCAATAACAACAGAAAACAGGCCACTCTTTGCAAAAAGCCTTGAGAATACTCCGCTACCACAGCTAGCATCAACTATGTTTCCACCAAAAGCTGGCTTTAAGTACTCCTTAGCCAATTCAAACTGCAATCAAGAACAATATACAGCAGACTCGTAACTGTAGGAGCTGAAACGCAACCATTGCTTCTTGCTTAAACAAAGCAATACAAAGAGAGCACCATGACAATATTTTAAAGTGGGGAAAGCATGTTTGTATTTTCAAAATATTTACAGCTGCAGGTTAGTTTTCAAATGAGCATACGAGTTTCAACAATCTCTCATTGTAGTACAGTGTTGGGCAACAGAGAAATTCCCATAATCACCTCCTTCTCAGGGCCAGGGTAACCACCAAACCCAAAATTTTGGCGCCAGCCTCTCTCGTAAAGAAATCCCATGATAGGAGTCCTGTGCAAGGAAACAATCCATCTCGAATTGTCAAGATTTCACCAGATTAACAGAACAGGTACTTGGTTAATAAACACCCAAGTTTGGCATCACCTGAAAAACTCGGTCACAAGGGGCATTGACTCAGAATAATTCTTGGCACCACTTGCTGCAGTGAGATCAACATAGGAATCATTGCCATAGTACACCTTCTTACAAGTTTTGCACTTGAAGGTAGTGCCAGGGGTGGATTCTCTACACCATGTAGCATTCGGTTCATGTATAAAGACCATAACAACATCCTCAAAACCGAAGTCATCTTATCTAGGATCAAACCCGAAAAGTAACTTACATTGACAAAGTTGGATCACCAGTCCATGTCAGTGCGTCAAAGCAAACTGGGCAACCCAAAAAGCTTTTGTTCTTACTGGTTTCATTCTCAGCTGAGACAGGCTCCTACAATTAACCAGCAAATGGGGGTAAAAAGGCACCATTTAATAAACAGTATAAACAAAATACCAACCCTTAAAATTCAATCAGAATTGCAATTGCAAGACATATCACTCATTTCAGGAAGATTATTACGCCTATAATCAACGTGGTGGCCAATTAATTAGGTGCAAATGAACAAAAGTCAAACACTGCTACAAATAACTAACAAGTACATAAGAAATTGAATGAAGAATTTGTGAGTGATGGAGAAAGAGACGAACCAGGGTGGATTCAACGACGGCAGAAGACGAGGAGGAAGAAGATAATCGGAGGTGGATCGTCGGCGAAGCGTATCGGACGGCAGGTCGTCGGAGATTAGGGCAGAGTGTGAATTGACTCCGGCGAAGCACCGGAGCCAAGCTGGTGGGAATGCTACTTATGCTTAACATGCTTCCACTCACCCTGGAATTTCAAGTGGGAAGATGTTCGGACAATCGACGCATTCTTCTTCTCCCGTTGTCAAGCCGTCTAATAAACCGGTCGACCTTTTGACATGTTTGACTTTGCACCTGTGAATTAAATAATGCAGTTTTTGGTGTTCCTGGGCCTGGGCCTGACCCTGGGCCTGGGTCATGGAGGATTGACGTTGTCTACTGTGCTATGGTTGGCTAAAAATTAAATAAAATTCTAGATATTGTTTAAAAACTCTTCAAGTTTTACAGTGGATACTTGTAATTAGTTGTAAAATAATATATCAACTACTGAGAATTCGTAACTTATTTGATTCTAAGTTCCCAACATGCAACTTAAGTTTGTCCCCGGCAACTCTGCTGGCACTGTCACTGCTTATTATGTAAGTCTTCCCTCAACTTTCAACTCACAATTCTAACAATACTATGCGAGTTGTGACTCTAATTCTTCCTCTTCAACTTACAATTATCATCCCAACGAGCTAAACATGATGAGATAGACTTCGAATTCTTGGACTATGTCACCGGAGAGCCTTACACTCTCCACACCAATGTCTTCAGCCAAGGCAAAGGTGGCCGGGAGAAACAATTCCGTCTCTGGTTCGACCCAACTGCTGATTTCCACACCTATTCCATCCTGTGGAACTCCCAGGAATCATGTAAGCAATCAATTTTACAAAATCAAAATTAAAATAGACTAGTAGTTAATACATTTATGCCAATGCTTTTTCTTCATGTGTCACAAATATAAATACTAGTTGTTTAGCTTTGATATTCTTTGGTGTCAGATTTTCTGTGGATGGCACACCTATCGGACAATTTAGGAACTTGGAATCCATTGTCGTGCCTTTCCCAAAGAACCAGCCAATGAGGATATATTCAAGCCTTTGGAACGCAGATGACTGGGCAATCCAAGGTGGGCGCGTCAAGATAGACTGGACCAGAGCTCCATTTACAGCACCTTACAGGAACTTCAATGCCGATGCATGTGTTTGGTCTAATGGCAGATCTTCTTGCCGCGGAACCAGCTCGGCTTCTACATGGATGAACCAACAGCTAGATGCCACCAGCCAGAAGAGACTTCAATGGGTTCAGAAGAACTACATGATTTACAACTACTGCACCGACACTAAAAGGTTTCCTCAGGGTCTTCCAAAAGAATGCACAACCACCAAAAACTAAGCTTCAACCAGAAGAGCTTGTGATTTATAATGCCCTTTAACCATTTTCATATATGTGTTTAATATTCATAGATTTCTGTACAAAATGTCATGTGCACAAGGATCTTATTCTTTCAAGCTAAGATAAAATAATAAAACTTGTATCCGTGCAATAGTATATTTCAACGATGTTGTTCCTATGCAAGGAATTTTGCGAGTATTAACCGAATAGCATTACTAGCACAGCTTTTGATAATTGGGGTGCCTCCAAATTGAAAGCATATGCCAGGGGGGGGGG